>NW_020872088.1:76279-83779 GCF_003789085.1 Penaeus vannamei | reverse complement strand
CGTGATGGAATATTGAGGGTAAAATTTACAGTCAGTGTGGCTTCTTACTGGAGGACCACCTTTCGTCAAGCCTGAGCTCCCGAAAGGAGAACGAGCGTGAAGTAGAAAAATGGCGTCGAAAAAAAGTTGACAAAAGATATACGAACCGTTATGAGACCAACAACTTCACTTCCGTGTCAGTCAGTATCTTGGGAAGCACCGCGCCAAGGATTTATTATGGCTCTTACACAAGTTTAAAAAAAAGGCTAGGCGGTTTGCATAACGATGACTACGAATATAGACGCAACAATAAAATATAGACGAAACAAAGGCGGAGAAAGAGGAAGAGAGAGAGAGGGAAACGAACGGAATCCATATTTGTACCGACGAGCTGGAAAACACCAGATTTCTACACACAAAAGAAACAAAGGAAAACCAGACAGCTACGGTTTCAACCGAGAGCGCCAGGCTTGATCTTGCATGTACGAAAATTACTCATTGTTATCTTAGTCACCCCCGCAAAAAAGAAAAAGAACAAAATGAATGATTAATTCACCTAATATGCCTTTCTCGTCATGTTGATAAGTTTAGTCTACATTACTGAATCGATTTCGGATTTCACTAAACTTTTTTTTTTCACAGGTATAGCACTGTGGTCAAATTATCATATGGGATATTATTTAATCTTATGGTATATCATTTGCAATAATACTGGCCATCATTGCAATCAGTGAATGCGTATGAAAAGGATTCGTATGGCTGTTGGTATTATTCTTGCAGGGCTATATTTTTTTTTTTATTGTTATCATGCGTTTAATGATGCTGTTTATTGTTGTTGTAGTTGTAGCGTTTGTCGATGTATTTTCACAAATATTAGTACCATCATCGCCATTATCATCATTATCGTTATCATTATCACTATTATCATCGTCATCGTCATCATCATCTCAGTCATAATGACATTGATAATGACAATAATAATAACGGTAATAATGATAACGACAAATGGCAATATGCATAATGATTAATGATGGTAATAACGATAACAACGACAATAACAGTCATTAATAATAACAATGATTATAATTATAGTTCTAATTATAACCATACTTAAGTTTATAACAATGAAGATAATGAAAGTAATAAAACTAATGCTATAACATTTTTAGTACAACTATAACATTGAAATAACAGCCATATGATGATATAAAACTGATCATAATGCTGCTGCTGATGATAACAATGATGGTGATGGTGATAAGCATCGTATCAGTGATGGCAATAATTACAATGATAATGATTATAGTGAAAATAATAACAATGATAATAACAACGGCACTGGTGATATTAATGATAATAATAATGATGATAATATTATTATTGATAATAACAATGATAATGTAGACAATGATAAAAATAACAATCATAATGATACTAATGTTAATGATTATAATCATAATGATGATAATAATGATAATAGTGATACTAATGACGATAATGCTAACGACAGTGATTATAACAATAACAATAATCATTATCATAATGATAGTGATAGTGATGATAATGATGATAGTATTAATTATAATGATAATGATAATAACGATAATGATGATAATAAGAGTAGTATTTGTAGAGGTATTAGTAGTAGCAGTAGTAGTAATTAATAATGATAATGATTATTAATATTGTTGTCTGCATCATGATTATTATCATTGTTATTGCAATTGTTATCACGGCTGTTGTTATTAAAGTTATTATCATCATGATTATTACCATCGTTATTATCATTATTTTATTATCTTTTTATCGTCATTATCATTGTTATTTTTAACATTGTCATTATTATTATTATTATTATTATTATTATTATTATTATTATTATTATTATTATTATTATTATTATTCATCATATTATTATTATTATTATTATTATTATTATTTTCATCATCATCATTATTATTATTACCATTATTATTATTGATATTACTGTTATCATTATTGTCATTATTATAATAATTATTATTATCATTATCATTATCACTGTTTTTGCTGTTTTTGTTACTCTTGTATTTTTTGTTGTGATCCTCCTCATCATCTTCATATGATAATGATGATAATGATAATGATCCTCCTCATCATAATTACCATCATAATCATTATTGTTCTTGTATTAATATTAACATTAGGATTAGTATTGCTATAATCGATATTGTTATTATTACTTTTATTCTCCCTTATGACCACCATTAGCAATATTATCACCATCCCTCTTCAATTATATTAATAAAAGAGATAAAACACAACATTGAAAAAGAAAGCAACTTACTGAACGTACGATAGACAGAGAGAAGTATACTAAACAGTTATAAAAGTCTGAGCGACGCTCATGTGACACTTGAGAAAGAGTGTCGTGTACCATGACACGTTGAGAGACACGTGGATTAAAAAATCCCTCGACAGAAAGAAGATCGGAAACCGGAATTATTCAGATGAGGTGCGCGTGAACTCTGAGAATCGGTGGCGGATTGGGCGGTTATGCAGCGTAGCAAATGGCGCTAATATATAGCTTTGAGATTGCGATGACATGTGCGATCGCCTCAGTAAAGGTATAGTTTCAGCCGAATCGCCGTGTGTGTGGTGTATCTGTGTCTATATTCGTGTACGTTTGAGTTTATATATCTGTATGTCGGTGATATTACCTAATATGATTTTATTACGGTTATATGATAATAAGTCCTGGGGAACGTCGAGCGCCGTGCTGTAGCATGAGTATCACTGAATTATAGAATACCCGCGCGCCCTTAGCTTTTTGTGGTACAGCAGCATACGTGTATAAAATACGTTCCTTGCTCTAAAGTAGTTCATGGAGTGTCATGATGCAGCAAAGCACGAGGCAGGGAGCCATGCGCTAAAAGAGATGGATTATCGATCGCCATGGATCAAGCGAGGTTAGACTTCGGCCATGTTGACGGACTTCTTTTTGGCGGGAAAGAACACCATGCAGTGTTACCCGATTGGGAACTGATGACGTTAGAGGTAAATCTCTCCTTTATGTTTATTGAAGAGATCTATTCTGATTCTCTTCCTGACAGTCATACCAAGGTGACCTCAGAGTACGAAATGTTGATCTAGGTGGCATCTCCGTGTTTACGCTGTGGTTAACCGCACACTTGGTTGCGAAGGATGTGCAGGCAAAAACGCAGCGGGTTTAGGTTATAGCAGTATATAATCTCGTCATCATGACTGTTATTCCTGTGATTATCATCCGTCTGAAAAAAGTATTCCATTATTGTTAATATCATTTTCAAAAAACGCTTCATGAGTTCAGCGGACTTATTTATTTCTCTTTTATCATTCTCTCTATCCTATACCTACACATATGCTACTACAATCTAAATCATTTATGCTCGTGGTCATTTCGATCAAAACGACATCCTTTTCTCATAAATTGCATCAGAAAATCTTGTCTTCGTTACCCCTTCCTTCTGGATTCAGTACAGCTCTGACGTCATACATATTGATCGAAGCTTGCTATTGATATTCTCGATGGTGACGTCATTTTCATAATTATTATTGCTATTTCGTGAATCACACTATCAATATTATTCTTATTACTTATTACCATCGTTATCATTCTACTTTTTTATTTCCTGTTCGAAATCCCTAGCGGATATTTGGAAAATGTTAGATCTTCACTGTTGAAGTTATTTTTAAACTATACTCTTTCAAATTTCATGTCAACGAAGAAGAAATAACCAGTATTTCTGATACCTGGACTACGGCAAACTCATGCACCTTGATTTTTGACACTGGCGGGGTCATACAATATATTTTTCAGAAAATCTTTATTTATCTATCTTCCTTTCTGTATAAACACACACATACACTTATATTCATACATACATTCGCACACACACAAATACACACATTGATATTATATATATATATATATATATATATATATATATATATATATTATGTATATTTATATATATATATATACATATATACACACCACACACACACACACACACCACACACACACACACACCACACACACCACACACACACACACACACACACACACACACACGCACCCCCCCATATATATATATATATATATATATATATATATATATATATATTATATATATATATGTATATATACATATGTATGTATGTGTGTGTTTGTGTATATACATAATATATATATATATACATATATATATATATTATATATATTTATATAATAATATATAAAACATTAATGTATGTTATATATATACATATATATATATATATATATATATATATATATATATATATATATATAAACAGACACACACACACACATAACACACACACACACACCACACACACACACACACACACACACAACACACACACACACACACACACACACACACACATACACACACACACACACACACACACACACACACACACACACACACACACACACACACATATATATATATACACACCCACACATACACACATAAAATTCGTGGACATTTAAGTGTGTTTCTTTTTATACAAAAGAAAGAAAGAGAGAAAAATAGATAGATAGATAGACAGAGAGAGAGAGAGAGAGAGAGAGTAAAATCTAGTTACCTCTAGTTTCAGGAGAACAATACTGTATGACCCCTGTAGCGTCAAAAATTAAGTCGTTATATATATCTGTACTGTGTGTGTGTGTGTAGATGTGTGTGTGCATATATGTATGTATATGTATGTATATGTATGTATATGTATATATATGTATATATATATATATATATATATATATATATATATATATAAACACACATACACACACACACACACACACACACACACACACACACACACACACATACCACAACATAATTATATATATATATATATATAATATATATATATATATGTATATATATATATGTATGTATGTATGTATGTATGTATGTATATATGTATATATACACATATATGTATGCATATATGTATAAGCGCGCCGCGCGTGCGTGTGTGTGTGCGTGTTTAGATATATACATACACATACACACACATACATACACACACACACACACACACACACACACACACACACACACACACACACACACTCACATATATATATATTATATATATGTATGTATATATGTATGTATATATATATATGTATATATATATGTATATGTATGTCCTCGCACAGGAACCCGAAATAAGAGGACCTCCTGAGAGTCAAGATGGCGACTCACCGCGGGCGCTAGAGCACAAGAGTCACGTGATCAAGCCCGCACGCGAAGACTTATTATGAAAACGTATCGTATGACTTGCGGGAAATTTTAGAATATCAATAGAGAGCTTATTTCACATCGTTTTCGTATCGTAAGCGAGCGTATCGTCGGAAATATGAAACAAGTCATTTGTCAATAGTTAAGGATTTCGTCAGTTTAAATTTGAATGCCGTGGTGGTTACGTGAGTGACAGAGGAAGCACAGTACCTAACTTAATTTCAGAGATTAAGGTTGTGTGTGTATGTGTGTGTGTCTGGCTGTATGTGTGTGTGTGTCTGCTGTATGTGTGTGTGTGTGTCTGACTGGGTATGTGTGCATGTGACTGTATGTTGTATGTGTGTGTGTGACTGTTTGCGTATGTGTGCGTGTGTCTGTTTGTGAGAGAGACTGCTTGTGTATGTGTGCGTGTGTGATTGTATGTATGCGTGCGTATTAACAAGCTTGTGTTTGCATGCGTGTTTCTATGCATATGTACAAATACGCATACATACATAAATACACAATACACACATACAGAGACAACCCCATAGAAATAACACACACACACACACACACACAACACACACACACACACACACACACACACACACACACACACACACACGCACACACACACACCACACACACACCACACACACGCACACACACACACACACACACACACACACACACACACACACACACACCTATCTATGCACGAATACCCATAAGAATGAATGTATGTATGTAGAAATGTCAGCTATCGCCAATTCTTTGTTGCGAAAGGCCGCCCCCTTGTATCTGGGTTGAACCAGTGCGAACTCAAACTGCCTGATGCATAATCCTGTTCCCATCACATCTCCTTTGTGGTTGTGGTTATTATTTCTATGATTTTTTTAATATAATTTTTTTGGTTGTATTGTTATTATTATCTTCGTTGTTAGTGGTAGTTTTTTTTTAGATTTTTTTTGGTTGTATTGTTATTATTATCTTCGTTGTTAGTGGTGGTGTTAATCGTTTCATTACTGTTATTGTTGTTGTCGTTGTTAATGTTGTTGTTGTTATTATTATTCAAAATAAATGATTATTATCATTATCATTATTACTATTATTATTACTATTATCATTGTTATTATCATTATGTTGTTGTTGTTTATTGTTATCATCATTATTATTACTATTATTGTTAACATTATTATTAATATATCATTATTACTAGTTTTGTTATCACTATTATTATTTTAATTTCTATCATTGTTATCATTATTATCATTGTTATCATCATCATTATTATTATTTCTTTTATAATAATATTATCATTATTATTATTATTACCATTATTAGTTATTGTTGTTCTCATTACTGTCATCATCATTTTTGTTACTATTACCATTGTTACTACTACTGTTGTTAATATCATTATTATCATAATAATGATAATAATAATGATGATAATAATAATAATTCTTATTATTATCATCATTATTTTTACTATTATTATTGTTATTGTTATTATTATTATCATAATCATGATAACCATTATGTGTATTATCATTCTGATTACCATTATGTGTATTATTATTATGATGATTATTATCCTTATCATTATTATTATTATTATTATCATCATTATTGTCACTATCATTATTATTATTACTGTTAATGATAATGATAATATTAATATCATTATTGCTATCATCATCATTCTTATCATCATCATGATAATTATGATAACAATGATATCAATGATAATCATTATTATTATTGTTATTATTATTATATATACATTTTTGTTATCATTATCATTATTACTTTTATTATCATTATTATCACCATTATTTTTATAGCAGTATTATTATTATCATGATTATTATCATTATGATAATCATGATTATTATCATAATGATCATCATGATTATTATCATTATGATAATCATGATTATTATCATTATGATAATCATGATTATTATCATTATGGTAATCATGATTATTATCATTATGATTATCATTATTATCACTATTGTTATTAGTAGTAGTAGTAGTATCATTATTATTATTGTTATACATCATTATTATTATTGCTATTGTTAGTATTCTTTTAACGATTATTATCATTATCATTATCAATGTTTTCATTACTGTTATTATCATAAATGTTATCATTATTATTATCATTGTTATTATAATCATTATTATAATCATTATCATTATTATTGTTATTATCATCATTATTATCATCATT
>NW_020872088.1:63779-66279 GCF_003789085.1 Penaeus vannamei | reverse complement strand
TTTTTCTCTTTATTTAAGATTTATGTTTGTGAATCATTATTATTGTTATCGTTATTGTTATTGTTATCATTTCCATTATGTTGTTATTACTATTATTATTATCTTTATCGTTATTGTTATTATTACTCTTTATTTTGTTTATTTCATATAGCCAGTACGTTTTTTTAATCTATTTTTTATTTATCTATTTATTATCCCATGATAGCGAAAGGGCCTGAAGTATTTCACTGAATGTGTATAATCAAAAATATTTAATCAGTAATATTGCCTTTGTTTCTGCTTTTGATTCTTGTAATACCGTTATTATATTCTGTTATTCTTGTTATCATGATCATTTCCAATATTGGTAGTACAACTTATCAATGTCGTTATCGGTGTTAATCTACGGTTATCGATGGTTTTATCTTTATTGCATTATCCTTATCCTCATTGTTAATATTAATATTTATTACTGATATTGCTATCATCGTTACTTTTATTAAGATTATCACCGTCATCATCAATAATTGATTAGTATTATTTTCATTCGTATTGGTATTATTAGTTTTATCGTTACATATATTATCCCTTCATCGTCAGTGTTCTAATTATTAGTTAGTTGTACAATAATAGTTATAATGTTCACCATAATAGTTGTTATTCCCATCATTTTATCATTACTGTGGTTATCATCATGCTTCCTTTAAATGAATAAACATCGTGTATATATCTTATTCATTCTGACCCCTAAAAACGATTCGACATTTCCTCAAATGTCACAAAATCCGGTTTTTTTATGTAAGTTTTTTTTTCTGCAGATAAAAAAAAGAAAGAAAAAAAATAAACAGTGCCGAGAATATCGCATTTCCCGCCGAAATGCCAAAGGAACCTTCGGCAGTCTTCGCCAATCTTTCTATAAATCTCGCTTGTCAGAAAGAATGGCACCGGATATGACAAGGGCTACGCATCCTTTTGTCGAGGGATGATGCATATAAATCACTGGAGGGAGAGCTAAAGGCGAACTATGTTTTTTTCTTCTTTCTTTCTTTCTTCGTGGCTTTAGGTTAAGTTTCGGTTCGGGTTTGGCGGGAATGGGCGAGGTTGGGGATTGCCCGAAGGAAAACGGATTAACCAATGATCTCACTTTGTTGACTTAGATGAATGCGGAAAATCTGATCGTTTGATGTGGGAGGTTGTAATCTCTGTCTCTCTTGGTCCTTTTGTTTCTGTTTGTAGACGTAGAAACAGACAGACGCAGACAGGACACACACGACGCACACACACACGCACACACACACACACACACGCAAATATATGCGCACATTTACATATACACCTGTAACACACATGAAATCACGCATGAACCCACACACATACGCACGTGCAAGACGCTAAGACGCATGCACTCCACATAACTCATGCAACCACAATTCGATATACGCACGCACAAACACGCGAACATGCTCCATCCGCTTAGCATCTTGAGACGTGAACAGTAGTTGCATTAACTACACTTTTTTAACACCGCGAATGTAAAGCAGACCAACGCATAGGCTTTTGTTTACAAAATGTTTCTCTCTCGGCCTCCACGGCGACCACGTGGCTCCGCTGGCATCTGGTGACGAAACGAAGACGATCATGTGTCTTGCGTCCTCAGGAAACCTTTATGCTTTCTGTCCCTGTCGTGGTGCAATAGCTGGGGAGCGGAGCCTTTATCAGAGGGAGGGCATGTGCAGTTCAGACCGATTTAAACCGGTCTGGCGGAGCTGCGGGAGGGAGTTGCATGAAACGCCATCTGCAAAACAGAGGTTGGGTATGAACCGCACAACTTTCCGCTCTATTATTTTCGCTTGAGAATTTTCCCTGGTTAAAAATAAGAATAAAAAAAAATAAAAAGTGAAATTACAATAATAAGTACTGTATCATGTAGGGATTCGTTTATCTACGCTTGGAGTTCAGTGAATAATGGATCTGCTAGAAGCGAGAGAGAGAGAGAGAGAGAGAGAGAGAGAGGAGAGAGAGAGAGAGAGAGAGAGAGAGAGAGAGAGAGAGAGAGAGAGAGAAGAAGAGAAAGAGAGAGAGAGAGGAGGGGGGGAGAGAGAGAGGAGGAGACAGACGGAGAGAGAGAGGAGGAGACAGAGACGAGGAGAGAGAGAGAGAAGGGAAGGAAAATATTGCCAGAGAACGTTTCATGCACGTAGGATACTCAGATATCACTTCCAAAATTCCGAAGCACTTTGAGTAAATTCAAATGGAATGACCAGTATGGAGGAAAATGTCGTAACGTTTTATCTTATTTACGAAGAAAATTAAAAGTTTGGGAAGTCTGATTAAGGAATATTAGGAAAAAAAAATATCATTGGGAGTTCAAAGAAAAATCACATGATACAGGATAATATAACGAAACAAAACGTATCCTGCCTGATACGCATCTTGCAATTTGAATTTTGTGTACAGAACCTAACGACGCTTCGAAAGTTCAAAAGAAAGTTTAAAAATAGACCACAGCAAAAATCCGTTT
>NW_020872088.1:55000-57500 GCF_003789085.1 Penaeus vannamei | reverse complement strand
TAGTTGTTTGCGATGTGAATGGGACCTTCAATTCTCTTAGTGCAAGTTATACTGACCACTTGAAGTCGATTCATTGAGGTATAAAATGAATTAACTGTCAATATAAATAGTAAAGAATGAGACACATACACTAAAGCATTATTATTATCATTATTATTATCATTACAGTTATAGTTTTTATTGTTATTATTATCATTACAGCTATCAGTTTTTTATAGATATCATTGTTATTATTATTACTATTATCATTTTTATTATCATTACTATTACTTTCATCACAGTTATTATCATTATTATTATTATAGCTGTCGTTACTCTTATTATTTTTATAATCATAGTTTTTGCCTTTACTCTTATCATTACTATAGCTGTTGTTGTTACTTTTATCATTAAAATAATTTCTATCATCATTCTTCATCTTCGAGGCAAGTACACTTCAATGAATTAGTTAGACCGTCAGTTTCTGCACATTTCATATTCACAGGACTATCCAAAGGAGAAGGTTAAGGAGGAGGTAAAAAGGGAAGGGAAACGATGGGGGAGACTGAGAATTTTCCTTAGAATTTTCACGGATCCTACTAATTAGATATTGATCCACTAAAGGTTGGTTTCCAGGCCCTTACCGGAAAAGCAATCAATATAATTCATGAACACATACAAATGTCCAAATCATAATCATTTCCATAATTCTTTGTTCAAATATTATTCATCCATTTCGTCTTTCGCAGATTATAGAAAATCCCTGAAAAAGAGACAGCACAGTAATCCTTGTTATTTTTCCCAACTGATGTACGATTAGCACGAAATCTGATTCTCGAAACGTATTTCTGCAAAAGTGCGTAAAAACAAGATGTCTCAATTTGATGTTTGTCTTTATATCTAACATATGTGCATGTGTGTGTGTGTGTGTGTGTGTGTGTGTGTGTGTGTGTGTGTGTGTGTGCGCGCGCGCGTGTGTTGTGTGTGCAAACACTTACACACACCCGCTTTCCACAAGCCGGCGAGAACCAGAAAGATCAGGAAGTTGGTTCGAGTCACTGGCCGAGATGTTACGTAAGTCTCTAGCTAAAAAAACAACAATATAAATCCATTCTTCCATCTTACACGCGAATAATAATAATAAAAAACAAAAACAAAATCCGTAACCTAGCATTGCATAGGCATTTCTAGAGTCTGGGTAGATAGGTGATGTCTATGAAGCTTGTCTAGATTGTAGTTAGACAGTCTTTCCGTTGGCTTAAGGGCTTGGTTCCTCTTGTCTTAGGCTCTTGCTGTCTTGTGAGAAATGGATTATCATTAAGAAAAAGGATTATTGAATGGCAGTATGATTCTTAAATAGGAGTCATTAGGATGATGATAATGACAATGATGATAATGAGGAGGACAATAGTGATGATAGTTTCTGGTAATAAGAATGGTATTGGTGAGTATTATTATCATTATTATTGTAGCAGTGATAATGATGATAGTAATGATGATCATAATATTGATAATTGCAATGATAATAGTAATATTGAATGATATTGATAATGATGATGATAGTAGTAATATTGATGATAGTTATAATGATGATAACAAAAATAATAATGATAATGATAATGATAATAGTAGTAATAATGATAAGATGAATGATAAGGATAAGAATTATAATAATAGTAATAATTGTAAGGATAATATAACATCAACAAAAAAACAACAATAATAATAATAGAAATAATGACAATCGTAATAAGGATGAAATAATAATAGAAACAATAATGAAAACAATGACGATAATAATCATAATAACAAGAATGATGATAACGATAACAATATTAATAATGATGTTGAAATAATTATTTAACAATGATAATGATGATGATAATGAGAATAATTATATCAACAATAATTATGATAACAATAACAGTGATGATAGCACCAATAATAAATAAGAATAACAGTAATGATAATATGATAGTAATGATAATGATAATAATTATGATAATAATAGTAGTGATGATAATAATAACGATAGCAATATTAATAATGGTAATGATAAAGATAAAGATGGCAATGATAATAATAGCAACAATAATTGTACTAACAATGATATTAACACCAATATTGAAAGTAATGATGATAATAATAACGATAGTAACAATGACAATGATAATAATGATGATAACAATAGTAATGATAATAACAATAATAATAGTTATAATGATAACAATAATGATAGTAGTAATAATAATGATAACTATAAGGCTAGTAATAATGATAATGATAAGGAAAATGATAGTAATAATGATAATAATTATATAATGATAATGATGATAATAATAAAATTATAATGATAGTAATAACAATAGTAATAATGATAAAAAATAATAATAATGATAATAATAATCACAACAACAAAATGATAATGATGATAATAATAATGATGATAAAAAATGATAATGATAATAACAACGGTTACAATAACATCATCATCATAATAATAATGATAATAATAGCAATA
>NW_020872088.1:40000-50000 GCF_003789085.1 Penaeus vannamei | reverse complement strand
TGTGGTGTTGTGAGATGTGTGTGGTAATCTATATTAAATGGTTTATTACATTTTAAATAATAATTATAAATTAAATCAAATTATATAAACCAATATTAATTTATTTATTTAATAATTTAATAAATTATATTAATATATATATATAATATATATAATTATAATTTAATATGTTAATTAATATATATATTATAATATATTATATATCTATATAATTATATATATAATTATATATAAATATATATATATATTATTATAATATATTTATTATATAAATAGGATATCTTATTACTTGTTATTAAATATGTATAATATTGCTATTTAATATGTGTTAAATTTTTATATACTCATTATACGGTGCTTAGCTATAATATCTCATACTCCCCCCATTATTACTTCATATTGTACACATACTATCTTTACTATATCTCTATATATTCTATATATTAAATATATTATTATATATTATATATAGTATATATATTAGTTATAATATATTTATACTATATATATTATTTAATCTATATATATATATATAATATATTATAGTAATAGATTAAGATAGAATTAAGATAAGATGAATAGAATATGATTATAGATATTAAGATAGATAGTAGATGTACGATTACGAATAGATTTATAAGATTTTAGACCATATGTATAATTATACCAATACCATGATATTAGGTGTTGTTGAGGAGAGGAAGGAGATCGACTTTCCACATTTACATAACTAACCCTCATAATATAAGACGTATCAATAATTAATTTCGGTTAATAATAGTATATTATAAATATAATTATAATATATACCAATAATTTCTCCTCATAAAATATATTATAATTCCTAGGGTAAATTTATATAATATAAATATTCCGGATTTCCAGTCCCCCCATAAAATAATAAAAATAATAAATGAATAAATTTCATAAGTTATCCAAAGGAATATTTCTTGTGAATTATTATTGGGGGGTTTTATTCCCATATAATTTAATGCCAAGGGGGTGCATATTAAAAAGCCATAATTTAATAATGAATTGTATGATAATCTGTAGGTTTATTATCATAATATAATAAACTAAAGTGCAAGTATATATTATCAGTTATTGAATATTAACCTTACAGGTATTTTATTATTTTAACAACAGCATAATACACACTAAAACTAATCCATACATATATACATCCACCTAACCATAACATATACACATGGCTACTATATTATAATATTACATATATAATATATATAAATATTATATACATTATAACTATATATATTAATTTTCATATAATAATATATCTATATTATTATTAATATATTTATATATATATATAATTATATAATTAATTATAATAATTAATTTTTTATTTTATATTATTTATTATATTTTATACATATATATATGGTGTGTGTGTGTGGGTATGTGTGTATATACCATATTATAATTATATATATAACTATGATTAAAGTTAAATATTATAATATCATATATATATATAGCATAATATATATAATTAATACAACATATATACTATTCATCAAATAACACACACACACAACACACACAAATACATATCATATATATAATAATAATATAATTATATAATTATTATTAATATATATATTATTATTAAATATATTAATACTATATATTAATTACATATATATATATATATATTAAAATGTGTATGATTAGTGTGGTGTGTGTGTGTGTGGTGTCGTAGTGTGTGTATGTGTTTGATGTGTGTATTTGGTGTAGTGTGTGTGTGTTGGGTGTGTGTAAATTGTTATATTAAATATATAATATATATATATATATATGTATATATATATTTTATATTATATATACTATATATATAATATATATAAATTATATATATATAATAATATACACTATTATAGTATGTAATTAATATATGTGATATTATATATATACTATTAAATATATATATATTATATATATATTGCTATATCCTGTGGTGTGGTAATCATAATATAATAAATTAAATTATTAATATAATATTTATATATAATAATTCCCATATATATAATAATTATAAAAATTTATATATATATTATTAGTATTAATATATTATATATATATTTATATAGTATAATTAATAAATATATATGATTAGTATATTTATAATTTATGTTATACCATTAAAATCTAGTCATTAAATATATGTAAAATAATTATTAGTGTAAATTTAATTTATCATTATATTATATAATATATATATTACAATAACATATATATAATATAGTTATATATACTTAATATATAGTACATGTATATAATATAATTATATTCACCTTCTATTAGTACATAACTACCATATAATTATAATAATATATATAATATATTAGCTATGTGTTAAAATATAATATATATATACATATAATATAATATAATATATATATTATATTAATATATAATATAAGTATTATTATTTATATATTAATATAATTTATAATAGTATATATAATATATAAATATATATTATTATATATTATGTGTGTGTTGTGTGTAGTGTTGTTGTGTGTGTGTGTTGATGTCTGTTATGTGTGTGTGGTAGTGTGTGTGTGTTGTAAATATTATTACTATAATATAATATAAAATATTGATATTAATACGTATTATATGTTATAATAATAATATATTAATTATCATGTTATATATGATATATATATTATAAATACTAATCCAATACATATATATAATATATATATAAGTATAATACATAATATTATATATATATATTATATATTATATATATATATATAATATATGTATTTAATATAAATATATTTATATATATATATTATTAACCATATTAATATAAATATAATATATATATATATAATATATATTATAATATAGTATTATAATTATTATATTATATATATATATATATATGTAATATGTATATATACTATATATATATATATAATATATTTAATTATATTGTATTAAATTTTATATATTAATTAATAATTAGATAATTATATAATTGATATGTATATGTATATATATTTATATATTATATATATATTATTATTTATATATATTTATATTATAATATAATTATATGATATATATAATATTATATATATATAACATATAAATTGATTATATATATATAAATATAATTATATATATATAAATATTAAGTATATATATTTAATATATATAATATACTATATATAAAATATAATATATTCCTATAATATTTATATAATATATTATATCTATAGTATTTAATATATATATAATAATTTATATAATTGTATATGATATATATATATATAATATTATTATATATATACATATACATTAATAATATTACATATATAATGTACTTTAACTATTAATCTATATAAATATATAAATCATAATATAATATATAATGTATTAATTATATTATATATTAATATATATTATTATATTATATGAATAATATATTTATTGATATATTATGTTATATATAATCATTATGTAATATTATATATTAGTTATCATATATAATTTAATTCATATTAATACATATAATATATATTAATTATATATATTATATCTATATTACTTACTATATACCTATATATTATATATGTATATATATATAATCTACTGTATGTAGTGTTGTTGATTAGTGTGGTGTGTTAATAGTATATGTTCATATGTATTTAGTGTATAACTCTATTATAATATATACTATCTATACTATATAATGTTATATATATGTTAAATCTAATTATACAGATAATATATATTAATTTATAATATATATATATATATATATATATTATTAGATATATTTAATATATAATATATATATATATATATATATAATATTACTATAATATATATATAATATTATATAATTAATATATATTATATATATGATATTTATATATATTGTATATATATATATAAATATATATAATTATATATATATACTATTCAGTCATATAAATATTAATGTAAACTATATACACTAATATAAGTTATTGTATATATTATATTAATATAAAAAAAATAATATATATATATATATTATAATATTATAATATGTATAGTAATGTTAATATATTAATATTAATTATTAATAATACATGAATATTAATTAAATATAAATATATATATAATTATATATATAATAGGTATATATATATAATATATGATATATTAATATAATACATATAATTATTTAATATAATATATAATAATACAATATACATTATATATATTAATATATATATATATATATTTAAATAAATTATATAAATATATTATAATTAGTATGTGTTGGTGATGTGTGATGTGTTGGATTGTGTGTTGGGTTGTAGTATGTGTTGTTGGATGTGTTAGTGTATTATATGATATATATATATTATTATATATATTTTACTAATTATATATTAATTAATATTATATATATATATATTAATTATATTAATTACTATATTATATATTTATATATTATATATATATATATCTGTGTGTTGTGTAAATATATTAATTAAATATAATATATATATATATATTAATTTATTATATATATATATACATATTATATATATTATAGATGTAAAACATATTATAATATATATATATATAAATATATATAATATAATATAATTATATATTATATATACAAGTATATTGAATAATTATAATATAATATTATATAATATATTATATATTTATTATTTATAAATTATAATAATATATATTATAATATATTAAATTTGTAATATATATATGTATACATATTTATATTAAATATATATACAAAAAAACAACATATATATATATATATGATAATAATATATATTATTATATATATATTTAATTAATCATATAATTTATAATATGTGTTGTGTTGTGTGTTGTGTGTGTGTGTGTGTGTGTGTTGTGTGTTGTGTGTGTGTGTTGTGGTGTGTGTGTAATATATATATATATATATAAATATATATAATAATATATTATAATATATATATATATATATATATATATATATATATATATATATATTAAATAATATTACATTATATAATAAATAATACCATATATATTATATATATACTATGATATATTAATATATATATTATAATATATTATATATATATAATTATATAAATATTATTATATTTAATATTATATAATATATTATAATTATTATATATATATATATATATATATATAGTATACATATAATATATGTTATATATATATAATATATATTATATATATGTATTATTATAATATATCATTGATTATTAATATTATATTTATTAACATATATATATATACAATATATGTATTTATGCTAATAATATGATATAATAATCATATTTTATATAAATTAATATAAATTTATATATTTTATTATATTTATTATAGTTATATATTTTATTTATAATATGTATATTAATTATTATTTAATTTATAATATAATATTATAATTATTATATGAAAATAAATTATATATTTTTTTAAATTTTATTGAATTTAATAGTTTAATAATATATATCAATTATAATATATAATATTATATATTATAATACCATATTAAACATGTGTATATAATATATTATATATACTTATATTTAATCCTATATATTATATATTATATTATATATTATTATATTAATATTATTAAAATAATTATTTTATTATATAATAATATATATATATAAAATTTATATTATAATATTTAATATAATTATTATATAATTATAATGTAATAATATATATATATTACTAATAATTATAATAGTATAAATAGTATATTTGAAATAAATATATTCATACCTATATTGTATATATATATAATATATATTATTATTAATTATATATATTATAAATATATATATATAATATATATTTATATTATTAATTATTTGTAATATAATATTGTATATATATTATATTTATATTAATAATATATAATATTGTAAATTATATTAAATTTATATATATAATATATATATTTATAATATATATTAAATATATATAAATTATATATATATTAAATAATATGATATATATTATAATATAAATATATATTAATATATAAATAATATATATAATTTATAGTATTATTAAATATATATATATATAATATATTTATATATATGTATCTATATAATATATATGTTAATAATATTTTAAATAAGTAGATTGGATTGTTAGTTGGTTTAGTTAGTGTTGGTGATATGTAGTATGTGTACTCATATAGATATGTAATTAATATTAATTATATTTAATAATAAACTAATCTATCATAATATGTATATATATATCAAATTATACTATATATTATATTATATATATATATTTATTATATGTAAAATATTAATTTGTAAATATTTAATTATTTAAATATATACATATAATATATTAATATATTAATTATATATATATAATATATATGTTATATATATATAAATAATTAATTATAGATTAAATAATACTATATATATAGTTACTACTATATAATTATAATATCTATATATATATTAAATTCTCCTATAATACTTATTATATAATTATTATATAATGTATATATATATTAAATTATTGTTATATGTAATATGTTTAATAATTATAATATTATTTAATATAGTATAATTATTTGTGTATAGGCTAATATGGTTGTGTTTAATGTTGTGGTGTGGTTGTGTGGTTGTGTATATGTTGGAAACTGTTAAGGTAAAATAAAACTGATAACTTGCTTTTAGTTTTTTGAGAAGAACAAAATTTACAATTATTAAATGGCTTATTTTAAAATGCCCCTTGGCCAAAAACTTTTGGAATAATATTACACCCTACCATAATGTATAATAATTCACAGAAAATCCTCTTTGACCAAATTACTGACTGGATATATTATACCCTGGAAAAATCACCGTTAAATAAAATTTTTATTTTTAATATTAGGAAATATTTTGGAAAATACCGGAAATTTATATGTTATATTAATGTGATCCGTCGTTTGATGTGGTGGTTGTGTTTTGTGGTGTGTGTGTGTGTAATATATGACATATTTAGTAAGTAAGTAGTAAAAATATGTACCCCCTAAATCTCCTATAATATATCATTCACCTTCTATAACTAAATCATCAATATACTTAATTAATTAATTAATATATATATAATTATATATAATATATATATATATATATTTAAATATTTATAATTATAATATAATAATAATTATACATATATATTATATATATATTTATTAATATATTAAAAATATTTTAATTATAATATTTAGAATATTTAATATATTATACATATAAATATATATATTATATTTTAAATAATATAATGCTAAAATATATATAAGATATAATGTATTAATATTGATATATTATATATATAATAATATAATATATGATAATATTAATATATATATGTAATATTATATTATATTGATAATCTTATTGAAATATATATATATTATATATATATTATATAATATTAATAATAATAAAGTTTAATAATATATATTATAATATATTATATTTAGATATATAATATATAATATATATAATATAATCTAATACTATATATATATAAATATACTATTTATATACAATTATATACTTTAATTATATATGTATAATTATTATATGTATAATATATATATATTATTATATATATATATAATATATATAATGTATATATGTATGTTATAATATATATTAATACCATATTAATATATATATATATATTATATAATATATATCTATATATATAATATATATTTATATAATATATATATATAATAATATGCAATGATATTATATATATTTTATATATAATATTATAAATAATATTAATATATATAATAATATACCATTATATATATATTTTATATATAGTATATATTATAATATGTAAGTGTATATATAATAAATATATAATCCATTTTATATAATAATAATAATTAATAAATATATTATATATATTATCTATATATTATATTAATATTATATATATATATATAGTTATGTTAAATATATTATATAATATATACCATATTACTATTAAGAGAGAGAACGAGAATATGATGAGAGAGAGAGAAGAGAGTAAGAGGTATACTAAGATATAGATATGAGAGAGAGAGTAGTAAGAGAGAGAGAAGAGGAGAGAGTGGGAGAAGAGAAAGAAAGAGAAGAATAAGAAGAGAGAGAAGAGAGAGAGGTTATAGATTTAGTACTTTAATAATATAATTAGATTTTATATATCACGTATGTATATGTATATAATAATAATATTATTAATAATATTATAATTAATGTATTATTATTGAAAATATATAATACACACACACAACACCACACTATAATAATCTTATATAATATGTTTATATAATATAATATAAATAAATATATATATAAATACAGACAGTGTGCTGCCTGCGTAAAGTCCCATGTGTGGAAAAGTTATTCGCGATTAGATAGTTACTACAAGCGAAGGCTTATGCTTCACATGAACACGTTCTTGCGACGCTATATAATGTAATACTGTGATGTGTTGTGTGTGTGTGTTGTGTGTGTGGTGTGTGTTGTGTGTGTAATATATATATATATATATAATATTATATATATAGTAAACGGAAATATATTAATATATATATATATATATTATACCATATATTAATATATTATATATAAAAAAATAATAATAAACCGGACAGCGACGAGATCCTACGTCAGCAATCGATATATATACTATAATATCTGACGTAATATACTCGTCTATCGTCTCAGAAAGGTATGAAGGAGACCGACACCCAACAACACAACACCAGCAGCACCACAAATCACCATATATATATATATCATATATATATAGTGAATAATGTGAATTATATATAATATATATATATATAATATATATTATAAATATACACACACACACACACACCAACACACACACAACACACACACACACACCACACACACGCACACCATATTAACACTAATACATATACTATATATATACCGCATATAATACGGTTAAATTATAACAGGATATAAATATATCACTCCGAAGCAGAGTCGACTATATCTACACCGTCATATATATGTTTAGGTATTAATATGCCCGACTATCCAGCGTTTTCCAGACGAGGACAGTTCGAAGTTGTCGACACGGAGAAATAGCGGCCATTACCTGCAGGCCGAAGGAGGCGGCTTCGAGGGAGATCTCCTGCCAGGCACTCACGCCCCTAGCTTTGTCTCAGACACACGAAGGGCCTCCCGCACGGTGCCACCTCGACGTCCCTTGTCTTCGGCCGCCGAGTCCCTATCACTCTGACGATCTACGTGTATTGCTCCCTCTGTAATGCTCTGTTTTAGTACTGTGCATGACTGTGGTGTTTTAGTGTTATGAGGGTGCTTAGGATGTGTGTGTGTGTGTGGATGGGGATAGCTGTGTTTTGTGTTATAAAGATAATGGGTTTTATAGTTGGAAGTAACTACGAGTACGGCAGAAAAATACCCGATTTGGGGTCCTGCGCATGCGTGGTGAATCAGACAAGATGGCGGCACGACACATGATACCATTCTCAATTAAGTTAGATTAGGTCAAGTTTATATGCGCATATGTAGATATGTGCCGTACACATAACCGCGAGAAATCGGAGACAGCTGCCGTACGCGCAACACCGGCATTTATATAGATACAACTACTTAAAGGAAGAATTATTACCTGTATTTAAACTGTAATTCTCTGTACTTAAGGTAGCTAAAAGTAGAAATCACATTCCAAAATTCCGATTATCCGATTGGGCTGTATAATTACAATAATCTGGGTACAATTATCGGTAAGAACATTCTAGACCTTGTGTGCGTGAAACATAAAGCTGAGTGTACTGGAACAGCATTAATATTTCACATTAAGAAATCTTCCCTTTTAGAAGTAATTCATCTATTGGCAATAAATACACTTAACTCCGTCTTTACTTACCCGGTTTAATGAT
>NW_020872088.1:25000-27500 GCF_003789085.1 Penaeus vannamei | reverse complement strand
CCTAACTCTCCTCTCGTCTCGGTCTCTAAATCAAACATAGCACACAAATGTATCAATGCTCCTGATGATGCAACACAGTAAATGATAGATTTAAAATTTTGCAGATAGATGATATGCATATAGATCTACTATTATCCAGACATTGTGACACACACAACAATAAGACTTATAGTATAGATAGTACACACATGGAATGGAGCGCCTAGCCGACAATATGCTATATTGCTCCTCAGTAGGTATGTTCATCGAGCTTTTCGACAGATTCTGATTATTACTGTTTTATTTTCTATTAAATTTTGAACATCGTACCTGATGTTCAGCATGGTGATTACACACGTAAGCTCGCTATCTTTGCAGAGACATGCTATGTTGTGTCATTATTTCCAGTATCCTTTCTAAATTTACTGCCGATTTTCTTCAGTATCCATTCTAACTGTCTATCAGATTGGAAGCACAGTTTATGATTACAGTGATGACCAGATATTCTTTTGTAATCGCCGACACGGAAGACGCTATGATGCGTATATTGATCAGCTCTTCAAAACACAACGCTGCTCGTATGTCACCTTCACAAGGTGTTAAAGAGTGACCAGTCCTTTTCGTCTCCTCCGCTTCTCTGCTTCTCACATATGGCCACACACATCGATGTAGCAATTATAAACACATCACACACTCACATCACATGTGTGCCGTGCACTACCGGTATATTAACAGATTCTTTTTCCACAAACACACACACATGATTACGTCGCTTACATACACATCTATGAATAAATATTACTGAATGGTGAAGGCCACACACTCTGTAGACGCGATTGAATTGTCGACTGTTAAAGCCAGACTTTCAGCGTATTAGGACCAGTGTCACGCGTTAGCGTGCTGAATGAAGAGTCTATATAATACTTATTTCACGAAATACCTGTGATAATAGATCAACGCAGTAATGATCGACCCTTATCAAGACCACATAACATTTCAGTTGATTGTCTCTATATAGTACAGCAAATTATACATCTGATACATAGAGATTCAGCTCATGATAGATTTGTAGCTCACACATAACACACAAACATAGGAGTATTGCAGTATTCACCAAGAAACGCTCGTTGACTTATAAACAGTGTATCGCTTCTTTCATCACCATCACTGCTCATCTCTCTCCTCTCTCTCTCCTCTCTCTCTCTCTCTCTCACGTCCAGTCCGTCTCTCTCTCTCTCTCTCTCCTCTTCTCTCTCTCTCAGCTCTCTCTTCTCTCTTCTCTTCTCTCACCTCTCTCTCTCTCTCTTCTCTCTTCTTCTCCTCTCCCTCGCTCTCCTCTCTCTCTCTCTCTCTCTTCCTCTCTCTCTCTCAGTGTCTTTTCCGACAACTTCCTCAGTTGTCTAAAATCCCGCGCCATTAACATTCAAACACCCAAAAAAACAAAAAAAACGAAGCTAACCAACTTCGGAACAAAGACAGCGCACAACTGAACCGGCTTCTTAAACAAAATGTCATCGTAAACAAACCGACTTTGTCAACAAACCGACTTCCCTCGAATCAGTTCCAGTTTAACGAATCCATTTTCAGGATCCGTCGACTCGAGACGACAGAGGAGCGGAGGGCGTGACTGACAGTGTACGAGGGTCAGCTGACAGATGAGGATAGATGCTGACAGACGAAAGTTGAGGCGAGATGAAGCGGAAGATCAGGTCATGGTGGGTTATCAGCAGGTCACCGAAGAAAATGGGAGCTGGAGCGTCGCTTCTTGATGTTAGGGGAAACTTGCATAAAACCAGGATTTCGTTGAAGGAACGGCTAGCATTAACGAAGGAGGTGGTTCTGCGGATTTTGGCACTTAGGTAATAAGATATATACTTTTCTTTGCAGTAAATACAAAATGACACTATCGTAAGGATTCGATTCTTCTTTTTTTTTCTCTTTTTGTTTTCTTTCTTTTTTCTTTTTTGATTAGCATATGAAAAGCTGCGACTAAACATTGGATACAAGAACAGAGATGGATGAGAAACTTGAAGGGCATTTAAGATGAATATTTTGAAGTTGATTTTCACGCGGTTCGTCTGCAAAAATTCTTGCTTTGTCAAATACTTTGCGAGAGAAAGGTCCTAAAATGACACCTTGCAAATTATACCGAAAAACTCTGAGGAAACATTTATATAAGACTTAAAAGGAAAAGAAGTAGCATAAATGATGATGAAAAAGGTGGTCTGTTTTTTTTTTTTTCTCTCTCTCTGTCTCTCATTTTTGCTTCAAGCTTCTCGAGGATATGTTTCTTGATTTCCCTTGTTGAGGCTCGTGTTTGCGGAAGAAAACATTTCGCAGTCACGTCAAATGTAGGGCATGTCATTTGGCTTCATAACATGTTTACTTATCTTTTTCTTCTTCTTCTTCCTTCTTTTTCGTGAGAATATTTGTCCGAATAGAATTTATGATTTCTTACTTAGCTATCGAATGTGTTTTCTCGTGTTTGTTTGTCCCTTTTTTTTTTTTCTTTTCGTTCTGA
>NW_020872088.1:12500-22500 GCF_003789085.1 Penaeus vannamei | reverse complement strand
CACACACACAACACACACACACACACACACACACATATATATATATATATATAATATATATATATATATATATATATATATATATATTATATAATATATAATATATACATATATATATATATATATATATATATATATATATATATATATATATATATATTATATATTATATATTATATATATATACACGGCATAATGAGGTACATCTTTTCCTTTCACTCAATCCTTTCCCTTATTCTCATTTCTGCCTTTACTCTCTTTTTCTTGCTGCTCTCTCTCTTCTTTTCCTTCTTTCCTTCGCCATCATCATCATCATCTTCTCTTTCTTTCTTTGTCTTCTTTTTTACTTCGTTTATTATTCCATCTCCTTTTCTTTTCTTTTTTCTTTCCTTCTTTCTTTCAAAGAAAATAAATAATATATATTACATGTCCTTTTTAAATACCACAAAATTCTGCAACTTTTCGCCGATGGAACTTAAAACCAGCACTTCTTTTTCGAAAATTCAGCCGCAAAAGACACTCACGACAGAGTCAATTGAGATGACTTGAGATCTGAAGTGAAGTGAAGTGTTTATTGACACTCCCAATTAAGTGGCCTTCAAGACAGCAAAGAGAAATCGTTAGCTTCCATCTAAAAGGATTATTGATGGAGTGGATCTTTTAATTGCAGAGTCTGCTGGAGTTGCATTACGACTGTCGGGTTTACCTTTGTCGTTTTCTATCTCAACTTCTCGAAAGGAATGTATTTAGAGAAAGATAACACTGGTTGTTGGTTTATGTTCAGTCTTGTTCACCCCGTTCAACGAAATTTATCAAATATCGTTTTCTATATCATCCTCTCAAAAGGAATGTATTTAGAGAAAGATACACTGGTTGTATGGTTTATGTTCACATCTTTGTTCACCCGTTCAACGAAATTCGTCAAAATATCGTTTTCAATCTAATTTTCCCAAGGCGATTGGATGGGAAATACTAGATGCGGAAAAGATATGCTGGTTATGCGGTTTTTGTTCATATCGATGTTAACCGTTCAATGAAATTCGTCAAATATCGTTTGCTGTCTCATTCTCTCAAGATAAATGAGAAGAAAATTAAGTGCCGAGCTGAAAAATGATACCAATAAACAAAATTAATCATATGAATGATATTATTATTAAATGGGAATGTCGGGGAATTAGTTAAGAAATAATAAATTCCTTCTTATCATATCTGTAGCGTTATGATTTTGTCATATGTAATCACCATCAATTATTCCAACTGCCTTTGTGATCATCTAATTTACCTTTAAAATAAACCGCCCACCCCCCCCAAGAAAAAAAAAAATCTATTTACTGAAACCGTCACCCGCCCCCTCCCCCCTCCTATACAAAAAAGACCCGCCCTTCCCCCGGGACTCACGCCCCAGCCCTACGATAACAAGTCAGTTCACTCAGACAAGCATTTAAACGCCGGTTTCTCCATTTGCACACGGGGGGGGGGGGGAGGGCCCAAAGTTCGGTAAGGGTGGGTAAAAAAGGGGAACGAGTGAAGATTAAAGATTGTAAAAAAAAGGGAAGTTAACTGTGGACCCGAATGGTTTTTTTTTTTTCCAAATTTTTTTCCTTGGGAAGGGGTTCGAATGACCTGATGTTGGGGGTTCATCCTATACCGCATCCTGACCTCTCGGTTTCTTTCACTTCTGGCCCTCTCTTATCCTGACATCGCCTCCTCGAAAAAAAGCGAAAAAAGAGATACGAATTTTTCCTTAAAAAATAATATTCATTCGGCGAGCGTGCGAAGAGTTGTGTGTGGGTTTTGGCCTTTAGGAAGCCTGGGCCGGTGGGGTGCGAGCGCGTGCGTCTCTTCCATTTAATTTTTACTCATAGGTTGACAAAATGATTAATATAAGATAAAAACACACACATATTATGTGCCATATACATACAACATACTAGCATACATAAAATTGTGTGTGAAATATAAATATATATATATATCATATGATATTAGATACATATTTTTTAGTGATATATTATTATATATTATTAGGTATTTATATTATTTATACATTAATGTTATTACCCTGTATCTCACAATAATATTTGTCAAAATAATTTATATTAACAGTCTTCTCCATGAAATTGATTGTGAATCTATTATGTTACTACACAGCAAACAAAAATCACAAAGCACAACACAAGCAAGTATGTATCAAATTTGACACACTATCTTATCACCTTACTATCCATGTCATCACTATCATCACTACACACTATCATCACCATTACTTAACTGTATGCACACACACAACAAATTAAAACAAGCTGCTTGAATTTTATATTTTTATACTTTTTTATCACTCATGATAAATATTAATTATAAGTATATTAGCTTTGTAATAATTTATGTTATGTATGTGTTGATGTGTGGTGTGTGTTGTGTTGCGTTGTGTTGTGCTGTAATTGTAAAGCAGTTGTTTAATTTTAAATTTTTTGTGTGTGATGTGTGTGTGTTCGTACCAATTAAACATATAAGGTATATATATTATTTGAATATATATTAATATATATATCACTATTTTACATATATCTTAATATATTTTTATATACTATATATATTTATAATCACTATAAATATAGTATTGTTTATACATGTGAGTATATAACTTTAATTATTATTTATTTTATTATGTTATATTATTTAATTATTAATATTATATAAAATTATGTAGTCATTGATATAGTACTTTATAATATATATTATACAATACTATATTATATATGAATACGAATTATAATATATTCATTTTTTTTATATATTAATATTATCTTATTAAGTTATATATATTATTACTAGTGTGATATTATAATATATCTATTATTATATTATGTATACACACATGTATGTATGTAATTTGAATAACAGAGCGAGCGTCAACAATGCCGGAGCGTGCATACCAAGAACAGCGACACTAAGGCGCGCACAATCGGTCGCAAAACGAAGTGTTGTTACAATGAAGTTAAGCGGACGGTGCGCGGGCGCTCGGGTGAGGTGTCGAGCGGGGCCGTGGCGAAAAGGCAGATCCAGACCCAGGAAATGAAATAGATACTTAAATTGACAAAGCTACTCCAAAGACAGTCAGAAATATAGCACAGGGCAATCGACACTTGATTTGTGTTGGTTTTACGATGTCAGAGATGTGATGAAATGAGTTATGAAGCCGAAGTTGAGACTTTAACGGCACTTAACGAGCAATAAGAGGGATTTCAGACTACCGAATAAAGTACAGTCACCGACGGACGGCTTCCGTTGGTGAAAGAGGGCAACAAAGAGTGTCGTACTCAGGCGTAGGGAAGAATAGAGTTGAGCAGAACAGGATCAGGCAGAGGAAAATGGTAGCGCTTTATCCGGCTATGAGCGTTTCGATCAAAGAGCGTGGAGGAAACAGAGATGAGTTTATATAGAAGAGAAAGAGAGAAGGAGAAAGAGAGGAAGAAGAGAAGGAAGGATGAGATGAGTAGGAGAGAGAGATGAAGTGAGAGAGAGTAGTGTAGTGAGAGGAGGAGAAAGGCAGAAGAGAGAGAGAAGGAAGGAGACGAGAGAGAGTAGTAGGAAGTAAGAGGAGAGAGGATAAGAGAAGGAGGGAGAAGAGGGTCGGGTAGAAAGGAAGAGGAAAGAATGGAGAGTAGGAAGAGAGGGAAGGAGAGGAGTAAGACACGATTAGTAGCCGCACTAGTAGGTGTAGGTACGAGGAGGATGAATAACGAAGAACGAGGAAAGAGATCAGAGGAGAGAGAAGACAAAGAAGGAAAGTCGAGGATGTAGATAGAGATAAGGAATTTAAGATGGTGTCATAACAATACCTGCAAGTTATCCTTCCAGCGAGATTGTGTTACGTCGTTCGTATTAGAGACCAATCCTGAGGGGAATTAAAATAGAACAATGAGCAGAACATTGTTGCCGATCGAATTTAAAACTCAAGGGTAAACTCAACCACACTTAGGCCCATTTCAAGGAGAGGTGCGGGAAGCGTGGTTGAGAGGAGAAAACGAGGAGAAGCTAAGTGAATGCATAGAGCACGAGAACAGCGCCATAAGTTGAGAGAGAGGACGTGAAGCTTCACTAATAGGCGATTCCAGACCAAGAACTCGCCAACAACAGCGGGAAATGTTAGAAACGTAATTAGAATCTGAGCATATTTTTGAGTTAATATTAATAAGTCAGTTTTAACAAATATGCTCATATTATATCTCTCAGTTCAGCATAGGATATAAAAATGTTTCCTCAGAGTTTTATCAATTTCGCAGGATTTTACAAGTCAAAACAGATCTAACTAAGTCATCTATAAGTACAAATAAGATAATAAACCAAGAAAAATGACATCACAATTTCAGCATTGCACATATACAGAAATTATATAATACAAATTTATACTATTACATGTATCTTTAATTTTTATTTGACATTCATTTTATTCTTTTATAATAGGACACAACCCCTAATAGGGCTATATTCTATGCGCATTAATCCTGACTCGCCTTCCCACGCGGGCCGAGAAGACTCCATTTCACGTTGGCGAGGAAGCCATCGCTCTCCATACGCACGAGCGCCGCCAGGATGGGAACCTCGTAATTAATGAGATTGTGGTCACTTAATTAAAAAAGAAGTATTAGTATTTTGAGTCCGCTCTCCTTTGTGGTTTGAATGGAAGTTTAGATAGGTTTGGAATGTGAGAGAGGAGTAGACCTAAGCATTCACAAGCTGCAGGCTATTAAGGTCTTTATGGTTGGAGAATGAATTAGAGAGATAGCCTGCATCCTGTTAATTTGCCAGGGAGACGGCGAAGCGTCGGCTCAGCGTGCCTCTGTGCAACACGCGGCAAATTCACATCATGCACTTAGGTTACACAGTATTCATTGGCCATGACTATATGGTATATGTATGTATGTATGTAATATATAATTTGTATTGTATTAATATAATGAATTGCTAACGATATATAGGATATTATAGTGCAATAATATATTTGTAGCATAATATACATACATACACAAAACACCCACAACCAACGTGGAGGTGTTTTGTGTAAGAATATATAATACATATGCATACAATTATAATGTAAGATTAACATAACAATACATATAATATTACATACATATATATTATAAGTATATATAAATATAATATATTAATCATAATAAAGCTCAGATCTACATAGAGAATATGAGTACATACTATATCATACAATACTTTATATAATCACACCACACAATAGTAAGTTATGATATTATATATCATAGCGTTTCAATAATATAATAGAGTCAGCTGATATATATATAATATATATATATATTATTATACACACACATACACACAAACACACACACACACAACACACACACACCACACACACACACACCACACACACACCACACACACACACACACACACACACACACAAACACACACACACACACACACATGCACGGCGTGCGCCATATATATATATACATTATTTATAATATATATATATATATATATAATATATATATATATATATATATAATATATATATATACATATTATTCTGTGCTTCTATGTGTGAATGTCTATGTGTATGTATGTGTTTGCGTCTGCCTGTCCGTTGGGATGCACAATTACACACAATACGTTACAGTAAGGCACGCACACGGAACAAGCACGATCCGAAAAAGAAACGCGGGAGTCCATATTATAAAGAGGACTCTAAACTTTATTCAGGGACCGCGCTGTTGCCAGTCATGCGTCGCGTCGGACTCCGAAGTGTTGCCAACTCGGAGCCAACAGGCCTCTAAAAGGGACCATTTTGAAGGCTTTATCGCGCGCTCCAGTCATTGTCGAGATAATTCTGTGGAGCCTTTTTTGACTGCGGGTTTTGTGACAATAGTGCACAACACACACACGCCACCCACCACACACGCAGCACACAACACAACACACCACATCACACACACACACAACCACACACACCACACACACATATATATATATATATATATATATATATATATAATTTATATATATATATATATATATATATATATATATATATTATATATATATATATATAATATATATACTATGTGTGTGTGATGTGTGTGTTTGGGTGTGTGTGTGTGGTGTGTTGTGTGGTGTGAGCGTGTTGTGTGTGTGTGTGTGTGGTCTGTGTGTGTGTGCTTGTTGTTGTGTGTATATGTATAATGATGATGCAATTGATGTTAAATAATAGTGATTAACAACATGATTAAGATTAATGAAGTGAATGTAATAACAATGAGGTCCCCAGTTGATTGATAAGGACTAATCATTGTTGGGACATACTAATATTATCAATGATAAGTTAAGTATATGATGGCAATGGGCTTTGATGATGGATAATGATAATAATTATAAACAAGTAATATTGTACTAGTAAAAAAAAATAATGATTTTGGTCTGTAACAGATAATGATAAATTATTAAATAAATTAGACTGTCTAAGATAAAAAATGGCCAATAATAGTGAGAATTTGAAAGTGTTAACAGCAATACCAATAACAATTGATAATAATAATTGGTGATGGCAATAAGATCGTGATGACAATAAACAGCAACAACAATAAGGATGAATAGTGACTTAGATTTAATAATAAGAATTGTAAATAATTATGATAATGGACAAACAATAACAGATAATAACACCCACCTCCCAACCCACAAAACTCCCCCTCCCCCACCTCCACCAGCCCACCACCAACCCCCCCACCACCACCACCACTAGCAACCCCAACCCCTGCCACCAACATCCCCCCCAACCCCCCCACCACCTCCACCTTGCCCCACCAACGCCCTACCACCTCCTCCACACCCACCCACCAACACCAGGCCCCCACCACCACCACGCACTGAAACAACCCCAACCCCTCCTCCACACCCAACCCCCCACCTAGCCCCACCAACCGCCCTACACCGGTTGCCATAATAAAGCACCTCACCTACCCACACTTACGCACTTAAACAAATCCCACATCATAATCCCACATAATCACCCACCTCTCTTCACTCTCTCAACCCTACCCCACCCCACCCTCGCCACTCCCCACCACCGCTCCAGGCCTCGGCACTCCAGCGACGATCGATCGTAGCGGCCCACTACGAGCGACCTGAGTTCAGCCTCGGCGTCGAAACCTATCCCGTTCCACTTCAATCGGGATTTTCTGTGATACGATTGGATATGTTGTAATATATTTCAAATATCCCGCCCACAGAGTTATGTACGCCCACAGGAGTGTAATATTGAGCAATGGTTAGTCGAAGAGCGGCGTTATGCACAATAGGGTTTTAGCCAATATGGGAGGGATTGGGGGACCGAAAGAGGGAGGAAGAATGGGGGAGCAATTAGAGGAATGGAGGAGATAGGGGAGGAGGAGGAAGGAGGAGAAGTGAGGAAGGAAGGAGAGAGGCGTAAAGGAGGAGGTAAGAGGGAAAGGATAAGGAAGGATGGGAGGAGGAAGGGAGCGAATTGAATAGGGGTGGGGGGGGAACGAAGATATAAGGAGGTAAAATAAAAATGAGTTGAAGGTCAATGGCTAGGTAGATCGAATGACGAGAGAAAAAGAGGAAGGGGCGAGGATTGGAATGGGAGGGGGAAAGATAGGAGGGAAAAGTAAAGATGTCTTGGTGAATGTCCGGAATAGGGCAGAGAGAAAGGAGAGGAGGAAGGTAGGAGCGAAGGAAGAGTCAAGGAATTGGGCAAAAGTAGGAAGACCCGAAAAAGAAGTTAAGAATGGAAGGAAGAGGAATTGAATGAAGGGAGAAGAGGAGATAAGAATCAAAAGAAAAATGAGATAATAACGTGGATTAGGAAGGGCGGATGGAAAGGGTAGAGGAGAAGGAGGAAGGAGGGATTGAATGGAGGGAGGGGACGAGGGTTAGGAATTACTAAATAATTAGATTGGGAATGCGGCAAACAGCGTGAGGCGTGCCGAAAAGAGAGGGAAGATAAAAGGAAAAGAATTGAATGGATGGTCACGAAGAAGAAAAAAGAGATGGAACTGAGAGTCATACGTTTTGTGAGAATGCTGTTCTATGGTCGTGAAGAAATGGTAAGTGAAGAAGGCACAAAGTGAAGGGATTTGATAATTCGAAGAAGGAGAAGGATAGGATGAGCTAAAACATACCCGAAAGCTAGCTACCTCAATAGTAGGGGAATACGCGAAATATGAAAAGGAAGAAAGGGAGGAAGAAGAAGAAAGTTAGAGGAAGAGAAAAGACGTTATCCGTATGGCGGAGAGGAAGATGGAAAGGAAGACGAAAGAGGGCGAGATAATGAGAAAAGAAGAAGGAAGATGTAAGTCGAGTACGCGAATAGAAGAGTGACATAGGTATTTGGTAAGAAGCAGATTAAAGACTTAGAACAGGAAGGTAAAAGAAAGTAAGATGAATGGCGTAGGAAAGGATAAGAAGAAAGTGGATTTAAATGTGATTTGCAATTGGAAAAGAAAAAAGAATGTGACAAATGGTAAATATGGAGGATATACAATGCTAGAAAGGGAAGCGAATAAAAGTCAAATTATAGTAGATATAAAGTTAGGGAGAATGATGTGGAAAGGACAGAAAAAAGTAGGAAAAAAGAAAGGAAAGAAATGTAAAAAAAAGAGAGAAACGGGAGAAAAGGAGATAAACAGAAAGATAATTAGGAAAAAAGAACAAGAAAAGAGGAAAGAGATATAATACAAAAAATCGAAAATAAGGAAGAGGTGAGCCAGAAATGGAGAGTAGTAAGTGAGGAAATTGAAAAGCAGAAAAATGGGATAAGGAAGAATAGAAAGACAATAAGGACAGAATGAGAAGAGAAAACGAAGTGAAGATAGAATTAAGATTGGATTCACATACGGAAGACAGGATGAAGGAGAAAATGGACAAGGAAAATTTGAATTAAGAAATGGGTGGAAATGAGAAGGAAGGAAGGTTATGGAAAAGAAATGAGGTATGGTGTTAAAAAAGGAATGCAAGATTGAAAAAAATTCAAGGCAAACCAGATGTGACGGGGTGGGAGAAATTAGAGAAAGAAGAGAAAGAAATAGATAGATTAAAGATAAAGAGGATGTGTTGTAAGGAAGGTGAATGAAGAAGAAGGAGAGAAGAAAAAGAAGGAAGAAAAAGCAGCAGCAGAAGAAGAAAAGGAAGAAAAGCAAAAGAAGAGGAAAAAGAGAAGAAAGAAAGAAAAAAATAGAAAGTCAGAGAAATGGCTAAATTGGGGGAATAATAATAATAAGACTAGGTGTGTAGTAGTGAGACTGAAAGTGACATTGTAAGACAGAAAAGGGGAAGAGAGACACACAAGATTGAAATGGAAGTCAAAAAGGATGAAGAGAGGATAATAGACACCAAAAGGTAAAGAAATGAATAACGTTGAATAGAATAATAAAACCTGAGAGAAACGACGATGATATGTGTGATTGTGAAATATTTTGATCAGAAAAAATAGCTAAAACACAACAACAAAAAACTATTTGTATTAGATAGCTGACGTCTTGGTGTTTTGATTGTGCGATGTTGTATATTGTCTTATCTGAGATGTGTGGTAGTTCAGCAGAGATAATAGATGTGGAGGATTAACAAATACAGAAGAAATATAAAAAATAAACAGATAAATCTGGTGATGTGTTTAAAGCGTATGTCTTATGTGGGTCTTTGAGTGGAGTTTTATTTTGTATCATTAATTACTTTACTTTATTATATCTAACTAGATAATTAAAAACTGCCAAGGGAAATTATTAAAGTAATGTCTTTATACGGTTTACATTTTTTCCCAGAAATTAGCACGTCGGAATAGATTTGAATAATATTACCGCCAATCGATTGCAATTTAATGTATACCGGCTGAACGCAAACATCATTCCACCCACTCTATTTTAATATATGCCTTACGCTTAAAAAGTTGTATATTACGACTAATAAAGAAACAAATAACTACGCTAGCTAACAGATTCTCAAT
>NW_020872088.1:2500-5000 GCF_003789085.1 Penaeus vannamei | reverse complement strand
AATGATAATAATAATAACAATACTAATAATAGTAATAACAATAAAAATAATGATATAATTATAATGATAATAATAATAATGATAGAAATGATAATAATGATAATTGTAATAATGTTGATAATAGTAATATAAAAAATAATGATAACAATAATGCTAATGATAATGATGACAAGGATGATAATGGTGATCATGATAATGATAGAAATGATAATGATAATGATAATAACAACAATAATAGTAGTAATAATAATAATGCTAAAAATGATAATGGTAATGAAAATAATAATCATAATAACAATAATGATGATAATAATGACATGACAATGTAATAAGGAAAATGATAATATAATGATAAAAATGCTAATAATAATAGTAATAATAATAATGCTGATAATAATAAATAATGATAATATTCATGAATAATAATGATAATGATAAATAATAATAATAATAATAAATGAATAATGATAATAACATTAATCATCCCAATAACAATAATGATAATAACATTAATCATCCCAATAACAATAATGATAGTGATAATGATAATGTTAATAATAATAATGATAATAGTAATGATGATAACAATAATGATAATAATAATAATAATGATGATAATGATAACAGTAACAATCACAATAACAGTAGAACTTTTAACAACAATAATAAAATAACAGGAATAGGAATAGGAATAGGAATAACGATAATATTAATGATAAAAATGATAATCATGACAAGAATGGTGATAACAACAATATTTATGATAATAATCATAATGATAATAATAGCAATAACAAAAATGATAATAAACATAATAGTAATGATGATAATGAAAGTAATGATAATAATAATAATGATAATGATGGTAATAAGAAATATAATGATAATGATTATAGTAACAATCACAATAATGATGATGATAATGGTAATAATAATCAAAACAATGATAATGATAATAATGACAATAATAATAGATAATGGTAGTAACAAAAAAAATGATAAATATGATAATAGCAAATATATAATTATAACCATAATAACAGTAATAATGGTAATATTATTGAAACTAATAAGAAAACCAATGATAATAAGAGTAATAGTGATAATAATAATAATCATAGTGATAGCAATTATGATGATAGTGATGATAACAGTATTGATAATAGTTATGATAATAATGATGATAATAATGATAAGGATGATGATGATGATAATAATAATAATAATAGTAATAAATAATGATGATAATAATAACAATTATAATGATAATAGTAATAACAATAATAATGATAATGATAATAATAATGATGGTAATAATGATAATGAGGATAATAAGTATGATAGTAATGAGGATAATAACAATGACAATAATAGCAATAATAGTAATCCTCCTCCTCCTCCTCATCATCATCATCATCATCATAATCATCATCATCATCACCGTCATCATCATCCTCATTATAATGATAATAATAATACTCATAATCATAATGATGACACTTATAATGATAATAATATGATAATGATAATAATGATAATAATAGAAATAATACTGACAATAATAATATTACTGATGATGGTGATTATATTAATGATAATAATAGTAATGATATTAATGATAATGATGGTAAGGATAATAATAATAATGATGATAATAATGATAATAACAATAGTCGTAATTATCGTCATCATCATCACAATAACATTAATAAATAAAACAGTACATGGTTTAAGATATATTCATTAATATTTTTGCAACAAAATGATCCTGCTATATATATATTTTTTAAATTTAGCCCTGCTATATATATATATATATATATATATATATATATATATATATATATATATATATATATATATATATAATATATATATTTTTTTTTTTTTTTTTTTTTTTTTTTTAGTCCTTTATTTACCACAAGCAAGCTGTGGTACATCTGATGCATGGTCAGAGCATTAAATAATACTAATTACAGTGTAAATCTAATCAAATTAAATAATTACGATCTAAAATATATCATTTAAAAGAAAACAATGTTATTTTTTGGCGTCAAATATCCGTAGAGTTTGAATCGCTGAAAGAGACTTGATCGCTGTGAAATATATTATGTCATTAAGTGTATAATTATCGGTAGTATAACTAGCGTAATAGATCGATCATCGTCTCTGTTCATGATAGTGTTGTGAAAGTCGATTTTGTGGTGATTTGTATTGCATTTTAAACTTTCTAAAACTTTTATTTTAACTTTTTAAACACTTTTTTTAAACTCTTTTTTTTTACTTTTTATTTTATTTTATTTTTTAATTTTATTTTACATCAACGTCATCATGAGCAAGAGATCAACTTTTCATTCGATTTAAGTCCTTTTTCTATCTCTTTATCGTTTCCTCCATCATTCACTCTTTTCTTCCTCCTCGGTTCCCTCTTTATCATCATCTACCTCTTCTTCTTCATTGTTTTCTTCTTTCTCTTCCTCTTCTTCTTCATCATCCTATA
>NW_020872087.1:133482-138482 GCF_003789085.1 Penaeus vannamei | reverse complement strand
ATAATATCGTGTTGTTGTGTGTGGGTGGTGTGTGTGGGTGTGTATATAATATAGTATATATAATATATATAAATCTTATATAATATATATTATATATGTATATATATATACACACACACACACACCGACACACATAATATATATAGAATATATATAGTATAATCAATATATATATAATATATATATATATATATAATATATAATATATGTAATATATATATCACATATAACACCAATATGTGAATACTTTTCGATATATATATATTGACATTAGTAGTCAATTCATTTAGCTAATTTGATACATATAGCAGCACACACACGTACACACACGTACTCACCAGGTACAGATATACTCAATGAGAAGAGAGATGACGCGAGGGGGGTAGGAAGGGGGGGAAGGTGAGATAGCGAAGAAAGAGAAAAGAGAAGGAGGAGGGAGAGAGGGCGGAGTGAGGGAGAGGGGGATGGGAAGGAGGGAGGGAGCGAGAGGAGTGAGGAGAGGGTAGGGGGAGGAGTGAGGGAGAGGGGGTGAGGGAGGGGGAGAGAGGGAGAGGAGGAGGAAGGAGAGAGGGGAAGGGAGATGGATGAGAAGAGAGAAAATGAGGGAGGAGGAAGGAGGGAGAGGGGAGAGGGAGGGAGGGGGAGGAATGAGAAGGGGTGTTAAGAGATTTCCAGACACCCCCTTCTCGCCAGCGACCTTGGGTGAATTTCGAGTCTCGTCCGACAGGTTTTTTGGACCGGTCCCCCCTAAGCCCTCCCTCCCCTCCCCCCCTCTCCACCCCAACTGCAGACCCCCTCGCATCCCATACCTCTCATGAACACAGCGTCGCTATGGCGCGTTGCTATTTGCGTTAAAAGTGCTATTGACAGTATTATGTGAGCGACTGCATTTGCCGCGGGGACGGTATCGCCGCCCTGTGAGTAATATGCTTTATATATGCTTCTGCTCCTATTATGATGCATAGCGTCTTTATTGCTACTGTATGGATAGTTCATATTATCATGGTCTTTATGTTATCGTTAGTTCATAGATTATGATCATTTATTGTTATCATTATTCGTAATATAAGGTCTTTATGTATTTTCATCATTATTCCGTATTGTTTATGGTCGTTTATGGGCTACGCATCATTATTCAATATCATGGTCTTATTGTATCCATTATTTTATATCATTAGGTCTATGCTTATTTTATCATTATTCGTAGGTATTATGGTCTTTATTGCTATTTTCATCATTATTCGTATTGTTATGGTCTTTATTGCTACTGTTATTATTATTCATATTAACATGGTCTTTATTGTTATCATTATTCATATGTTAAGTCTTATTGGCTATTTATCATTATTCGTATTTTTATGGTCTTTTTGCTATTGTATTATATCTATATTATCATCATTATCATGGTTAGTTGTATTTGCTGTTATGTTATTGTTATTAGTATTACTTTCGTCACTATTATGAGATGAAATTATTATTATCATGATGTTATCTTATTTCCATCCTTATTTTACTGTTGTTATTGTAATCATTACTATCATCATCATTATCTTTGTACTCTATCACTACTATCATCATTACCTTATCCTATCCATTATCATGATTATCATTGCTATCGTCATTATTATCATATGTATTACCGCATCATTATGGTTGAAGTATTTATTACTACCATTTCATTCTTCGTTGTTCCTTAAGACATTAACATTGTATTATTTTCATAATCATTATCACCATTATCATCATTGATATCGTCATAATTACCCATCATATTGCTACTCCTTAACCCTATTATCATTACTGTCATTATTATTACGTCTATATAATCATGACATCAGTCTTATATATTGACATCATATCACCATCATCTATATCACTGACATCATTATCATTCTTTATCATATTACCATTTCAATCATCACAATCATTATCATCGTCGTTCTCCACACTCGTTCTCCCTCCTTACCTCCTCCTCAACTCACCCATTAACCCCTCCTCCTCTCTTAACCCCCAGCCCCCTCCCCCCTACCACCCTTCTCTCCCCATCCAACCCCCCTACACGCTCCCTACTCCTCGCCAACCCCACCCTACAACCTCCCCCCTCCCCCTCCCCAGCCCACCACGCCCCCTTACCCCCCTCCTCCCATCCAACCCCACCTACACACCCCCTCCTCCCTCCCAACCCCCATCACGCCACCCTACTCCCTCTCTCTCCCCATCCCAACCCCACAACCCTACACGCCTCCCTCCCATCCCAACCCCCACCACACCCTCCCTCCCCAACCTCCCCACCACCACGCCCCCTTTCTCCTCCCCTCACCCCCCCCAGCAAGCGCCTGCAAGCAATAACTCCCCTCCTCCCCCCCCTCCCGCCCCCAACCCCCCCCGCCTTCCCCCTCAGCCCCCTCCTCTCCCCCCAGCAAGCGCCTGCAAGCAATAACTCCATTCAAAACGGCATTCCAAGCAGTCAGCGGAGCACACGGTCGTCGGCTCAGCCCCTTAAACCGCAAGCAAGCAGGCAAGCAGGCAGAAGCATGCACGGGAATCTCTCCTTTTTCTTGACTGCTTTTGGTGCTTGATCATGCACTGGGGGGGAGGGGGGGGGGGTAAGAGGAGGGTGGAGGAGGGGAGGGGAGGGTGGGGAAGGGTATATAGGGAGGGGAGGGGTAGGGGGGTAGGGAAGGGTGGATGGAGGGGAGGGGTAAGAGGGAGGGAGAGGGTAAGAGGTAGGATGGGAAGGGGGCAGAAGGGGGAGGGAGGGAGTAAGGGAAGGATGGGAGAGGGGTAAAAGGGGATGGAGGGAAGAGAAAGGGAAAAGGAAAAGGAAGGAAAGAGGAAGGATAATTAGAGGGAGTAAAGGAAGGGAAGGATAAGGGAGGGAGGTAAAGGGAGAGACTGAGGGAAGAGGGAAAGAGAAAGAGGGAGTAGGGAGAGACGGAGGGAAAGAGGAAAGGAGAAGAAGAGATAGAAGGGAGAATAAAGAGGAAGAGGACGAGAGAAGGAAGGGAAGGAAGTGGATATAGGAAGGAGAGTGAGAGTAAAATTGGAAGAGTTATTTATGGGTAATAAAGGAGCGAGGGGAGAAGAGAGGATGGAAGAGGAGAAAGGGGAAGGAGGGAGAGAGGAGAGAGGAAGACAGGAGATAGGGAATAAAAAATGAGGGAAAGGAAGAGGAGGGTAGAAGGAAAGGAACGAAGGAAAGAAGGACAGGAAGGAGGGAGGAAAGGAAGGAAAGAGAGAGATGAAAAAAGAAGGGAGGGGTAAGGAAGAAAAGGAGATAGATAGAAGGAGTGGAATGATGTTATTATCATAATCATAAATTTTTATCAATAGATTTTCATTATCAGATATCTTGTCATTATCATTACTTCTATCATTACTTTATCATCATTATTACCATTTATTATTTCAACATCTTATCAATAATCTTTTATCATTTTGCCATTGATATTATTTATTATCCTCTTATAATCATCATAATTATTGGTTATCATATCATCATTATCATTACTCTATTACGTTATTATCACAATTTCATATTATTATTTCCATATTCATTAAATCTTATCATCAATCATTATCGTTTGTTTTATAATGATAATTATCATAATTGTTATCATTATTATTGTTATTATTATGTATTTCTATTGTTATTATCATTATCATTATTATATTCCTTCTTATTATTCTTATTACAATCACTATTATGATTCTTCTTATTAATATTATCGTTATTAGTGTTATCATTATTATTGTTTTTAAGATTTACATTATTAATACTATCATTATTGTTGTTATTATCATTGTTAATGATATTATCATTACTATTATCACTATCATCATTTATTTAGTTTTTATTATAATTGCTATAGTATAGAATCATAAAATATTATTATATCATGATTATTCTTATACTATCTTAATTATAGTTTTTATGTTATTATCATTATTATTATCACTGTTATACTATTATTATCAAAAACTATTAAAAAATCAGTATCATTATTGCTACTACTATTTATATCATCATCGTCATTATTTTTCATTATTACTGCTATATTTCTGTTCTATCATTAACATTTTATCATCATTGTTTCTATTATCATTATTACTATTTTTCATCTTTAATCATTTTAATATATCATCATTATCTTCAAATCATCATTATTGTTATAACAATATTGTATTATCATACATTATAATTATCATTATTATTGTCATTTTATTATCATTTTTATTATCATTCTTTTTTGCTTCTACTTCTTTTCTCCTTCTCTTCTATTGTTATCATTACATCATCATCATCATCACCAATAATTATCATTAATATTGTTATTATTATCATTATTATATATTATATTATTGTTAATATCAAATATTATTATTATCATAATTCTTCATCTTCATACTTCTTACTATGACTATATTATTGTCATATCATCAGAATTATTATTATATTATCATTATATCCTTATGATTTTTACTGTCAATACTATTATCTTCATTATTGTTATCATTACCATAATAATCAATAAGATACTAATAATAACGGTTACATATCATTTATTACTATAATTTCATTATCATTATTACTATTACATTACTATTTGATTTCTATTATTATTATTTTATTATTATTATTTCTATATTATTATTATTTTATCATTATTATTACTATTATTATTATAATTGCTATTATCATTTTCAATATCATTATTACTATTATTATTATTATCATTATTATTATTATTATTATTATTATTATAATTGCTATTATTATTTTCAATATTATTATTAGTATTATCATGATTATGATTATTAATATCATTAAAATTATTATTATTATTATCATTACTTTATAATCTTTATTATCATCATTATGAAAAGAATGACTATTCATTAATGTCATTATTATCATTATCATTGTTGTTATTATTTATAACAATATCATTATCATCATGATTATTTTTATCATCATCATAACCATTATTATCATTATC
>NW_020872087.1:113482-118482 GCF_003789085.1 Penaeus vannamei | reverse complement strand
TTGTTATTATCATCAATGCTGCCATTCTTATTTTCATTGTTGTTCCCATTATTATTATCATTATCATCATTATTATTATTGTTATTGCTATCATCGTTATCATTATTTCCATTGTTATTATCATCATTATCATCATCATTGTTTTATCATTAGCATCACTGTTATCATTATCAATAGTATTATCATTGTTATTATTATTGCTATTACTATTAATATTATCATATTTTCATCATTGGTATTATTATCATCATGATTACTATTATTACTATCGCTATTATTTTTTATTACGATCATCAATGTATCTATTTTTGTTATACTTATACATTATCTTATTTTTATTGTTATTATTATCATCATTATCATTATTATTGTTATTATTATCATCATTATCATTATTATTTTTATTATCATCATTATTATAAGTAGCAGCAGTAGTATAATCATCATCATTTTCATCATTGTCTTTCCCATTTTTGTTATTATCATTATCATTAATGTAATTTTCGTTATAATTTTTTGGAATTATCATTATCATAATCATCAATATTATTTTCATTCTTTTTGAAATATCATTATCATTATTTCTATTATTATTATTATTATTATTGTTATTAATATTATCATTATTATTATTATTATTATTATTATTATTATTATTATTATTATTATTATTATTATTTTATTATTATTATATTATTGTTATTATCATTATTATTGTTATTATTATCCCATTATTGATCATTATTATTATTATTTATTATTATATTATTATTATATTATTATTATTATCATTATTATTATTATTATTCATTACTTCATTACTTATTTTTCTTATTCTCATTCTTTCTTATTCTTCTTCTATTATTATCATTGTTATTATTACTATTATTATCATGTCAATATTATTATCATTACTATTATTATTATCATTATCCTCATCATCATTACCTTTACTTTTATCAGTATCTTTATGCTACTACAATCAATCTTGTCGCTAATGATATTGTTTTTGTATTACAGTTATTTCTATTACTTTTATTCTTATTATTATTATCATTAATAACGCCATCATTATTATCACTTTATCATTATTATTATATTATATATATCATCATCATCATTATTATCATTATTTTATCATCATATTATATTATTATTATATTTTTGTTATTATTGTTATTATCATTGTTATTATTTATATCATTTTATCATTATTATTATTATTATTATTATTTATTATTTATTATTATTATTATTATTATTATTATTATTATTATTATTATTATTATCATTTATTATATTGATTCATTATTATTAATTTATCATTATTATTTACTTTACTTTTTCATCAGTATCATTTTATTGTCATTTTAAATCTTCATTATTATCATCATCATTTATTGTTATATTATCATTATATTATTTTATTATTTATTATTATATTATTATTATTATTATTATTATTATTATATCATATTATATCATTATTATTTTATTATTTATTATTATATTATTATTTATTATTATCATTTATTATATTATTATCATTATTATTATTAATTATTATTATTATTATTATTATCATTATTATCATCATTATCATTATTAATTGTCGTTATTATTATTATTTTTATCTTGCATATTTTTATTTTTTATTATTGATAAATCATTTCATCATTATTATCATCATCATTAATACTAATAATAATGATGATAATAATAATAATAATAATAATAATAATAATAATAATAATAATAATAATAATAATAATAATATATTATTTATTATATTATTATTATTATTATTATCATTATTATTATTATTATTATTATTTTGGTTTATCCTTATATTTTTATTATACTTTTGTTATTATTATTATTATTATATTATTATCATTATTATTTATTATCATTATTATCATTATTATTATCATTATTATTTATTATTATATCTATTAATTATTATCATTATCATTATCATTATATTATCTTATGATTATATTATTATTATTATTAATATTTTTATTACACTATCATTACTATCATTATTTTATTATTTTTTTTAATTTCTTTATCATCACTATCATTACTATCATTATTATTATCTTTTTATTGTTATCACTATTATTACTATCATTATTGTTGTAATTATCAATATCATTACTATAGGCTTTAGTATTATCATTATTACTGTTTCTATTATAGTTACTATCATTTTTCATTATCATTGCTGTTGTTTTATATCTTAATGTTTTATTATTATCATTATCAATATTATTATCAATATTATTATTATCATCATTACTGCTATTTTCATTATCAGTATCACTATCATTGTCCTTACCTCTATCTTTATTGCTATTATCATTATAATATTTTATTATTGTTATCATTGATATTTTTATTACCATCAAGATTATTTTATTGATAATTGTTATCAGAATTAGTGTTCCTCTTCAATGTTATAATTATGTGTCATAATATCCTTTAATTAACATCTGAAATAGCATTATATTTACATTTTCATATCATTATATCATTATCATCATTGGTATTACTACTACTAGATTATCCTTTGATTATTATTATCATTATCATGAATATCTTGTATTTTTATGTCATTGGTATCATTGTTATTATTATTTTCATTAAGAATACTGTTATCTTGATTTTAACAATATCGATACTGGCATTAATATTATTATCTTTATTCTTAGTATTGATATAATAATTAGTCATTATTCGTTGCCGAATAAAATAGTTTTTATTAAATTACGCTCCTATTTTTTCTGTTTTATTTATTTATTTGTTTATTTTTTATGAAATTCTTTGTTTTCTTTTTTCATTTAGATAATCCGTTTAAGTGTTTGTTATTATCAATTTTGTGTTTTATATCAAATGATACATCTTTATCATTTCATATTATAGATCATAAATTTAGTTTTATTGAAAGTCGTCCATTCATACTTTTGTGAATCATAACATATATTTTTCTTTTTCTTTTCAAATCATTATAATCTTATATTTTATTTTCTTTATTCTTGTTTTCTTTGGTTCCACATTTTTTATACCTTCCAATTATTTTATTTTATCTTATCATCTTTCTATTTTAATCTACGGTTTTAAGTTCATTCCTTAGATTCATTTATTTAGCCAATGACATTTCATCTAAATTAATACATTATCATTATCATTTTTTTACAAATCTATTATCTTCTCGTTCTTCCAATATTCTTGTCTTCTTTTTAATTTCTTCTCCTTTGCCTTTTCTGCTTCGTTACACCATTCTTCGTTTTATTTACAGTTTCTTCTTGCTGCTCTTTCATAGAATAAAAAAAAGTAAATAACCGACATAATTTTATTGATACAACGTCATCCTTCCCCCTCCCCCTCCCCCCCCCCTCCCCCCCCTCGCCACCCTTCCTCTCTTACCTCCTCCAAGGCTAAGGCGAAAGAGAGAGAGAGAGAGAGAGAAGAGAAGAGAGAGAGAAGAGAAGAGAAGAGAAGGAAGAGAAGAGAAAGAGAAGATAGAGATAGATAGAGATAGATAGATAGATAGATAGATAGATAGATAGATAGATAGATAGATAGATAGATAGATAGATAGATAGATAGATAGATAGAGAGAGAGAGAGAGAGAGAGAGAGAGAGAGAGAGAGAGAGAGAGAGAGAGAGAGAGAGAGAGAGAGAGAGAGAGAGAGAGAGAAGAGAGAGAGAGAATTCTAGAAAAACCAGGGGGTTGGGGAGAAAGGAGAAGGAATAGAAAGATAGAGAAGGAGGAATAGAAAAAGGGAGGATTGAGGAAGAAGAGGTTAGAGGGAGGAAAAACAAGGAAAATAGTAAAGAGAATGATAGGAAAACAGGCAAGGAAATGTAAAAAGAATGAGAAAGAGAAGAAGATGAATAGAAGAAGAAAAGGAGTAAGAGAGAAAGGGACAAGAGGAGGAAAAGAAAAGAAAAATGAAGAAGAAGAAGAAAAAGAAAAAGATCGAAGGGAAGAGGAGGTGGAGGAGTTAGAAAAGGATGAAAAAGAGAAGGAAAAGAAGAAGTGGGAAGAAGAAGAGAAAAAAAAAGAAAAAGGAGAAAAAATAAGAATAAGGAGAAGGGATAAGAGAAGGAGGAGGAGGATAGTGAGAAAGATGAAGAGGAGTACGATAAGGAGGAGAAGAGGGAAAAAGAGATGAAGAAAAGGAAGAAAGAAGAAGAAGAATGCGAATAAGGAGAAGGGATAGGAAAAGGAGGAGGAGGATAAAGGGAAAGATGAAGAGGAGTACGAGGAAGAGGAGGAGGAGAAGCAAGAAAATGAGAAAGAAGGTAGACAGAAGAGGGGGAGGAAGGAGAAGACGGAGAAGAAAGAGAAAGAAAAGGTGGATAGGAAAGAGTAAAAAAGGAAAAATAAAAGTAAAAAGTAGATAAGGAAGAAGAAATAAAAGATGGAAAAGTGATCAGGAAGAAAGAGATGAAGCAGCAGGACGGAGGATTATAAGAAGAACGAAAGATAAGAAGAAAAAGAGGAAGAAACACATAAATATGGTGAGTCTTTTATTCTCTCTGTCTCCATCTCTCTCTCTCCCTCTCTCTCTCTCTCTCTCTCTCTCTCTCTCTCTCTCTCTCTCTCTCTCTCTCTTCTCTCTCTCTCTCTCTCTCTCTCTCTCTCTCTCTCCTCGCTCTCCTCTCTCTCTCTCTCTCTCTCTCTCTCTCTCTCTCTCTCTCTCTCTCTCTCTCTCTCTCTCTCTCTCTCTCTCTCTCTCTCTCTATATATATATATTATATATATATATATATATATATATATATATATATATATATATATATATATATATATATATATATATATTATATATATATATATATATATATATATTATTATAAAATCTATATAAAAATGATAATGATGATAATGAAGATTCTAATAATAACCAAAGTGGTGATTCTGATAATGATAAAAATAAGAAGTAACAATAATATTGATAACAATAACAATGATGCATGATAACCTA
>NW_020872087.1:105982-108482 GCF_003789085.1 Penaeus vannamei | reverse complement strand
TTACTGTAATTGATAATGTGTTAAATTAGTATCTTATCATTATGATACTCGATATCATTTTATTGTATCTTTCATTTATTATCATTAGCAGANCCTATCCACCAGACGATTATCAGTCATCCATCATTATCTATCCCAAAAACTAGTATATCATGCTGTCATCACCATCAACGAACATTGATTACATCATCATATCCGCTATTGTTTATGATCTTTAGCATACTTCTTTCATGGGTGACGAACCTGTTTCAATTCCTCTTTATTTTCGTATTCTTTATTCATTTATTAGATGTTATTATTTCTTCGTCAAATTTTTCCGTATGTTATCGTTTGGCAGTTAACGTTTATTATGCGACCCTTCTTTTTAAATTATTATCTTTATCATTCATTATCATCATTATTATCATTATTATATTATTATTATTATTATTATTATCAATTATTATGTCATTATTTTATTATCATATTACTATTATTATTATTATCATTATTATTATTTATATATTATGATTATTATTATATTATTATTATATTATTATTATTATTATTATTATTTTATATTATTATTTATTATCTTTATCATCATTTCATATTATTATCATATTATTATCATTATTATTTATATTATTATATTATATTATTATTGTATCATCATTTTATTTTTATTTTATATTATTATTATTATTATTATATTTATATTTTTTTTATTTATATTATTATTATTATTTTATTATTATGTATTATATTATATTATTATTATTATCATTATCATTATCATTATCATTATCATTATTACTATTATTATTATTTTATCATTATTACTATGATTTATTATTATTATTATTATTCATTTATATAAATTATTATATCATTATCATTATTATATTATTTTTATATTTTTATTTTTATTTATTATACTTATTTTTACTTATTATTTTATTTATCATTCCATCCATTTATCATTATATTATCATTTTCATTATCATTATTCACTTTATGTTATCGTGGTTATCAATTTACTTTTGAATGGAACCACAAGGAATTGACGGCAAAGTGCATTGTTTTAATCATATATAAAAGAAGAAATTATTGTGTGGATTATATAAAAGGGGATATGGAATAAAGAGAGGAGACAAGAAAGGTAAGGTGGATGTATAGAAAGAAGGGGAGGGGGAGGAGAGAGAGAGAGAGAAGAGAGGAGAGGGAGAGGGAGAGGGAGAGGAGAGAGAGAGAGGGAGAGGGAGAGGGAGAGGAAGGGAGAGGGAGAGGGAGGGAGAGGAGAGGGAGAGCGGAGGGAGAGGGAGAGGGAGAGGAGAGGAGAGGAGAGGGAGAGGGAAAGGGAGAAAGAGAGAGAGGAGAGAGAAGAGAGAGAGAGAGAGAGAAAGAGAGAGAGAAGAAAGAGAGAAGCGAGAGAGAGAGAGAGAGAGAGAGAAGAGAGAGAGAGAGAGAGAGAGAAGAGAGAGAGAGAGAGAGAGAGAGAGAGGAGAGAAGAGATAGAGAGAGAAAGGAAGGAAAGAAACAAGGATGGCAATAGAGATAGTGTAAGACAAATGGACAGATAGAAAGAACAGACAAAGAGGACACAGACGACAGAGACAGACAGACAAGAACAAGAACTAAAGCGATAGAGAAAAAAGTGACAAACAACACCAACAACAATAAAAACAAAAAAAACAACAAAAAAAACACATCACAACATATCCTAACACAACCCCCCCCTTCCCCTTACTCCCTTCCCCCACCCCACCCCCACCCACCCACCACCAACCCACACACACACACACACACACAATCGCCCCCCAAAAAAAAAAAAAAAAAAAAAAAAATTATCCCAGCTTCTCCCGTAACCAAATCGGACGCCATTAAAGAGATCGCTCTATCCACCATCAAGTTTATTAATGAGCATGATTAACGACCAGAAACCCCCTCCCCCCCCCCCTTCCCCCCTTCCCCCCCCCACTCCCCTTCCCCCTTCCCCCCCCACTCCCCCCCCCCCTTCAAATGACGCTGAAGACTGCTAAATGCGTTTGGAAATAAGGAACAAATGAACGAATTTTCTCGAGTGCCAATATCGGAGGGTTCAATCTGGTGGGAAAATGGACTACCTGAATATAGGCCTAGGCGATTTTTTTAAAAATCTATTTACCTACCTATCTATCTTTCTCTTTTGTCTGTTTGTCTTGTCTATCTATTTTTGTTCATCTATCTATTTATCTATTTTTGTTCATCTATCTATTTATCTAATTCTATTCTATTTTTGTTTCATCTATCTATTTATCTATTTTGTTTCATTCTATCTATCTATTTATCTATTTTTGTTCATCTATTTATCTTATTTATATCTATTTTCTAATCTATCTATTTATCTATTTTTGTTCATCTATCTATTTATCTATTTTTGTTCATCTATTTATCTATTTTTGTTCATCATCTATTATCAATCTATTTATCGAACGTATCTATCAATCTATTTATTTATCCTATCTATGAATCTATTTAT
>NW_020872087.1:98482-100982 GCF_003789085.1 Penaeus vannamei | reverse complement strand
TATATGACAGTGTAAATTATTAAGCATATATATTTTACACACAAACACATACACAGATATATATATATATATATATATATATATATATATATATATATATATATATATATATATATATATATATATATATAATATATATATATATATATATATATATATATATATATATATATATATATATATATATATATATATATATATATATATATATATATATATATATATATATATATATATATATATATATATATATATATATATATATATTATATATATACATATATTTGTACGAATGTATGCATCCGTGGATAGTATATGAAAGCCTCTGTATACTGCAATTATACTGAAATAAGCATCGACAATTAACCCAGATATAAGAGCCATAACTCCCATTGCCAGCATCATATTCTCAGGAAATGGATTCAAACCCTATTCCGCTGCCGAAGAGGAGGATCCGAACCCTTTTAAAGACGCTTATTACAACGGCGCTGACTTGGCTTCACAAAAAAAGGATTATCTATTTTTCCATCTTTTATATCTTATTATTATCCGTATCATTAGCGCTGTTAATATTATTATCGTGATTATTGTTATAATCGTAATTACTATTACAATTGCTATCATCAGTTATTTTTGTTATTCTTCTTATTTTTCCCTATTGTTATTGTGGAGAAGAGGAGATGAAAGGAAAAAGATAAATAGATAAGTAGACAGAGACAGACAGATAGATAGAGAAATAAGCATAGAAAGGTAGATAGACAAACAGATTGACATAGACAGATGGATAAATAGGTAGGTAGATAGACAGAGAGAGAAATAGAAACATTAACAGAGAGAGAGAGAGAACGGGAAACCGAGAGCAAGATTGAGAGAACGAGAGATGAAGAGAACGAGAGAATGAGAGAGTAAGAGAGCCGAGAGCAAAATCGAGAGAGTAAGAGAGCGTGATGTCGAGAGAGCGAGAGAGAGCAAGAGAAAAAGCGAGAGAGTTTGAGGAAAAACGAGAGAGTGAGAGAGCGAGAGCAAACCGAAAAAGCGAGAGAGAGACAAAACAGAGCGGCAGCAAAACCGAGAGAGCAACATAGCGAGGGAATGAGAGAGCGAGAGAGGGCGAGAGTAAGATAAAGCAAGAGAGAGAGAGAGAGAGAGAGAGAGAGAGAGAGAGAGAGAGAGAGAGAGAGATAGAGAGAGTGCAAGAGCGAGAGATTGAGAAAGCGAGAGTGAGACAGCGAGAGCAAAGCCGAGAGAGAGCAAGAGAACGAAAGAGTGAGAGAGCGAAAGAGAGAGAGAGCAAAACCGAGAGAGCTACAGAACGAGAGACCGAGAGAGAGAGAGAGAAAGAGAGAGAGAGAGAGAGAGAGAGAGAGAGAGAGAGAGAGAGAGAGAGAGAGAGAGAGAGAGAGAGAGAGAGAGAGAGAGAGAGAGAGAGAGAGCGAGAGAGCTACAGAACGAGAGACCGAGAGAGAGAGCGAGAGAGAGAGAGGGCAAGAGAGAGAGAGCGAGAGACAGCAAGAGCAAAGCGAGAGAGAGCAAGAAACGAAAGAGTGAGAGCGAGAGAGAGAGAGAGCAGAACCGAGAGCGCTACAGAACGAGAGACCGAGAGAGAGAGCGTGAGAGAGAGAGCAGAAACGAAAGAGTGAGAGCGAGAGAGAGAGAGAGCAAGAAGAGAGAGCTACAGAAACGAGAGACCGAGAGAGAGAGCGTGAGAGAGAGAGCAAGAGAACGAAAGAGAGAGCAGAGAGCGAGAGAGAGAAGAGAGAGACGAGAAGAGAGAGACGAGAGAGAGAGGGCAAGAGACGAGAGAGAGAGAGAAGAGGGCAAGGAGAGAGAGCGAGAGAGCGAGAGAGGGCAAGAGAGCGAGAGAGAGAGAGAGCGAGAGAGAGAGAGAGAGCAGAAGCCCAAGAGAGCTACAGAACGAGAGAGCGAGAGAGACAGCAACGAGAGAGCTACAGAACGAGAGACCGAGAGAGCGAGAACAAAACCGAGAGAGATACAGAACGAGAGACCGAGAGAGAGAGCGAGAGAGAGAGGGCAAGAGAGAGAGCGAGAGCGAGAGAGAGAAGGCAAGAGACGAGAGAGAGCAAAACCGAGAGAGCTACAGAACGAGAGAGCGAGAGAGAGAGCGAGAGAGAGAGAGCGAGAGAGAGAGGGCAAGAGAGCAGAGAGCGAGAGAGAGCAGAGAGCGAGAGAGCGAGAGAGAGAGAGGCAGAGAGAGAGCGGAGAAGAGAGAGAGAGCAGAGCGAGAGCGAGAGAGAGAGGGCGAGAGAGAGCGAGAGAGCGAGAGAGGAAGAGGAGAGAGAGAGAGGGGCAGAGAGCGAGAGAGCGAGAGAGGGCAAGAGACAGCCATCTCTCCAAGTGCTGAAAAAGCAATACTTTCCTCCAGTCGATTTCATGCAGCCGCGACTCCAAAATTGACCTCTTTATCGTTCGTTCTCGATAATCCTCCCTTCGCCCTCTCCCCCTCCTTCCTCCCCTTCTCCCATCTCCCTCTTTCTTCCCC
>NW_020872087.1:80982-90982 GCF_003789085.1 Penaeus vannamei | reverse complement strand
GAAGAGAGGATAGGAGGTCGAGGGGAAGAGAGGATAGGAGGTCGAGGGAAGAGAGGGAAGGAGGTCGAGGGGAAGAGAGGATAGGAGGTCGAGGGGAAGAGAGGAATAGGAGGTCGGTCGAGGGGAAGAGAGGATAGGAGGTCGAGGGAAGAGAGGATAGGAGGTCGAGGGGAGAGAGGAGGAGGTAGCGGGAAGAGAGGGACAGGAGGTCGAGGGGATAAGGGAGGATCGAGGTTCGAGGGGAAGAGAGGATAGGAGGTCCAGGGGAAGAGAGGATAGGAGGTCGAGGGGAAGAGAGGGAAGGAAGGGTTCGAGGGGAAGAGAGGATAGGAGGCCGAGGGGAAGAGAGGATAGGAGGTCGAGGGGAAGAGAGGATAGGAGGTCGAGGGGAAGAGAGGATAGGAGTCGAGGGGAGAGAGATAGTAGGTCGGGGGAAGAGAGGATAGGAGGTCGAGGGGGAAGAGAGGAAGGAGGGTCGAGGGAAGAGAGGATAGGTGAGTCGAGGGAAGAGAGGATAGGAGGCCGAGGGGAAGAGAGGATAGGAGTCGAGGGGAAGATAGGATAAGGTCGAGGGGAAGAGAGGATAAGGAGGTGAGGGGAAGAGCAGGATAGGAGGCCGAGGGGAAGATGAGGACTAGGAGGTCGAGGGGAAGAGAGGAATAGGAGGCCGAGGGGAAGAAGAGGATAGGAGGTCGAGGGGAAGAGAGGATAGGAGTCGAGGGGAAGAGAGGATAGGAGGTCGAGGGAAGAGAGGATAGGAGGTCGAGGGGGAAAGAGAGGATAGGAGGTTCGAGGGAGAGAGGATGGAGGCCGAGGGAAGAGAGGATAGGAGGTCGAGGGGGAGAGAGGATAGGAGGTCGAGGGTCGAAGAGAGGATAGGAGGTCGAGGGGAAGAAGGATAGGAGGTCGAGGGGAGAGAGGATAGGAGGTGAGGGGGAAGAGAGGGGATAGGAGGGTCGAGGATAGGAAGGGAAGAGGATAGGCGAGGGGAAGATAGCGATAGGAGGTCGAGGGAAGAAGGAATAGGAGGTCGAGGGGAAGGAGAGGATAGGAGGCCGAGGGGAAGAGGAGGATAGGAGGTCGAGGGGAAGGAGGATAGGAGGCGAGAGGGAAGAGAGGATAGGAGGTCGAGGGGAAGAGAGGATAGGAGGTCGAGGGGAGAGAGGATAGGAGGTTGGGAAGGAGGATAGGGAGGTCGAGGGGAGAGAGGATAGGAGCCGAGGGGAAGAGGGATAGGAGGTCGAGGGGAAGAGAGGATAGTGAGGCCGAGGGGAAGAGAGGATAGGAGGTCGAGGGGAAGAGAGGATAGGAGGCCGAGAGGGGAAGAGAGGATAGAGGTCGAGGGGATAGAGGTCGAGGGGAAGATAGGGAAAGGTCGAGGGGAAGAGAGGATAGGAGGTCGAGGGATGGGAAGAGAGGATAGGAGGTCGAGGGGGAAGAGAGGAGGAGGTCGAGGGGAAGATAGGATAGGAGGTCGAGGGGCTAGAGAGATAGGAGGTCGAGGGAAGAGAGGATAGGAGGTTCGAGTCGAGGGAAGAGAGGATAGGAGTCGAGGGGAAGAGAGGGATAGGAGGTCGAGCGAGCGGAAGAGTCGAGGGGAAGAGAGGAAGGAGGTCGAGGGGAAGAGGGAGATAGAGAGGTCGATAAGAGAGGGAAGGAGGTCGAGGGGAAGAGAGGAAGGGAGGTCGAGGGAAGAGAGGATAGGAGGCCGAGGGGAAGAGAGGATAGGAGGTTCGAGGGAAGAGAGGATAGGAGGCCGAGGGTGAAGAGAGGATTAGAGGTCGAGGGAAGAGAGGATAGGAGGTCGAGGGGAAGAGAGGATAGGAGGCCGAGGGGAAGATAGGATAGGAGGTCGAGCGGAAGAGGGATAGGAGGTCGAGGGGAAGAGAGGATAGGAGGTCGAGGGGAAGAGGGGAATAGGAGGTCGAGGGGGAAGAAGGATTAGGAGCGTGGGGAAGAGAGGATAGGAGGTCGAGGGGAAGAGAGGATAGGAGGTCGAGGGAAGAGAGGATAGGAGGTCGAGAGGGAAGAGAGGATAGGAGGTCGAGGGGAAGAGAGGATAGGAGGTCGAGGGAAGAGAGGATAGGAGGTCGAGGGGAAGATAGGATAGGAGGTCGAGGGAAGAAGGATTAGGAGGCCGAGGGGAAGAGAGATAGGAGGTCGAGGGGAAGAGGGAAGGAGGATGAGGGTGAAGAGAGGATAGGAGGGTCGAGGGGAAGGATAGGGATAGGAGGCCGAGGGAAGAGAGGATAGGAGGTCGAGGGGGATAGGATAGGTCGAGGGGAAGAGAGGATAGGAGTCGAGGGGAAGAGAGGATAGGAGGTCGAGGGGAAGAAGAGGATAGGAGGTCGAGGGAAGAGAGGATAGGAGGTCGAGGGGAGAGAGGATAGTGACGGTCGAGGGGAGAGAGGATAGGAGGTCGAGGGGAAGAGAGGATGGAGGCCGAGGGGAAATAGGATAGGAGGTCGAGGGGAAGAGAGGATAGGAGGCCGAGGGAAGAATAGATAGGAGGTCGAGTGGGAAGAGAGGATAGGAGGTCGAGGGAAGAGAGGATAGGAGGTCGAGGGAAGAGGAATAGGAGGTCGAGGGGAAGAGAGGATAGGAGGCCGAGCGAGGTCGAGGGGAAGAGAGGATAGGAGGTCGAGGGGAAGAGAGGATAGGAGGTCGAGGGGAAGAGAGGATAGGAGGTCGAGGGGAAGAGAGGATAGGAGGTCGAGGGGAAGAGAGGATAGGAGGTCGAGGGGAAGAGAGGATAGAGGTTCGAGGGGAAGAGAGGTAGGAGGTCGGGGTTGTGGTAATGTAATGTGTTGTAGTGGGAGGAAGGAGCGTCCCACCCCCCACTATTATTACTTGTTGTTTGGTAGGTCGTGGCTGAGTGGTTAAGGCAGTAGTAAGTTAAGTACTGACGTACTCTGAAGATGTTGGTCTGAAGTTAAACTTGTCGCAGTTTTCTTGTTTTATTCTGGTAACTGGTTACAGAGGGCAAGGCAGGTTGCCCAGGGAGGAGCACGTCCTGCCGAGCCTGCGAGGGCGAGCGGTCTGAGGTAGATGGCACAGGAATTGCCATGAACGAAGTTCGTTTTGGACAATATATCAATGGAAAAACATGAAAAGAATATGAAAGAACATGAATCAGAAACATCGGTTCACATGGACCGTTTTCGTGGAGAGGAACAAGGGTATGGTTGACATGATATCGGTATGTTTTTACAATCCAAACATTGTGGTTATGGGACAGACTGGCTGACTATACATGAAACATAGACATTTTGAATATCAATGGTAAAATCAGTTACATACATCGTGATTCAGAATAAGCATTTCATGAGAAACATTTTGAGTATAAACATGACATATTTATACATGAAGACAACAGAATAAATGCATGGAAATGTATGAGAGTAATAAGGGTCAGATTAGCGCGTTCTACGGTCACTTCGTCAATGTCGGGCACAGGGCAGGTTGAATACTTGTGAAATAAGAAACACATGGCTTTTCGTGGTATGCGGGGGGTGAGCGACGAGGGGAGCAGGTCACTAAATCGCTCGGCCACTAGAAAAAATCGTCTCGATTCTTGAGTAGATGATGCAGGTAGATGACAGGTGACAAGTGACGGAGGTAACAGACACAGGGAGTCTCGATCGTGCAGTTGAGGAGGAACGGTCGTACAGGTATTTCTAAGGTCGGCGGCCTAGGGTGCTTGCCTTGAAACAGGTCACTGTTCGGGTGCAGGTGGTCTTGACGGGGAGCGGCAGTGATGATCAGTCACGGAGCTCGTCAATCGTTCCACACAGGATCACTGGAAGACACAGTTAATATGTCAAGCGCCGTGTCAGTCGTAAATGACACGCACACCGGGTCTGAGAAGTTCTGGGAGACCAATATCGTCGAAGAGTCGAAGGTTGAGCGGAGAATCTGAGAGCGAGGTCTTGAGGATCACGTCGGCGAGAAGGATTCGTCATCTCGGGAGAGGAACAACATTTGTGAAGACGTCCACGAGGGTCGGCAGGCAAGGAAGGGACAGTTCTTGCCAAGGTCACCAGCACGGCAGCGGGTGTGGGCTGAGTGAGCGTTAGCGAGATGCACGAGGGAACGTGGGCGCGATCACCAGCGGACGGGTCGGGGCGGGCGGACATGGCCGGAGTAGCAACGCGAGAGACAGGAGAGCGTTCGGCAGGTTGATGCGGCGGTGAGGACGTTCGGCGGTAGTCACCAGCGGACAAGGCGGCGGACACGGGCCGGAGTTGCAGCGATGTACAGTAGAGAACATGGGAGCGTCGGCAGGTATACGGCCGGCGAGGACGTTCCGTGAGATGGGCTCGTTAACGGGCGAGCGAAACTTGTGCGTCAGGGCACGGCGGCGAGGGACGACGCGTGGTGATCCGAGAGTCAAGGTCAGCAGTGGCGTTTCAGCACGGGCGTCTGGCTCTGGGGACAACAGACCGGGAACAACAGTACCATGTCTTGGCGGACAGAAGACATAATGCCATATCTCAGTATCTCAGGGAGTTACAATATCAACACGAAACTCATAGTTATTAGGAAATAACTGGAAGCAACGTGTCAAGTTATTGGGAACAGAGGGTGTTAATTGAACATTTACCTGAGAGATAGGAGGCAGTAACAAACAAACGAGATTGTAGGACAAAATCTCGTGGAAATTTGCGATTTATAGAGCCATGCAAGATAAAGGAATGATTCTCCGTGTCATAGTTTGTTAGAATTCACGTGCAAGATCAGAGGGCAACAGATATACTTGTAAAAGTGAGGGTAGATAAATCATAGAACACATTTCTTCAGGGGAATGAGAGTAGTTGCGTTGCAAAAATGCTGGATTAATCTTCGAAAATGAAGGGTAGTTGCATGCTAGGATACAGGAAGGATTTTCTATTAAGAGAATTACTGAAGACATGCAAAAATGCAGGAAGAATTTCCTGGGAAAAAAATAGCTCATTATGAATGAACTGGAACTTAGCATCGTGGAGATTCAGAAATCATTACGACACAGAGTAAAGGAAAACGAACTAAGTACTCATAGGTAGACAGAAACTACAGAGAAATTAACGTAATTCATGCTAACCACAGGGCATGAGTCAGCGCGGATCGGAGTGAGGGGAGACATGCTAGTTTAAGGGGAGACAGATGCCAGTGAGGGGAGATCTCGTTTTCTATGCGGGAGGAACACAGGTGTTCGCGAGAGCGAGAGGAAATCAGACACTTCACTTCACAGGGGATTTCCTAAACAAATGAGAGCGAGGATAAAAGAAACTCACCTTGAGGTACTGGCAGGGCAGTGTAGATTGATGTTGCTGCATCAGGCGACTGCAGTAACCGTTGAGGACTGCGGCAGGTGCGCAGAGGGGAAGTAGTGACAGCAGGGAAGACTGGCTTCGTGCTTGGTGTCGGAAGTCTTGAAAGTGACAGAGTTCGATAAGAGTTTCTTTGCTTCCAGGAGTCGATAATCTTGGTAGAGACTTGTAACTTCTCGTGAAGTTGATCTTCAGAGTACTTGGACGATGTCTTCGGAGGGGCGCGTGGTGCGGCAATCTTCGGAGGGCGCGTGGTGCGGTAATCTGCGGTAATCCCACCGCTGCCACCACTTGTAATGTATGTGTGTAGTGGGAGGAAGGACGCGTCCCACCCCCCACTATTATTACTTGTTGTTTGGTAGGTCGTGGCTGAGCGGTAAGGCAGTAGTAAGTAAGTACTGACGTACTCTGAAGATGTTGGTCTGAAGTTAAACTTGTCGCAGTTTTCTTGTCTTTATTCTGGGTAACTGGTACAGAGGGCAAGGCAGGTGCCCAGGGAGGAGCACGTCCTGCCGAGCCTGCGAGGGCGAGCGGTCTGAGGTAGATGGCACAGGAATTGCCATGAACGAAGTTCGTTTTGAGACAATATACAATGGAAAAACATGAAAAGATATGAAAGAACATGAATTCAGAAACATCGGTTCACATGACCGTTTCGTGGAGAGGAACAAGGGTATGGTTGACATGATATCGGTATGTTTTTACAATCCAAACATTGTGGTTATGGGACAGACTGGCTGCTGACTATACATGAAACATAGAACATTTGAATATCAATGGTAAAATCAGTTACATACATCGTGATTCAGAATAAGCATTTCATGAGAAACATTTTGAGTATAAACATGACATATTTATACATGAAGACAACAGAATAAATGCATGAAATGTATGAGAGTAATAAGGGTCAGATTAGCGCGTTCTACGGTCACTTCGTCAATGTCGGGCACAGGGCAGGTTGAAGTACTTGAAATAAGAAACACATGGCTTTCGTGGTATGCGAGGGGTGAGCGACGAGGGGAGCAGGTCACTAAAGAGGGAGAGAGGATAGGAGGTCGAGGGGAAGAGAGGACAGGAGGTCGAGGGGAAAGAGAGGATATGGAGGTCGAGGGGAAGAGAGGATAGGAGGTAGAGAGAGAGGGAGGAGGTCGAGGGAAGAGAGGAATAGGAGGTCGAGGGGAAGAGAGGATGGGAGGTCGAGGGAAGAGAGGATTAGGGTCGAGGGGAAAGAGAGGATAGGAGGTTGAGGGGGAGAGAGGTAGGAGGTCGAGGGGAAGAGAGGATAGGAAGGGAAGGAGGATAGGAGGTCGAGGGAAGAGAGAGGAGGTCGAGGGGAGATAGGATAGGAGGTCGAGGGATAGGTGATAGGAGGGGTATAGGAGGTCGAGGGGAAGAGAGGATAGGAGGTCGAGGGGGAGAAGGATAGGAGGTCGAGGAAGGAGATAGGATAGGATCGAGGGGAAGAGAGTATAGGAGGTCGAGGGGAGATAGGATAGGAGGTCGAGGGGAAGAGAGGATAGGAGGTCGAGGGGAAGGAGGATAGGAGGTCGGAGGAAGAGAGGATAGCGGTCGAGGGGGAAGAGAGGATAGGAGGTAGAGAGAGAGGGAGGAGGTCGAGGGAGAGATAGGAGGTAGAGAGAGAGGGAGGAGGTCGAGGGGAAGAGAGATAGAGGAAGAGAGAGAGGAGTTAAGGTCGAGGGGAAGAGAGGATAGGAGGTAGAGAGAGAGGAGGAGGTCGAGGGAAGAGAGGATAGGAGGTCGAGGGAAGATAGGAGGAGGATAGAGAGAGGGAGGAGGTCGAGGGGAAGAGAGGATAGGAGGTCGGAGGGAGATGAGGAGAAGGAATGTCGAGGGGTAAGAGAGGATAGGAGGTAGGGAGAGAGGAGAGGGAGTCGAGGGGAAGAGAGGATAGGAGGTCGAGGGGAAGAGAGGATAGGAGGTCGAGGGTAGGATTTAGTTGAGGTGAGAAGTGAGGGTGATTTATTGTCTGTCGGGGAAGATAGCAACAACAATAATGGTAATAATGACAGGAATTGCAACAACATTAACAGTTCAATCTCTCTCGTCACAGCGCAGAGCTATATAAAAAAGAGAGAGAGGAGAAAGAAAGAAAATTAAGAAAGAATACCGAAAGAAAGAAAATCAAGGAAGAAAAAAAAATCAAGAAAGAAAGAAAGAAAATTAATCTAGCTTTCAAAAAAGAAAGAAAAAAAAAAATTAGAAAAAAAATGCTACGGCCAAAGGAAGGGGAAAATAACTGTCCGCGCGCCTCCGAACAGCGAGCCATAAATGGGGTTGTTGCGACGACTAAAACAGCCCCCTCCCCCCCCCCTCCCCCCTCCCCCACGAGTGCGTCCCAGCTCGCCCTCCACACACTCAACGACCCACACAAGCCCTCTCTTACCCTCGGGATGTCGCAGGTCGGGTCACGCAGGAGCTCCGGGATGACCTTGCCTGACGTCGGCGCGCTCGGCGGGGGCTGACGAAGCGGAGGAAGTCAGCGCTGATGGCGGCGGAATGGCCGGAGGGGGGAGGGGGGTGAGGGGGGGGTGCTCTTCGGCGCCCTTTGCTGCTTTCCAGGTGTAGGTGTTATATTAATATTAATATGTATGTATATATATACATCTATATAATATATATATATATATATATATATATATATATATATATATATATATAATATATATATATATACACACACACACACAATATATATATAATATATATATATATATATATATATATATATATACTATATATATATATATATATATTATATATATACATATAATCTCTATCTCTCTATACACACATACACATATATTATATATATAATATATATATATATATGTATATATATATATATATATATATATATACATATATATATAATATATATATATATATAATATATATATATATATTATATATATATATATATATATATATATATATATATATATATATATATATATACATATATATATATATATATATATATATATATATATATATATATATATATATATATATATTATATATATATATATAATATATATATATATATATATAATATATATATATATATATATGATGGAAATCAATCAATAGCCAAAAAAACTAATTGAAAATGAAGAATAGAAAGAAGAAAGAGAGAGAGTAGAGAGAAAGAAACCAACCGCTTCAACCTTCCTCCTTCCCCTGTCTCCCTTCCCCCTTCCTCCCTCTACTATCCTTCTCCTTCTTTCCTCCTCCTTCTCTCTTCCTTATTCCCTGTGTCTCCCTCTTCCTATCCACCTTTCCTCCTCCTCTTCTCTCTTCCTTATTCCCTGTGTCTCCCTCTTCCTATCCACCTTTCCTCCTCCCTTCTCTCTTCCTTATTCCCCGTGTCTCCCTCTTCTTATCCACTTTCCTCTCCCTCTCTTCTCTCTACTATCCCTCTCCTCCCTTCCCCTCTCTCCTTCTCTCCTTCCCTTCCCTCTCTCCCTTCCCCTCTCGTCTCCTCTCCTCCCTTCCCCTCTCGTCTCCTCTCCTCCCTTCCCCTCTCTCCTCCTCTCCTCCCTTCCCCTTCTTCCCTTCTTCATATCCACCTTCCCTTCTCCTTCTTTCTCCGGTTCTCTCTCTACCTTGTATTCTTCTCCTCTCTACCATGCCCTCCTTACTCCCTCTCCTCTCTCTCTCTCTCTCCCTTATTTCTTTCCCCTCGTCTACCTCTCTCTATGCTTCCTTTCTTTCTTTTCCTGTTTCCCCTCTTTCGCTTTTCTTCCTTTTTCCCCGATTCTTCCCCTCCTCTCTTCCTATTCTCCTTTCTCCTGTCTCCACATCTTCCCGATTCTTTATCTTCTTATCTCCCTCTACCTCTTCTTATCTTTTCCTTACTCCTACGTTTCCTCTTCCCTCCTTCTCCTTACCTTCTCCCTTTCCTCCTCTTCTCCCCTTCCTCACCCTCCTCCTTTCCCCCACCTTCCAACCCATCTCTCCCTCCTCCTTTCTCGACCTTTATTACTCTCCCTCTCCATTCCCCATCCTTCCTCTCCCTCATTCCCTCTCCATCTCCTCCACACCCCCTCCCTCGCCCCCACCCACTCCTCTTCATCCCATCCTCCTCCATCCTCCTCCTCCCCTCCCTACCTCCCTCCCTCTTCTTCCCCATCCTCCTTCCTCCTTTATCCTTTCCTCCCCCTCCCCATCCTCCTCCACACCTCCCCTCTCCTTCACCCCCTCCTCCCCCCTCCCCCTCCTCTTCACCCCTCCTCCCACCTCCTCCCCATCCTCCTTCACCCTTCCATCCCCCTCCTTCCTCCCTTCCACCTTCCTCCTCTCCCCCCATCCCTCCCCCCATCCCATCCCCATCCTCCCTCACCCCTTCCCCCCTCCCTCCCCCCGTCCCCCTCCCCCCCCCCATCCCCCCATTCGCCAAGCACATCCCATCCGCGGGAGAGCAATCTAAAACACATTTATGGCCGTCCTGCGTCATTTTTCATATCGCTCGAGGCTTACGCTGCAAAGATGCAATGTTGCGACGCTCAAGCAGAATGGGGGGTGGGGTGGGGTGGGGTGGGGATGGGTGTGGGTTGGGGTGGGGAGGATGGATGGGGGGTGGGGATGGGGTGGGTGGGGTGGGTCGGGTATGGTGGGGCGGGGGTGGGGAGATGGATGGGGGGTGGGATGGGTAGGGAGGGGTGTAGAGT
>NW_020872087.1:70982-75982 GCF_003789085.1 Penaeus vannamei | reverse complement strand
AAGTCAGAGTGTGAGAGACTTTAAATGTGTATATTTAGTGAATTTTCTTTGACCATGATTTCAGTAATAACAATGGTAGAAAAAAAATAACCGAAAACGAAAAAATAAGAATGATGATAAAAAACTTTTTAAAAATTGACATTTGCAACGAAGTGGAACTTGGCACGGAAGTTGCCAACTAGGATTTAAATCAATGCAGAGTGGAGCTACCTAGTTCAAAGTACTTTGATTACTATTATCATCATTATATTGTAATTATTAATGTTGTTATTGTTATCATTAGTATTACGATTATTAACATTATTATTATCATTACTATAATCATTATTGTCGTCGTTGTGCCATTATCATTATCATTATAATTATTATCATAATTATCATTATTATATCATACTATTATCCATTATTATCATTATTGTCAATGATAATGTAATGTTATTGTAGTTGTTTTTATATTACTATTTAGTTATTACTATTTTTATTATTATCATTTATTATTCATCAATTATTATCATTATTATCATCATCATTATTATCATTATATTTATTTCATCATCATCATCATCATTCATTATCCTTAATATCTTTAGCACTATTATTTGTTTTTACTGTTATTACCATTATCATTTTTTTCCTCCTCCCTCCTCCTCCTCCTCCTCCTCCACCACCACCTCCTCCTCCTCCTCTCCTCCTCCTCCTCCTCCTCCTCCTCCTCCTTCTCCTCCTCCTCCTCCTCCTCCTCTCCTCCTCCTTCCCCTCTTCATCATCATCATGATCATTATCATTATGCTTATCATTATTATTGTTATTATGATTACATCTATTATTATTATATCGGTTATTATATCGATAATTATCATTGCTATTCTTTTATTCCTATTATAATTATTATTATAATCATTATTATTATCATTATCCTTATTATTATTATTATCATTACTATCATTAATATTATTATTATCATCATTATTATTAGTAGTAGTGGCAGTAGTAGTAGTATCATTATTATTACTGATATTATTGTTATAACCTTTATCATCGTTGTTATCATGATTTGTATTAATATCATTATTGTTATCATTATTTTTATTACTATTACTATATTAAGATTATTATATTATTATTATATTATTATTATTATTATTATTATTATTATTATTATTATTATTATTACTATTGTTGTTATTATTATTATATTATCATCATTATTATTACAGTATATCATTATCATTATGTTATATAACTATTATTATAATAATTTTATCTTTATTATTATTATTATTATCATTATCATCATTATTGATATGTATTGATTATGATTATCATTATCGTTATTATCTTATCATTGTCATTACTTATTGATTTATAATCATTCTCTTTGTTATTTTTATTATCATTATCATTACTATTATTTATTATCATTATCATTACTATTATGAATAATATCATTATAATTATTATTATTACAAATACTACTACTAATACTAGTTATAATAATGATAAAATAATGATAATGATAATAATAATAATATAATGATTATAATAATAAAATAATCATAATCATGATAATGATTATGATTGTTAATAATTATGATTATTATCATTAATATCACTATTATATTCATTATCATCTTTATTATTATCAATATTATCATCATTATTGTTATTATTACCATCATATCATCATTATCATTTGTATCATTATTATCATTTTCATTGTCGTTGTTATTATTATCATCATTATACTTATTATTTTTATCATGATCATAATTTTCATTATCACCATTATTGTTATTTTCATTTCTTGTTCTTATTATCAGTTGTTGTTATTATTATCATTATCATTATCATTATCATTATTGTTTTTATTATCATTATTATTATGATGATGATGATTGTTATTATTATTATTATTATTATAATTATTATTATTATTATTATTATTATTATTATTATTATTATTATTATTATTATCATTATTATTATATTATTATTATATTATTATTATTATTATTATTATTATTATTATTATTATTATTATTATTATTATTATTATTATTATTATCATCATCATCATCATCATCATTGTTATCGCTATCATTACTTTTATCACTATCATCATTATCATCATTATCATTATTCATTATTATCATATTATTACCATTATTATTATCATCATCATAATTATTACCATTTTTATTGTTATCATCACCATCATATCTTATTATTGTTACCATTATCATCACTCTCATTTTTATTATCATCGTTATTAGGTCATCATCATCATCATCATAATTGCTATTATCATTGATGTTGTTGTTGGTGGTGGTGGTAGTAAAAGTTTTTGTGGTTTCATTTTATTAATATCACTCTTATTTTTTCATCTATATTTATATCTATATCTTATATTTATTTATATTTTATCATCTATATTTATACTTATATTTATAAGGGATAGCGAGAGATCAGGAAGAGGAGATGGAAGTGAAGGAATAATTTCATTATCTTCAAAGTTATCACATGTATCGCTATTATTTCACGTTCATGACATCAACATTTATCATCACGACAGAGTTATTACCATTTGAAAAAAAACTCTTGAATCTGTACGTGTGTTTTTGAGTGTGTGTTTGCGTGCGTGTGTGTGCTTATTTTTTATTATTATCATTTATTATTATTATTATTATTATTATTATTATTATTATTATTATTATTATTATTATTATTCATTATTTATTATTATTATTATTATTATTTATTTCATTTTTATTATTATTATTATTATTATCATTATTATTATTATTATTGTTATATAATAATAATTATTCTTATTCTTATTTATTATATTTCATTATTATTATATTATTATTATTTATTATTATTATTATTATTATTATATATTATTATTATTATTATTATTATTATTATTATTATTATTATCATCATTATTATTATTATTATTATCATTATTATTTTACTATTATTATTTTGTAATTAGTATTGACATTTGTTGTCGTTTTTACCTCTCTGATTATTACTAGATTATGAGTGAAAGTAGGAGGAAAAGACGTGATAAAAAGAGAGAAAAGAGGACAGAGAGGATGAGACCGAAAAAGAAGAAAAGAAGGAGGGATAGAGGAAAAGGGAGAGAAGGGAGATAAGAGGAAGAAGGGGGAAGAAGGAAGGCGAGGAGATCGGAAGAGGAGATGGAAGGGAAGGGACAGAAGGAGAGGAGAAATAAGAGAGAGAGGGAGAAAGAGAAAGAGAAAGAAGAAAGTAGATAGAATAGAGAGATAGATAGATAGATAGATAGATAGAGAGAGAGAGAAGAGAAGAGAGAGAGAGAGAGAGAGAGAGAGAGAGAGAGAGAGAGAGAGAGAGAGAGAGAGAGAGAGAGAGAGAGAAGAGAGAGAAGAGAGAAGAGAGACGAATAAAAGAAGAGAGGGGGAATAAGGGAGAGGGAGAGCAGATTACGGGAGAAGTGAATGAAAGGGGGACAGGAGTTGGAAAAAGAGAGAGAGAAAAAAAAAACGAACAGGGAATTAAAGGAGAGAGGGAATAACGGAAGAGAAGAAAGGATAGAGGGAGAAAGGGGGATAGGGATCAAAGGGAAACTGGATGATAAAGGGGGAGTTATGTCAACGATGGAGGGAATAGGGAAAAAGAGAGATAACAAAGGAGAGAAAAGGAGAAGGAAAAGAGGAATCAACGAAGAAGGGAGTATCCGAAGAGACAAGAAGACCAACGGAGAGGGAGGAGAGAAAGAAAGAGAAAATAAGACCAAGGAAGGAAAAGTACAGAAAGAAAACCAAAATGGGAAGAGGAAAAAAGTGAAGAGGAAAAGAGAAAAAGGGGAAAAGAGAAATAGCAAAAATAAAAGCGAAGAATAACCAAAGGAAAAAGTGAAGAGGAAAAGAGAAAAAAGGGGAAAAGAGAAATAGCCAAAAATAAAAGCGAAGAATAACCAAAGACAAGAGGAAAAGAATAGTAACGAAGAGGAAAAAAAGAGGAAAGAGTAAAAAGGGGAAAAGAGAAATAGCAAAGAAGAAGAGAGGAAAAGGGAAAAAAGACTGAACTAGGGATGGGGAAGGGAATAGGAGGTAAGGGTGGAGAAGGGAGAGACCCTGGGGTGGGAGGGGGAGGGGAAGGGTAGAGAGGGAATAGACCCTGGGGGGTAGGGGAAGGGTTGAAGAGGGAGAGACGGGTGGGGGAGAGCCCCAAAACAAGGAGGTAGGGAATAGGAGGTAAAGGTGGAAAAGGAAGAGACCCTGGGGGAGAGGGGGAGGAGAATGGGGGAAGGGAGAGAGACTTTGGGGGGGGATGGAAGAGGACCAACAAGGAGGTAGGGTAATGGGGGTGTAGGGTAGAAGAGGGGACAGACCCGGGGGGGGGGCCAACAAGGAGTAGGGGAATAGGAAGGTAAGGGTAGAAGAGAAGAGGGACGGGGGGGGGGGGGCGGGGAAGAGGACAAGGGGAGAGACCTTGGCGGAATAGGAGGTAAGGGTAGAAGGGAGAGACACCCTGGGGAGGAAAGAGGACCAACAAGGAGTAGAAGAACAGGAGTTAAGGATAGAAGAACTGAGATAGCACCCAGGGGGAGGAAAGAGTAACCAACAAGAGGTACGGAAATGGAGGGGAAGGGGACGAATAGGGGAAGGGGGAAGGGGGGAGAAAGCCCTGGGGGGTCCGTACATCACGCCCCAGACGGAAGGGCCCGACAGGTGTATCATAGGGGCCCCCACGACAAATGGCGGAACGCGCGAGATTCTTTGTTCGTTGCTTCGTGTGTACAACTGGGTGAGGACAGAGGGAGAGAGAGGAGAGGAGAAAGGAGGAGAAAGAGAGAAATAGAGAGAAGGACAGAAGGAGAGGAGAGAGGAGAGAAGGGAGGAGAAAGAGGAGAAATAGAGAGAAGGAGAGAGAAGAGAAGAGGAGAAGGGAAGAAAGAAAGAGAGAAAAGAGAGAGAGGAGAAAGGAGGAGAGAGAGGGAAAAGAGAGAG
>NW_020872087.1:58798-66298 GCF_003789085.1 Penaeus vannamei | reverse complement strand
CAATAATGATAATAAAAATGATGACAATAATGATAATAATGATGACAATATGTGATGATAATGATAACAATGGTAATTAAAAAAAACATAATAATGATAATGATAATCGTAGTAATAACAATGATAATAATAATAATAAAACAACAATAACAATAATAAGTATAGAATGATAATGATGACGATCATGACAATTATGATAATGATATAAATAACAACAACAACAACTACAACAATAATAAGTATAATTACGATAATGGTGGTGATAATGATAATCATAATAATAATAATATCAATAACATCAACAACAACAACAAGCGAATATCTAATGAATCATCAGAGAGAGAGAGAGAGAGAGAGAGAGAGAGAGAGAATTAATGATGTTTCTTTTTTGCATCACCTGTCAGTTCATCTGCATATATCCAAGTCGATGAAAATACAAATGAAACGCTACAGTGCAAGAAATTACGTATTTTAAAATATTTATTTCGATACAAGTGGCGCTTAATTCTAACGAAAGTCAAATAAATAAAAATAAAAATAAAAGACAATTAAACAAAAAAATAAAACGTGTGATTTCGCTCTTCATCAGATTTATCTAATATACGAGAGAAAAAAAAAAAACGTAATGAATAAAAATATACATGAAAAAGAGACGAGGAAAATTAATAAACATTTCACAGCGAGAGACATAAATACCGGTGTCTGAAGCGTTAACGTTCGCACTGGAAACAAAAGAGCATCAGAGCGGGAAATAAAAACGAATCAAATAGCGCTTAGATGTCGGGAGATTTCAGAGAAGAGAATCGAACGCGAAGAAGAAATCGTCTCTGATCCTCTTATATCAACGCAAAAACTTATTTCTTTTATACGTCGTCAACTCGCTAGCATGCCCGCAAAACCTACTTATCTGTATTTTTATAGTTTCTCGCCTCCAGATAAGAGAAATAAATGAATAGATAAGTAAAACTCTATGTAGATTCACCATATTTCATTATGATAAGTAATGTATTGGTCCTTTTATCGATCGCGAGAAAGGGAGGTGAATTTACAACGAATATTTCTTAATAATTTTCATGGAAATCCCACTGGTTGATGATATTATCGTACATCAGACAACTTACTGAGTATCGTACCTGCTTCCTTATATTATCGTACTGTCGAGATTCACTCATTACCCTAATTATCCCTTTCTTCTTCTTCTTCCTCGTCTTTTACTTCACATTTCTCCCTTCGTTTTCTTTTTGGAATATTTGTTATAACCTTTTTATTCGTCATTTCATTTTCATATCTTTATTTTTTTACTATATATATTATATAACTTTATATTTTCATCTTCGCTTTTCCATTTATTGTTTGTTTGTTTATTTTCCCTCAAAAGACTCACCTAACACCTCTTTTTCTTTAATTCTTTCTTTCTTTCTTATCTCCCCATGCTTTCCCTTATCACTATCGTCTCTATCAGTTTCCCTGGCATCAATTATAATTATTTTCTTCTCTTTCTCCTTTCGTTTAATCTTCCCCATTTCTCTCTCTCTTTGTCTAAGCTCCCCCGTTTCTCTCAATTTAAGCTCCCCACGTTTATCTCTGGCTAAGACTCCCAAATATCTTTCTCTTTGTCTAATCTCCATAATTTTCCTTTATTTAAGCTCCCTATTTCTCTCCCTTATCTAAGCTCCCAATTTTCCTTTATTTAAGCTCCCAAATTTCTCTCTTTATTTAAGCTCCCCAATTTTTTTCTCCCCATTTCTCTCTCTTTGTCTTAAGCTCCCAATTTTTCCCTTTTTTAAGCTCCCCATTTCTCTCTCTTTGTCTAAGCTCCCCAATTTTCCTTTATTTAAGCTCCCCATTTCTCTCTCTTTGTCTAAGCTCCCCAATTTTCCCTTTTTTAAGCTCCCCATTTCTCTCTCTTTGTCTAAGCTCCCCAATTTTCCTTTATTTAAGCTCCCCATTTCTCTCTTTATTAAAGCTCCCCAATTTATCTTTGTCTAAGCTCCCCAGCTTTCCCTTATTTTTAAGCTCCCCATTTCTCTCCCCTTGTCTAACCTCCCCGTTTCTCTAATTTATGTTCCTCCTTTTATCTTGGTCTAAGCTCCCAATTTCCTTTATTTAAGCTCCCTATTTCTCTCTTTATTAAAGCTCCCCAATTTATCTTTGTCTAAGCTCCCCAGCTTTCCCTTTATTTTAAGCTCCCCATTTCTCTCCCCTTGTCTAACCTCCCCGGTTTCTCTTAATTTATGTTCCTCCTTTTATCTTGGTCTAAGCTCCCCAATTTTCCTTTATTTAAGCTCCCCGCTTCTCTCTCTTTATTTAATTTCCCCAATTTAGCTCCCCAGTTTCTCTGTTTAAGCTCCCCCATCTCTCTTTCTTTGTCTACCCCCCCCCCCTAGTTCTCTTTGTCTCAGCTCCTCAATTTCTTTTTCTTTGCCTTATCTCCCCAGTTTCTTCTCTTTGTCTAAGCTCCCCGCGTCTCGATTCCATTCCGTTTCCTTCTCAGGTTCCTCCCTCCAGTATCTCCCCACAACCCTCCCCCACCCCTTCTGCCACCGCCAAGCTCCCCGGGCTATCGTCACCTGCGGCCAGGATATCTCTCCTCCCCTCCCCTCCCCCTCCCCCTCCCCTATGTCCAGCTTCCCTCCACTAACCTCCCCCATACACCCCTCTCCCCTCTCCCTTCCTCCCTCCCCGTACACCCTCTCCCCCTCTCCCCTCCTCCCTCTCCTGTACACCTCTCTCCTCCCCTCCCTAGTACACCCCTCCCTCTCCCCCTGACACCCGCTCTCCCCCCCTCCCTCCCCCCGCTCACCCTTTGGGCAGTGTGTACTCTACCCTTGGGCTGTTACATCTTGTTAGATACCTCTGTCTCTCGCCCCATCCCTCCCCCCCCTCTCTTCTCTTCTCCCTCCCGCTCTCCTCCTCTCCCTCCCTCTTCTCTCTCCTTCTTTCTCTCCCTCTCTCCTCTCCCCTTGTTCCCTCCCCTCCCTCCTCGCCCTCGTCCTCTCTCCCTCCTTCTTCTCTCCCTCCCTCCTCTTCCCCTTCCTCCCTCCTTCATTCCTCTCCCTCTTCTCCTATCCCTCTACGCCCCCTCCCTCCATCCCTCTCTCCCTCTACTCCTATTCCTCCCTCCCCTTCTCCTCTCCATCTTCTCTCTCCCTCCATCCCTCCTCCCCCTTCTCTCCTCCGCCCTCCCCTTTCTCCGCTCCCTCCTCTCCTCCCTCCCCCTCCTCTCCCCCCTCCACCCCCCAGCACTTGCCCTGGGGTCACTCATGCCCCGGGGGAGAAATGTCTCTCTCCCTGGGGCCCTGTGTGCGGCTGACCAAACCTCTCTCGCCCCTTCCTCCCTCCCCCCCCCTTTTTTTCTAATACCCCTTTCCTCTCCCTCTTCTTCTCTGTCTCTGTTCTCTCTCTCTCTCTCTCTCTCTCTCTCTCTCTCTCTCTCTCTCTCTCTCTCTCTCTCTCTCTCTCTCTCTCTCTCTTCTCGTCTCCTCGCACCGTCATCATTCTTCTCTCTCTCTCAATGCATTGCAATTGGAATTTTATTTTTGCTCTCTCCTCTTCTCCCTTTTCTTCTCTCCTTCTCACCCTCCTTCTTCCCTGTCTTCTCTCTCCCTCCTCTTCCTCTTTCATATCCTCCCTTCCCACCCTCTTCCCTCTCTTCTCTTTGTCTCTCCTTCCTCACATCCCCTCCTTCCACCCCCCTCCCCTCTTCCCTTCCCCTCCTCACCCCCCCCCCTTGCCTCAACAGGAGGTTAATTCTCGCCACTTAATTACCTTCGTAAATGCAATTTAGAGAAATGCGGTTTGGCTGCTTGGTTGCTTGGGTCAACCCCCCCCACCCCCACCCCCAGCCCCCCACCCGATTCTCTGTTCTCCTCTCCCCCAATCTTCTGCTCTCCAAACCCTCCCAATCCTTTGTTCTCCCCCTCTTCCTCCTCCTAATCCTCTGCTCTCCCTCACCTCCTTCTATTTCTCTATTTTTTCCCTTCTCCTCCTATTTCTCTACTTCGCCCCCTCCCCCCTCAGCTCTCTCCCCAACCCGTTATCCTCTATTCCCCCCCGCTCCCAATCTCCCAATCTCCCAGCTCTAATCTCCTTTCGATTCTCTGTTTCTCTCTTTATCTCTTCTCTTTCTTCCTTTTTCTTCCCTCCCATTTAGCCTTTCTTATCCTCCCTTTCTTGGTTTTATCATTATTTCTTCATCGGATTCTTCTCTTTTTTTTCTCTCTCTCTCTTCCCTCTCCCCTTTCTTTATCTATTTCTTGTTTCTATTCTATTCGTTTCCTTTTCTCTCTTTTTTTTTCGTTCATCTATTCTTTCTTCATTCCTTCCTCTTTTCCCTCTTTCTCCTTTCCTCCATCTTCCTTCTTCTCCTCTTTCTTCTTATCTCCCTCTCTCCCTCCTCTCGTATCCCTCTTTCTTCATTCATTCCTCTCTCCCTCTTCCTCCTTTTTTCCCTCTCTCCCTATTCTTCTATTGCTCTCTTCATTCTTTTCTTCCTCTCTCCCTCTTCCTTTTTTCCTTTTTCACCTCTCCTCCTTTTCTCCTCTCTCCCTCCTCCTTCTTCTCTCCCTCTTCTTCTTTCTCTCTCTTCTCTCTCCCTCTTCCCTTCTTTGTCTCAAGCACTGGAAGCTAGCCAGGGTTCCAGGGCCCTTGCAGAGGGAAAATAATGAGGAAAATGAGGACTGTGAAAATGATTGATAATGATAAAAGGAGGAGGAATGAAGAGCGAAGAGAGGGAGGGAGAGGGAAGGGATAAGGAGAAAAGGGGAAGGGGAAAGGGAAGATAGGGTGAGGAGGGGGAGAAGTGAATTCGTCTCCTTTCATTTCTTCAATATCACTCTCTTCTCATTCTCATTCTCTTCCACTTCTCCCTTCTCCTTCTCCTTCTCCTCTGCATTCCTTCGCTGACTCCTTCTTCTCTCTCTTCCTTTTCCTCCTTTTCCTCACTCTTCCTTCTTTCTTCTCCCTTTCTCCCTCTCCTACTCCTCTTCCTCGCAACCTTATTTTCCCTTTTCCTTTCTTCTCCCCTTCCTTCCTCTACCTTCATCTCCTCTTATCCCAACCTTCCTCCCTTATCTCCTTTTTCCTTCTCCATCTCCCTCCTCCCTATCTCCCTTCATCCTTCCCTCTCCCTCCAACCCCTCCTCATCTCTCTCTTCCTCCTTCCCTCCCTTCCATTACCCTCCTATCCCCCTTCCTCCTCTCCTTCCTCCCTCCATTCCCTCCTCCTCTCTTTCTCCCTTCCTATCTCCCTCCAACCCCCTTCTTCCCTCCCCTCCCTTCCCTCCTCCATCCCCTCCTCCTCTCTTTCTCTTTCCCTCCCTCTCTCCCTCCCCCTCGTCAAACATCTAGTTGCTCGCATCATGAGAATATAATTTCCCTCCTCATAATCATTTATCTACCTAAGAAATAGATAAATGAATAACTAAATAAACGATTAGATAATTATATTTAAAAAAATAAATAAATAACATTTATTGCTTGTAAACATTAACCTTCCTCTATCACAACATTAGAAAAAAAGTAAATCATAATTAACAAGAAAGAAAAGAAAAATGTATAGATAGACAAATGAATAGGGAACAATAAAAAAAAAAAATATATATATATATATACATATATATAAGCAAATAAATAAGGAACAATAAAACAAGAAATATATAAGCAAATAAATAAGGAATAATAAATAAGAAAAAAAAAAATAAAGAGATATATTAGCAAAATAAGGAACTAAATAAAAAGCAAAAAAATAATACGAAATCAATCAATCAAAAAGAAGAGATAGACAAACAAATAAAGAGGAATAATAAATTATAATAAATAAGGAACAATAAATAAAAAACAAAAAAGATAAGAAATAGGTAAACAAAAAAAAGAAATAGATAAAAAATAAACAAAGAATAAAAAATCAAAACAAAGAAAACAAACAAATAAACAACAAAAACCAATAATAGAAAGAAGAGGACAGCAAAATACATCATCACATTCCCTTAAAAAAAACTGATTCATGCAATGGAGATCTTGCAATGCAGACTTGATGTTGCACTTTCTGTTGCAAGCGATAATCATGATGGCGAAATGGCCGCTGGGTGAGCTATCAGCGTGGAGAGTTATGAGATTTTTTTTTATCTTTTATTCTTGTCTTTTATTAAGGGAAGGACTAGAGTGATAACGATAATAGGAGTGTTAGTTGTACAATGGTAGTTGTAGAAGTTTGTTGTTGTTGTTGTTGTTGTTTGTAGTAGTAATAGCAGTACTACTATTGCTACTACAATAAGTAGTAGTTGTAGGAGGAGGAGGAGGAGGAGGAGGAGGAGGGGGAGGAGGAGGGGGGATTATGAGGGGGGAGCGGGAGAAGGAGGAGGAGGAGAAAGAATAGTAGTAGTAGTAGTAATAGGATGAGGAGGAGGAGTAGGACGGGATGGAGAGGGGGAGGGGGAGGGGGAGGAGGGTAAAGGTAGTAAGGGTAGTAGTAGTGGTTCTCTCTCTCATAATTATATATTATATATATATATATATATATATATATATATATATATATGTATATATATATGTATATATATATATATATATATATATATATATATATATATATATATATATATATATATATATAAATATATATGTATATATGCTTTTGTGTTTGTTAAGGAGTGTGTGCGTGTGTGTGTGTTAGTATACACTTACATCTACATGTACACAAAAGGCGGCGAGACGGGCGACCCTCGTAATAACGGAGCGAAAGGAAGACAAAGAGAGAGGAAGAGCGACAGGGGGAGGAGAGGGAGGGGGGGTGAGGTTACGGAGTGGGGGGGGGGGTCGCCGAGTGGCCGAGGGGGCTGGGCGAGGCGGGTCGACCTCCGGCACAAGGGCGGCCATGACAGCTGCTGCCCTGGTTACGTACTCGCACACGCACGCACACACGCATAAACGCGCACGCGCACGCACGCACACAGAGACACGCGCACATAGACACACACACACCTTGGCTTATACACACACAAACACACACACATTAAACCGCCCACACACACGCACACATACACACAAATATATACACTCACACGCTCACACAGACTCCAGCGCGCGTACACACACACACACACGACGCGCGTACGTACACAGAGGCGCCCGGGCAAGTTCAGACGTAAATCCTTGCACAGGTGGAATCGCGTGCGTTGATGCATTCACGTACGCACTCAAACGCTGCGGGCGTGTGGACCAATGCCTTTATTTACGCAAAACGTACGTAAGCGCAAAGAACGCATACACACATAATCGCACACACACACACGCGAACGTACATACACATACACACACACACGCACACATTGGCCTTTGGATGTTTAATTTTATTTTTTTATTTTCTCTCTACTTCAGTTTCCCTCTCACGTTTTTTTTTCTACTTTTTACTGGTTTGTTCTCTCTCTTCTTTCCTTCTTCTTTTCTTTCCCCCTCATTCTCTCCTATCTCTCGCAATCGTGGTCTCTGCTCTCTCTCTTC
>NW_020872087.1:48798-53798 GCF_003789085.1 Penaeus vannamei | reverse complement strand
CTCTCCTCTCCCTCTTATCTTCGTTCTGCCTCTCTCTCTCTCTCTCTCTCTTCTCTCTCTTCTCTCTCGCTTCTCTTTCTTTTCTCTCTTGACTTTTCTTTCTTTCTTTCTTCTCTTTTCTCCTGTACTTCTACTTCTCTTTTCTTTCTACTCGGTTAGTTCGGTTCTGGTGGCTTTCTTCGTCCTGCGGTCCGTTCTCCCCTCTTTCTCTCTTTACGTCCCTCTTCGTCCTGCTTATTCTCTCTCTCGTCTTTATTTCGTCTCTCTCTCTTCGGGTAAACGTCTCTTCCGCTGTGCTCATTTACGTTCTCTCTTTTCCTCCTCGATCCCAGCCTCCTCTCTCTCCCTGCTCCTCTCCCCTCTCTTTCTCTCTCCCTCTCCTTCTCTCTTCTCTCAATATCCCTCTTCCGGGTCTCTCTCGTCTCTCTCGTGACTCGCTCTCGCCCGTCTCTCTCTCTCTCTCTCGCCGTCCGACCTCTTGTTCTCTGGCTGCCTCTCCTCTCGACTCGTCTCTCTCTCTCTCTCTCTCGCCCTCAGCGGGGCCATCACTCTCCTCCTCGGCTGTGCTTTCGTCCCGGGGTCCCCTTCTCTGCGTCGTGGCCCTTGGTCGGTTTTCTCGGCTATCGCTGCGCGTGGGGGGGGGGGTCCTGCTCTCTCGGGTCTTCTCGCTTGTCGGGCGGGCACTCTCGTTGTTCTGCCCTTCCTTGTTTTCTCGCTTCGCGTCGTCGCTCTCTTGGGTCTCGAGGTCTTCGGTCTGTGGTCGTGTGTGGGGTCTGGTCTCGGCCGTCTGCGGGGCCGGTCGGGGGGGCGTCTGGGCGGTGATCGGCGGGTCGGGGTCTCGCAATCTCTCGCTGGCTTGCTTCGTGCGAGTCTCCCCGTCTCGTGCTCTCTCTGTCTCTCTCTTCTCTCTCTCTCTCTCCTCTCTCTTCTCTCCTTCCCTCCCTCCTCCCATCCCTCCCTCCCTCGCCATCCTCTCCCTCCGCCCTCCCTCCTTCTCCTCGGCTGGGGGGCCGGTTGCTCTCTATCGTCCTTACTTATATCTTTTGTATTTCTCTCTCTACTTCTCTCTTACTCTGCCTCTGCGCACCCTACTTCTCTCGTTCTACTTCTTCTCGGTCTCTGCCTTCTCTCGTGGTTTTTCCTCCTTTTTCCCCCCCCTCCCAGCTTCGCTGGGGGCCTGCCACCTGTTCCTGCTCTCTCTATCTTCGATCTCTGCTCTCCCTTCCCCACTCTCGGTGGAGCGCCCTCGAGCCTCTCATCTCTCTTCATCTCATCTCTCTCGTCTCGTCCTTTTACTTATTATTTCCTTTCTTATCCTTGTCAGCTTGTGTCCTTAATTCCAATAAATTCCTCGCCTACCGTTATCTTGTTTTCTCAATACTTAGCGCATTTCTTGAAATACACTTTCTTACTAATTCCTCCCTAATTTTATTTTTTTTTATGTTTTTTTTTCTTTAATTTAGCTGCAACTTCCTTTACTTTTAACTTACTCCGTGGGCCGGCGGGGTCGGTGCCTCTTTTTTTTTTATCGATTGTTTTTTGTAATTTTATGGTTTTTATTTTTTTTATTTTAATTTTTTTAAATGTATTAAATTTATATTATTATTTATGTTAGAGGTTTGGAAGTGTTTATGTGGAGTTTGGTGCGAGGGAAGGAGATGTGGAGGAGGGTATGTGGGAGGGAGGGAAGGGGGAAAGGCAGAGGTAAGGGAAGGGGGGGGGAGGGAAGGGAGCAGATTAGGAGAAGACTGGGTATAAAAAGTGCGGAAAGACGAGGGGGCAGGCATGGGGAAGGGGCCGAGTAAAGCGGGGCATGGGAGAGGAAGCAGCAGGAGAAGGGAATATCGCAAAAAGGAAAATAGGATTGATTAATAGTGATAACTCGATCCTTGATCGATGACTTCTATCATCGATACACAGCGATCACACGGGAGATGATAGTGTACGGTGAATTAACATCATCACATCGGTCCATCGAGGACTTCATCTCGTTCCGGAGCATTCTACATTCTATCCATGAATAATCTTATCATCATTCCGCATTCATTAATACCATCATTCCAAAATTGAGTACCAATCATTACACGCATTGGATTACACCATCATTTCATATATCCCATCAATAATTGATCGCATCATTAATTATCCTCCTGGGTAATACCGATTATACTTTTATCTTCTATTCAACAATTTACAATTTCATGTTAATTCATCATTAATCACCTATTAATGACCATCATAATTATCCTTAATAGGCGATCATAATTCACATTTAATAGGCCATTCATAATACTCAGGTTAATACTCAATCATTGATATAGCCATTGGATACTACCAATCAACTTTGGATATTCATCGCATTCTTCACGCAGAACTTCGATGACGTCTTTCATTAGTACCATTAGGCTTGTTATCAGCTTCAGGAATTCGGAAAAACATAAATACAAAAGATAAAGACTTACCATCCCCGTAACCCCAATGCCAATCATAATTATCAATTATTATTAAATATTTAGCGCGAATTAAAGCTGCAAGAAATAGTGATTCAAGCGGGTTTGTCTCTGTTTAGTTCACCGTGGTGGAACGGAGACAGATGCGTGTGGGTGTGGGGGTGCGGGGGGGGAGTACCGTGGAAGGATTATGGGGGATACGCGACAGGGGGGAGAAGTGGTAGCGGGGAAAGGGGAGGGCAGGGAGGGAGGAGACGAAGTAAGGGAGGGGAGGGAGAGAAAGATAGTAGAAGCGAGGGAGAGGGTAGAGGGAGGGATGGATGACAATTGAATAGGGGGGTGGGGAAGGGAGGAGGGAGGGGGGAGGAGCCGGTGGAGGGAGTTAGAAGACGGAGGGGATGGTAGGGACTCGCAGGGAGGCGACAGCGCCCGTGCCCGAAGAATGGTGCGTTACGATCCGAGAGGGGGCGCCCGGGGATGCTACGGAATGCGACGGACTCGTCCCTGCAGCGGCGCGGAGGGAGGGTTGACAACCATTGACCGACGAAGTCGCGGTCTCGCGGGGCTACTATGGAGGAGTGAAGCGCGAATAGCATCCACCATGAGAGCAGCTTGCGGGGAGGGTGTGCGTCGGGGGGAAGAGAGGGAGGATCGGGTAAAGAGGGAGAGCGATTTGCCGCTTTTCGCATTCGCGAGAGGATAAGCAGTACCGGACATACCGTGTAGTTAGAGGGGGCACCCCGAGTGTAACCATGGATTGAACTCTTCGTAGATGATAACCCACAAATGGTGGCACCGAAAATAACTAAGGACTTAGACAGATTCTGCGTCAACATACATACCCCGGAAGGCACAATGCCGTGCACTTTCAACTCCTCACCCGCATCGACGAAATCAGAAGCTTCTGTAGCGGTCGACTGGAAGTAATGGCAACACTCTTTGCACATCTGGTAGCAACGTTTATGCCTTATATACTATTCATTCATTTCTATCATTAACTTGTCAAATTAGCAATAGATGTATTCATTAGTGCATTGCTAGTCATCCCTAATGTTGATGTCGTTTATTAATGGTAATGGTTTATAACTCGCATTTATGGTATTGCCTTGCTTATGCTAGTATGCTCTGGCAGTTAATGTGTCCTACTGTATAGTTATTCATTCATTAGTCATTCATCCAGGTGATTTCTTTATTCTATTTAATCTATGTACGTATTTATCCAGATCTTTTATTATATGTTATCTAGCGTCACGTCTATCTAATGATCACTAATCTATCAAATGACTTTCAATAGTCTTTGATTCATGAATCCGCGTTCTACAAATTACGTAATGTGGGTGAAAGGGAAGACGATTTGGGTAAATTGAGGCGAATAGGGACGCGGATTTGGGTATATAATTGAGCAAAGGGAGCCGATTGTGGTAAATTTGAGCAAAAAGGGAGGCGATTTGGTGGTACAATGTGAGCAAAAGGGAGGCAAGCGGATTTGGGTAAATTGAGTCAAAGGGATTGTCTGTATGTTTGGGTATATTCGAGCAGTTTAGTGGAGGCTGGATTTGGATGTAAGATTTGAGTCATATTTTTTGAGGGGAAAATAGGAAATGGGGTAAATTAAATGGGAATAGAGATGTGAGTGCCAAAGGCAAAGAAAGTTCTTCGCAAATAGAATAATGTGAGTAAATGAGTTGCAAGGGAATGGCAGGGAATAAAAAGACAGAGTGGTCCGATAGAGAAAATGGAAATAATTATTGATGTAGGAATAGTTGGCAAAAGTTAAATAGGAAATAGATAAACAGATTGAAAAAGAGAAAGTAAAGAAATGAGAAAATGAGGCAAATAACCTGAAAATAAGAATGAGGAAAGGAAGGTAAATAAAATAAGCTAAAGAAATATATAATGAAATAGGGACAAGTTTAAAGTGAGACAAATGTTAATAAAACTTGAATGAAAGCGAATACAGTTGAAAATGGATATTAAAGTGAAATATGTAAAATAAGAATATATAATTTAGAAAATGTAAAGTGTACGAAAATTAGGGTGTCAGAATTGAACAAATTCTAAACAGCTCAGCCGAATTGGGTATGTTCTGGGCAAATACATGAAAGTATAAGCAAGAGGTGAAATATATGAACATTTGTGTACATGACATCCACAGATAGCATAGTACATACATATATATTATATGGTGTGTTGTGGTGTGTGGTGCTTGTGTGCTGTGTGTGTCGTTGTGGGTGTTGTGTGTGGTGTGTGTTGTGTGTGTGTGTGATTGTGTGTGTGTGTGTGTGTTGTGTGTGTGTGTTGATAAGTGGTGATGTGTTTGGTCGTGTGTGGTGTGTTTGTGTGTGTCGGTCGTGGTGTGTGGTGGTCGTTGTGTGTGTGTGTGGTGGTGGTGTGTGGGTGGTGTGATGTGTGCTGTGTACGCTGTGTGTTGTGAGGATGTCGTGTAACATAATCTCCTACTACCATGAAGTTACGCTTGTATAACTCAGTCCTTCCCAACTATGAAGTGGCACCACTATCCCTTCCCAGAAAACGAAAAGACGATCTGCC
>NW_020872087.1:31728-45070 GCF_003789085.1 Penaeus vannamei | reverse complement strand
GACGAGAGAGATGAGAGAGATAGAGAGAGAGAAGAGAGAGAGACAGACCAGACAGAGAGAGAGAGACCAAGACGAGATCAAAGAGAGAGAGACAGGAGCAGACAGACAGAAGAGACAGACAGACAGACAGACAGGACAGACCAGAGACAGACAGACAGATAGAGACAGAGACAAAGAAGTAAAAAAGAAGAGAACAAAGGAGCGAAGGATGGAAAGAGGAAAAGGAAAGAGAAAAAGACGAACGAAAAGCAAGAATTAAGGAAAAAAGAAGAAAAAAAATGCAAAATAAAAGCAAAAAGAAAAACACAAAACAAAAAACAAAAAAAAGTTAACACAAAGAAACGAAGCACGACATAAAAAAGAAAAAAAAATCACAACAAACAGAAGCAAAAAAAAAAAAAGATAAAAAAAAATCGAGACCGAAGAAAAGAAAAGAATAACAACAACAACAACAAATAATAATAATAATAATAACAAAAAAAAACGAAGAGACAGAAGGAGGGAAACAGAGAACCACGAAGGAACTACAGCATCCTAAACAGGAGGTTCATTCACGTGCTCCCACGCCCTCCAGCGCAGTCGGGGAAAGCCAGGAGGAAGAGGAGGAGGAGGAAGAAGGAGGAGAAGAAAGGGGGAAGAAGGAGGAGGAGAAAGGGGGAGAAGAAGGAAGAGGGGGGAGAAGGGAGGAAGAAGGGAGAAGAAGAAGGAGAAGGGGGAAGAAAGAAGGGAGGGGAGGAAAAGGAAGAAGGGGGGAAGAAGAAGGAAGGAGGAGGGAGGATTAGGGGAGGAAGAATAAGGACGGGGGGAGAAACAAGATGAAGAGGAGGAGTGGAAGGAGGGAGGTTTAGGGAAAAGGAGAAGAAGGAGGAGGAGGAGAAACAAAAGGAAGAGGAGAAGGAGAAACAAAAGGAAGAGGAAGAGAAACAAAAGTAAGAGGAGGAGGAGAAACAAAAGGAAGAGGAAGAGAAACAAAAGTAAGAGGAGGAGGAGAAACAAAAGAAGAAATAGGAAGAGGAAGAGCAGAAAACAAAAGGAAGGAAGAAGGAGGAGGAGGAGGCTGGCGGGCGCGATCTCGCCTCCCGACGAGGGGCCCTCCGCCCGAGACGCCTCCCCTTGCCGGATGTTCCCAGGGCCGCCGTGGGACGCCCTCCTCCAGAGACGCTTCCCGGCCGGAGTCCGCCGCAGGATGTGAACAAAGGATGGCGCGCGGGAGAGGATGCGGATCTTGCAAGGCGTCGCGAGAGGAGGAAAGGAGCGACGTCACGGAGCGGAGTCGATTGGGGGGGGGGGAGGAGGGGAGTCGAGGGACACGAGGGAGGGAGGGAGGAGGAGGAGGGGGCGGCTATACTACCCCCCTCTCTCTCTCTCTTTCTTTCTTTCCCCTTACCCTACCCTCCCCCCCTCCCTCTTCTTCCCTTTCGCTTCTTAATGTTGTTTGTAATGTTTTTTTTTTTTGGGGGGCGGGAGGGGTAGAGGTGGGGTATGGGGAGGGTATTGTTTTCTTTATGTCTGTCTCTTTCTCTTATTCTGTCTCTCTGTCTTTCTCTTATTCTGGTCTCTCTGTCTCTCTCTCTTTCTCTTAATTCTGTCTCTCTTTCCTTCTCTTATTCTGTCTCTCTGTCTCTTTCTCTTTTCTCTTATCTCTCTCTTTCTCTCTTCTCTGTCTCTCTGTCTCTTCTCTTTCTCTTATTCTGTCTCTCTAGTACCTCTCTTTCTCTATTTACCTCTCTATCTACCTGTTTATTTTTCTCTTTCTTTCTTTTCAATTTCGGGGTATAAGAAATGAGAGAGAGACAGAGAAAAATACAGACAGATAGACTGAGAGCCAGATGAATAGATCAGAGAGACAGACAGACAGACAGACAGACAGACTTGACAGACAGAGACAGAAAACGGAATGCTAACACCAAGACAGTACGTTTAAGAAGAAGAAGAAAGAGAAAGGTATGAAAAAAACACGCACTCTTTCTTTACCCCCCTCACCCCCCCCCCCCTCTAAAAAACGGGACACTTGGGGCAGTACCGAACACCCGAACACCTAACCATCCGACCACTCGACCATCAAACCAATCAACCGACCAACCAACTACCCGACCATCCATCCACCCAACCAACCAACTATCCGACTACCTAACCAACAAATCATGACTATCCGACAAACCAACCATCCGACCACTCGACCATCCAACCAATCAACCGACTAACCTACTATCCGACCACCTGACCAACCGACCAACCAACCATCCGACGACCCTATCACCCGACCAACCAACTATCCGACTATCCACCAATCCGACTTCCCGACTAACCAACCATCTGACCATCCATCCACCCACCCAACCAACCATCCTACCACCCGACCAACCAAACTATCCGACCACCAACCAACCATCTACCCGACCAACCAACTACCCGACTACCCGACCCCCCCCCCCCCCCGACCAAACGACAGACCGACGGGGTGACAATCAGGGAGGACTATTACGCGCACGCAAGAGGAGTTCGGGAGAGCGGAGAGTACAGGGGGGGGGGGGTGAAGAGGTGGAGGAGGGGGGGAGGGAGGAAAGCTGTTTTAAAGGAGGTGAATTCTATTTTTTTTTTTTTTTTTTCTTTTCTTTCTTCTTCTTTCTCTGTCTCTCTGTTTGTTTATCTTTGTCTCTGTCTCTATCTTATCTGTCTTATCTGTTTGCCTATCTATCTGTCTCTCCCTCTTCCTTCTTCTTTTTTCCCCTCTTTTTTTCTTTCTTTCTTTGCGTTATTTCCTTTCTTATTTCTTTCATTCTTTATATTTTTTTTTTTATTTTTCTGTCTAAGCCTTCCGTTTTTTCTCTATCATCTTCTTTCTTTCTTTGTTTCTTAATTTATTTTTTATAATTTTTCTTTCCTACCTTTCCCCACTTTTTTCTCGTTCTTTCTCTTCTCCTTTTATCCTTCTCTCCGCTTTTCTCTCTCTTTTCTTCTCCTCCTCCATTCTCTCTTTCTCCCATTCCTTCCACAGAACGATCATTAACACATTAATCTCTTAGATAATACAATAATTAGGACAAAAAGAACAATAATCAATGCATTAATTGATACGACAATTGATACAATAAATAGAACAGTAATTAATACACTAATTAATACGATGATTAATAAAACAAACAGAACAATAATTAATGTATTAATTGATACGGTAACTAAAGCAACAAAAAGAACAAATAATATATAAAGATAATAAAAAAAAACGGAAAATTCACACGATAATTGACTCGATAATTAATGCAGTAATTAAGTTTATAACCTTATAATGACGTCACGAAATATATCACTTAATTGACACAAGAAATTTACTTCATGCAATTGAGTAATTTGAAGAGAAGAAATATTAACATTGATTATATAAAGTTATTTATATTTATTATATTTATAAAATTATATAAATATAAATATAAATATAAATATAAAAGAGAAGAAATATCAACATTGATTATATAAAGTTATTTAAGTTATATAAAGATTATATAAAGCAGAATTTTTTCTGTCTTTATTAGTGTGTTTATCTATCTATTTAGACATATATTTTCTAGATGAATAACATGATTAAGCAAATCAATAAAATATGGAATAATTAAATATACGAATAAATGAAAGATGAATAGATATATATAATATAGAATTTAAAAAAAAAATACATATAGATATAAAAAGATGCATGAATTAATACTGATCAGTGGGAAAAAGAAAAACATGAAAAATAAAAATGAATAAGATAGTATTAAACAAAAGAAAATAGAAAAAAAATGCTTCTGAGGTCCATGTTAATTTTCTTTTCTTTTTTTCTTGTTTGTTTTTTTGTTCTGCATGACCTCACCCCTCCTTCCTTCTAATTCTTTCGTCTTCTCCACTTTCCTCCTTCCCTTCCCCTCCCTTCCCCCTTCCTCCTCTCCCACTTCCTTCCAAACTCTCCCCTCTTCCCTTTCTCCTCTTCCCCTCTCCCCCTCTCCTCCCTTTCCCCTATTCTCTCTTCCCCTCTCCCATCCATAATCTCTTTTTTCCTCTTCTCCTCTTCCCACCATTCTTTGTCTATTTATTATCTACAGTCTTGAATATAAATAGACAGGATAAATGTATGGACCAAGGAACATATAATATATATATATATATATATATATATATATATATATATATATATATATATTATATATATTATATATTATATATAACGTATATATAATCTTGGAATGAATGATTTCCTTGAATCGCTAAGAAACTATATTGATACGAAATTATATAATACTAATGTTATAATGATGATAAGAGTAATAATAATAATTGTAGTAATAATAATAATGATAATAATAATTATAATGATAATAATGATAATGATAATGGTAATGATGATAATAATAATAATGAGGATAACAATAATTATAACAATAATGACAATAATAATAATTAACAACAACAACACAACATGATGATAATTATTATAATCATAATGATGATGATTATGATAAAAATAATAATAATGTGATAGCGAAATGATAATAATGATAATGATAATATTCTAGTGATGATGACAATGAAGAAATAATATAATAATTAAATAATCAGAGTAATATAATGATAATGATAATAATAACAATGATAATAATAGTAATAAAAATGATAATTATTAAATAGTGATAGGAAAAAAGACAAATAGCAGAAAAAAAAAAAAAAAAATAAAAAAAAATAAAAAAAATAAAAAAAACCCCAACACAACAACAACAACAACAACAATCTCAACAAAATGAATCACGAATCAGGACCCATTTAAACGCCCCTCTCCCCCTCCCCCCCCTCCCCCCCCACTCCCCTTGCGCGAGAGCAGGTGACACCCCCTCCCCCCACCCCCAAGCTCGCGTCCCCCCTCCACCTGTCGCCAAAATTCTCGTCGACAGGTGCGAAACCGGACCGCTGAGGGGGGGGGGGGTGGGTTGGGGGGGGTGAAGCCTTAGTTTCTGGGGGGGAGGGGGGGGGGGAGGGGGGAGGGTCGGTAGAGAGCAGAGCTGTCCTTAATTAAGTTCGAAAAAGGTTAGGGGGCGTCCGTGGGAACGTCCGTGGGTATGTTCTCTTTCGTTACGTACGGGTGGTGTTGGGGTGGGGGGGTGGGGGGTGGGCGTGTGGCGTGTGTTGGTGTGGGGGGGAGGGAGTTGGGGGAGGGGGGGGGGGGCGGTTTTGTGTACGTGTGTTTGGCTGGTTGGGGAGGGGGGGGAGGGGGGGGGTGGGGTATGGAGTGGGGGGGTGTCGTACGGTCGTATGGGGAGTGGAGGGGTATGTGGGTATCTTGATAAATACCTATATGTACATACGCACACACCCGCATAAAGACAAATTCTCTCATACACATACATATATACACATATATACAGATATACACCCGTATACACGCATATACATGAAAGCACGCACATACACGGTTATACACATTGGCAGAAACGCTACAAAAATAAAAGAGAAATGAATACATAAATGCATAGACAAATATACAGACAAATACACACACCCAAATATATTAAGATCAGCATACAAAGATACACATAAACAATCAAACACGGAGATACACATACAAAAATACATACACATATACATACACACATGCACGTCAGCAAAAATACAAACGCAGATAAACATACACAGATGAACAGACAAACAAATACACACATACAGACATACACACACAGACATACAACCAGGTATAAAAGCCTAACGAAACAAACATACACACGCAAATAAACAAATAATAAAAAAGGTAAAACAAAGACAAACACTAAAAAACAAGAAAGAACACAAAAGAAAAGAAGAAAAAAGCCAAGTAATTAAAAACAATCCGTTTACAGCGCTAACACCGCTGCTTCATGCTGACAAAAAGAAGAAAAAAATGAAGAAAGAAAAAAGAATAAGACAGGAAATTAATACACCAGAAGCACTTGGATTTAACGATGATATGATAAGAGGAGACAGAAAGCTTACACGAACGAGGAAATAGATATAAACACTAAATTGTATATAGAGATAGATAGATGAAGAGATAGATAGGTATCGATGCAGGTATAGACGTACAGATAGATAGATAAGAGAGAGGGAGAGAAGAGAAGAGAGAGAGAGAGAGAGAAGAGAGAGAGAGAGGAGAGAGAGAGAGAGAGAAGAGAGAGAGAGAGAGAGAGAGAGAGAAGAAGAGACAGACAGACAGAGAAAGAGAAAGAAAAGACAAAAGAAAAGAGGAGGATGAAACATAATTCAAGAAAGAAAGGGAGGAGAAAGAGAGTGGATAAAGAGAGGAATAATGCAAGCACCCCCTCCCCCAATTCCCCCCATCCTGGCAGCCCCACACAGGATGTAAGACCCGACCAGCATCCTTCGAAGAGGGGAAAAAACCCACTTTATTTCGACTTTTCCATCCTCATTTCGGACAAGTGGGGAAAGGGAAGAGAGAGAGAGAGAGAGAGAGGATAGTTTTTCTTTTTCCTTTGTTATTCTGCTTGTTTCTCTCTCTCTCTCTCTTGCTTCTCTAACTCTCTTTCTCTCTCTCTCTCTCTTCTCTCTCTCTCTCTCTCTCTCTCTCTCTCTCTCTCTCTCTCTCTCTCTCTCTCTCTCTCTCTCTCTCTCTCTCCTTCTCCCTTGTTCTACATTGACGTTTTTTACTCTTTTTTCTTTATTCCTACGGTTTCTCCAATTCCTTATTTCGCGTCTTCCAAGCTCGCCGCAATCCAATAATGGCGAATAAAAAAATGGACAAAGACATAGACAGAAAGATAAGATAAAAGATGAACCACTTAGCAAAAAAAAAAAACCCTCCAGGAAAAAAAAATAATAAAAAGATAAATAAAAAAAAAAAAAAAAAAAAAAAAAAAAAAAAAAACAACAGGAAGAAAGACACACAAGGGGAGAGAGAGAGAGAGAGAGAGAGAGAGAGAGAGAGAGAGAGAGAGAGAGAGAGAGAGAGAGAGAGAGAGAGAGAGAGAGAGAGAGAGAGAGAGGAGAACTGAACGAAAACTTGTGGAAAATAAGAAGCTCGTTTCATTTCTCTTCGCCCCGAGGAAATCAGTGCTCAGAGGATACAGGTGGATCTCCTGCACCGGATATTAAACTCTGGCAACCCCTCCTCCCTCCCTCCCTCCCTCCCCTTACCTCCTTCTGCCTTCCTTACCTCAAGCCCCTTCCCTGCCTCCTTTTCCTCACCCCTCCCTTATCCTCCCTCCCTTTCCTTAAGCCCCTCTTTCCCCCTTCCTTTCCTCACCCCCTCCCTCCTCCCTTCCTTCCTCAAGCCCCTCCCCTGCCTCCTTTTCCTTCCCTCCCTTACCCTCCCTTTCGTACTTCAAGCCCCTTTCCTCCTTCTTCCTTCCTTTCCTTATCCCCTTCCTCCCTTCCTTACCTCCCTCCCCCCCTCCCCTCCTTCTCCCTTTTTTTCCTCCCCACCCTCCCCTCTCTCTTCCTTCATTACCCTCCCTCCTCCCTTCTTTCCTCCCCCTCCCCCCTTCTCCCTTCCTTACCTCACCCCCCCCCCCTTTCGTCCTTACCTCATCTCATCCTTCCAACACCTCCCCCTCCCCCCGCATGTCCTTACACGTCTCCCGTAACCCCACACCCCATACCCCTAATCCCCTCCCCCTCATCCTGCCATCGTTATCTCCCCCCGCCCTCCTCCCCTCCTTTTCCCTTCCACCCCCTCACATCATTACCTCATCCCCCCAAATGCTTTTCCCTCCCCCCCTGCTCAAGTCCCGACTCCCCCCCCCCAACCTCCACCCCATCTACCGGCAATCCCACAACTTCAGACTTTTCCTTTCCTCCCCCCCACCATTTTATATATATATATATATATATATATATATATATATATATAATATATATATAGGTCTAAAAAACTCCTTCCTAGGTGTAAGGTCGCCGTCACCGTCCCGGCTCATGACACCTGTTCAGTGCCGGCATAGATAGGAAATTGAATTTAATTAGCCATCCTAAATAAGTTGGCATAAACAAAGCTTTGTACAGAAACGGCGAGCTTACACGGAAGGCTAATTGCCAAACTGCCCGCAAACAACCGAGGCAGCACTGCCCTCTCTGGGCGAGAGAAGCTCAGCCAAACAACCGTAAGGCAACATGAACTGCCATTACAACAACTCTTAACTGATTCACAATGCCCAGAATCAGAATCAAAGAAAAAAAACCTGCCAATCCAAATAGGAGAGCACAGCTATGGCAATGCATCGGTCAATCAAAAATAACCGTTGCCAAAGTAGACGATTACAAAAATGCCTATTTTGTGATCGCTAACGAGCAAACCATCGAGTTGATGGTGTCGAGGGAATGCAAAGCCACCTTCCTGAAGCATCACTTCGAGATTCAAGACCCACCCGAATATGATGCAATGAGAACGGTCGTAATAAGGAACGTTGACAAACAAATCACTGAGTTCAGTGATGAAGAACTTAAGGAGAGCATAGAAAATGAGAATGCTTGGGCAAAGATAGAACAGGTGATTAAAATACCAAATGCACCTTATATCTTAAAAATCAGATTTGAAACCACCCAAATGGCAAAACGATCACTAGAAAACGGAATGTTAATTCTATTCCAATCTATGCCTCCTAGATTCGTTGAAAAGGACATCTTCATCAACCTTGTTCCATGTTACAGATGTTACAAGTACGATCATCTAGTCAAAAACTGTAAGGAAAAGGACACTTACAAAGCTTGTTCTGAATGTGCCTCCAAAGATCACACCTATAAGGACTGCAGGGAAAACACCAAACAATGCCTGAACTGTAACGGTAACCACCGAACACTTGCCGCAAAATATCCGATATCCGATACGAAAAAGAATTATCAAAGAACGCACGAAAGAGCAAAGACAATCAGAGAGAAGACAAACCACCGCAGACACATCCCGCCAAACAACCTACGCGGGGGCAACAGCAGCAACGACCAATTAGAACAAAAAGCAGAGTAACTACCACCTTCAACGCGGAAACGATGCTGAGTTCTCTCCCACCGAACGCAGCTGCCTGCATAATGAGTGCCATACTATTTGCATATACTCAGGAAGCCAGAGAGCCAGGCAGTTTTCAAGAAACAATAGACAAGATGTACGCCCTAAACAATCTGCCCAAGGTCAGATTCCCTGGTCAAGTACATGCAATTGAAACACTTGGTGTATTAATAAGTACAAATAACAATGTACCGACAATGGCAAAAGGAGACGAAACTGAGATGGAACAAGAGGAAGGAAACAACAAGAGGAATAGAGAAACTACCCCAACCCAAGAAACGTTATCAAGAACCAAAAAGTTTGCAACAAATAATCACACACAGCAGGAGGAAATTAACAACGACGAGGAATACCGCTCACCACCACCAATCGACCAGCATCCATATCAACAGCAAAATCAAGAGGACCGCCAAGAGAGACCGGATGTTGCAAAGGCCAAAGAGGTCAGAATACATAGATTGCCAGAGATAAGACTTCGGGCAAGAGAGGAAAGTATCGGATACATACCCAGACGATCTACACACAATGATCTCGTAAAATTAATGCAGTCAAATATAATTAAATACACATACCTCCACCAAGATATCTTTGATGACCAACTTATCAAGGATAACATACTAAACAGGACTATTGATCTCACTGCATACAGAATACAATACGTCAGTAATCAAGCCTTCGACAGAATTGTTAATGGAACGAGAGCAGAGCAGCAGACTGCCAGAAAATCCTCTACAGATCCTGATATCATATAATTTACACTATGGCCAAAAATAGATACAAAATTATTCAGCACAATGTACTAAACTGGCGCACAAGGAAACATGAACTGTCAAACATGTATTTGACAGAAGACCCAGACGTAATACTGCTTGATGCCCACTGTCTACAGAATGACGAAATTATCAAATTGTTTGGGTACAGTGTCTATCAAAGAAACTTTTTGAATGAAGGGGACGCAGGAGTCGCTATTGCTGTTAAAAGAAACTTAAAACACCGAGTCACTGATGATTTTACCGAAGATTTTCTCGCGGTAGAATTATATACAGACCGAGGAAGCTTCGTTCTCGGGACGGCATACATGCCACCCAGACGACCCCAGTTCCCATACCCGGACATCATGAAAATCATGAGAAGAAACATTCCGGCCTACATAATAGCCGACTTAAATGCCCGACATCGCTCACTCGGACAAAATAACAACAATCTAATGGGCAACGAAGTGATCAACCTTATACACCGTGACATAATCACCCACCTAGGACCAGACTTCGACACTTTCGTAAGTGCGAGAGGGAAAGGAAGACCTGACATCATATTAGGAAATAGAAATATACACATGAATTATGCCATACAAGAAGGTCCACCAACAACATCGGATCACATTCCTATTATCTTCACCCTGGCGACGTCACCCATCATGATCCCGCAAGCAAAAATGTTTGACTACAAAAGGGCTGACTGGGAACTATTCAAAAGAGATATAGAACAACATATGGACCAACCTACAGGAGAAGAGCTCACATTTAATAAAGAATATGTAGACAGCAAAATCGATAACTGGTATGCAACGATTGAAAATGCTATGAACAAAGCCATACCCAAGAAAAATTACATAACTCTGCCTCACCCCTTGACAAGTGACCATCTCAAGCTGCTAACATGGAGATACAGAAACATCTTAGAGATAAAAGAACAACTAGGATGGACGCCTCTTCTACGCACTCAGTACAAGCAACTCCAGGAAGAAATGAAGGATGAAAGTAAAACATTAGCCACAAACCACTGGAACAAACTTATGGAGGAAACAGAAATAGAGTATAATAACCCTAAAAATTTCTGGAAGAAAGTAAAAAGACTAAAAGGAAGCAACTGTAAAGGAACACCTTACATCATAAACACTAATAACGAGAAAATATCAGACGATCAAGAGAAGGAGGAGGTTTTTCGAAGATTCTGGGAAAACGTTTTTAAAATCAACGATGAAGATAACCGCCATTTTGATATGCAACACGATGCTATGAGAAGCACAAGATTACCTCTCACAAGACCCATCACAACAGGAGATATCAAGTCTATAGTTAAAAACTTCAAGGATAAAGCCCCCGGCCAAAGTGGCGTGAGAAAGACTGTAATGCAGCATCTCCCGGATGTTGCCATTGCAGAACTGAAGACAATTTTCAACTGGGCTCTTTCAATGGGCTATTTTCCAACAAAATTTAAAAATGCCATAATGGTCTTAATACCAAAAGCAGGAAAAGACCCCCAAAAGTTGAAAATTATAGACCAATATCCCTATTAGAAATACCTGGTAAGATCTTCGAAAAAATCATCAATGACAGAGTGAAAATGCACATGGAGAACAATGGTCTATTCAACCCAAATCAGTTTGGATTCAGGAAAGGAAGAGGAACACAACAGGCTATAACTTCCATATACGAAACCATAGCATTATCCCAAAGAAAGAGACAGCAATGTAATATTGTATGTCGTGACATAGCAAAAGCATTTGACAAACTTTGGAAACCAGGACTCCACTTCAAGATTCTACAAATAAATCTCCCAGACATCATCGAAAAAACTCTTTGCAACTTTTTAGAAGACCGCACAGCAACACTCAAGATTGGGAACATAGTGGGACCTAAATTCCCTTCACTAAGTGGCGTGCCTCAAGGATCAATATTGAGCCCAACATTATTCATATTTTACACAGCTGATCTCGAAAGACCCAGAACATTGTGTAGATGTGAGTTTGCAGACGATAACACCCAGATCATAATATACCCCTTAGCCAAGAAAGAGGCATTAGCAACAACGACTGTGAGTGAAATACGAAGAATAAATGACTTTGAGCATAAATGGAAGATCAAAACCAAAAAAGCCAAATTCCAACTTCTATCTATCTCAGCAACAAAACCAAGGGAAGTAGTAGTTGACAAGAGAATACCCTTCAAAAACAAAGTCACAGTACTCGGCATGGAATTTGGTACACGTGGAGTATCAACGCATACAAAACGAAGACTTGCAACGGCCAAATTCCAGTATACCAAACTCAAACGCTTTGCGAAAATGAGCTCAAAGATACAGCTCCATTTCTATAAAACCCTCATCACACCAATCATGGAGTATCCGGCCATTCCCCTGTGCATTTCATCGAAGACAAACATAGCCAAAATGCAACAATTTCAAAACAGAGTCCTTCGGACAGCAACAAGGAGGAACGATGAAGATAATCTGCTATCAATAGCAGAATTGCACAACAAGTACAAAGTGGAGGCAATAAATATCAGACTCTACAACTTGGCAAGAAAAGTCTGGGACAAATTAGAAACCATAGACGGAGAACTGACGGCACGATCACTCGAAGAGAACAACTTCCCTCTTGAGAACGACCACTCGTGGTGGAGGCGAATATCCCCCTACATCGAGAGCGGAGAGCCGATGCCGGACTACGCAACAATCGTCTAGGAAAAGCAGTATTTCGGGATGCGCAAACCACCACAACTAGACCTGTATATAACCTTTATTTTGTAAATAATTTTGTTAATAAATTTTAAAATAAGCAGCAAGTAGGTCTGCCCTACAACTTCTACATCTCTCTCTGCTTCATTTTCCGACCTTCTCTTCCTAAGCTCCAGCTAGCTTGTCCCACTGTCTCCTCTTTCATATCCTGCTGAAAAAAAAAAAAAAAAAAAAAAAAAAAAAAAAAAATATATTATATATATATATATTATATATATATACATATACATATATATATGTACATAATATACATATATACATATATACATATATAAATATAAATATAAAATATATATATATATATATATATATATATATATATATATGCTATTACACACACACAACACACACACACACACACACACACACACACACACACACACACACACACACATATAATATAAATATATATATATATATATAATATAATATATATAATAATATAATATTATATAATATATATATATATACATATATATATATACATTATACATATATATATATATATATATATATATATAATATATACATATATATACATATATATATACATTATATATACATATATATATATACATATATACAATATATATACACATACACATACACACACACCACAAACACCACACAACACACAATATATTATTATATTATATTAATATATATATATAAATATTATATTATTATACATATAATATATAAATATTAAATATATTAAATAAATATCTACATATATATATACATAATATATTTATACAAATATATTATACATATATATACGTATATATACTACATTATAGCAGATAG
>NW_020872087.1:27500-29047 GCF_003789085.1 Penaeus vannamei | reverse complement strand
AAATATTGAAAAACACAATCCATCGGTTGCATTTTCTGCGCATCTGAAGATAGTGTTTTTGAATGGAGCGTAGAAGTACTGGATTTTTCTTTATTGTCCTGCTAAAAGTACAAGGTGATCGAAGGGCCGACAGACGAAAGTGCCGGCTACTGTTGAACACCCTGTATGAATATATATATTATATATATATATATATATATATATATATATATATATATATATATATATATATATTTACATGTGTGTATGTATCCATACATGTATAAACATGCATACTTGAATATATATTTATATATATGTACATGCATATATGTTTATATATACAGGAATTCCATGCACTTCGTCACATACTTGCACTTCTCATACCATCCACTCCATGTGAAGTGAGGTGTTGTCACCTCTCTGTTCCTCCGCATCTGTGACCACCAGTGCCTGGATGGAGGGATCAATTTCCTGTCGTTCATTCTCCAAACTGGGCTACCTTCGCCATGTTTTCGACGTCGTGTTATCCAGGGCACGGTGTACCTTCTACAATGCCTCTTCTCCTACAGAGACTCCTCGCCTGCCTGTCCTCAGCCTGCTCTTCAACAAGGAGATTTACAACTACAGACTCGCCTTTCGCCATGTGAACACTCCCCGTCGCAATCTGGTTCAAACCTGCCCTCCCTCTACCTCGAAGGTGGGTACCTATGCTGTTCCTTGTTCGTCCTGTGACAAGCATTATTTTGGTGGGACCGGTGCCAGTCTCCCTAAATGTCTGTCTTAGTATAAATACATTGTACACAGGGAACACAACAATAACGATCTCTTTTGCCATCAGTGGTACACAGAGAATCAGATGGATTTTTCACTTCCGCTGATATCCATGCCCACAGACTGGTGGAATCTTCTGTAATTATGCTGCTGGCCAATTTCAAGTTGAACAGCGACTTTTTTTCCTGCCAACAGTCTCCTCCACATCCTCTGCCTTCTTCCTTATGCCGGCCGCTTATTTCAATAAATCTACTCCACTTACTGTACCAGAACTTGTAGAAGCAGTAAGTGAAATCATAAAACAAGTCTAAAATGAAGCTTTCTAAGTGAAACAAGATTTAGAATACTCAAACCAAGACAGTAAAGATATCAGCAGAAATAAAAATTGACTTAAACTCTTCATAGATAAGGATAACATTTCAAGGGTACGGGAAGAATGAAACAAGCATACCTAGCTACAAACAATAAACACCCAGCTATTCTGCCAGAGGAAACAGATGATAGTAAGGGTAGTACATTGTTTATCATCGGAAAGTTCATCACCAAGGTAGAGGAATAATATTAAAGGAATTAAAGTCATCAGGTCAATAGATTATGGGATGTTCTTCAGTTGTGGGTAGACATTATGGTTGCTAAATTCCTGAAACAAAAATGCAGGACAGGGGACCGATGGCACACTTCAAACTATGCTTGACCTAACCCCCTTGGAAAATTCACAGTTGACAAAGTATCTCTATATGAAAATATTTGATTTTAAAAAGTTATCAAACTCCTGTATCTATTAAGCTGCAAGT
>NW_020872087.1:10000-12500 GCF_003789085.1 Penaeus vannamei | reverse complement strand
CAGCGTTCCCGAACCGCAACAGGATCTGAGATGATCTGGCCACTTACTATGCAAACTGCTGTCACCTGTGAAGAGGGCTTGGAATTCAGCTTTCTCAGGGCTTGGTATGCAAGAGGAAGGTCATTTACTAAGAAATGGCCTTCTACCTCCTCTGCAAGACTCCTAATAAACTGTTCCTTGTCCCTTCTTAACAGAGACTGAGTTCCGCACACGTAAGAACAGTGCAATTCCCGATCCCCTGTCAGACGAGCCACACAACATGTATTTGTGGCTTCCAGTGTCTGCTGCGAGATGAAATTCTGTATTGCTCTCTGGCATACACCAATCATATCTTGAGCTGTATCAAGCGTTTCACACTTGAAGGTATCCCACAGAACAGGGTCCATCAGCCTATTGAGCATTGTGAAACGACCAAGAGATTGCTTCAGCAAATCCACAGGCATACTCCCCTTCCCTCAGCCTGTCTAGATGAAACACCCTAGGGCGATCATTGGACCACTGGGGAGTTTTGAAGTAGACCTGGAGGGTAGCCACAACCAATCTATGGTCAGTATCACAGAACTCAGCACTCTTATAAACCCTGCAGTTCTGGAAGATCCTCCACCGGGTGCTAAAGAGTATGTGGTCGATCTCCTTGGCTGCATTACCCACATTGCTGTACCATGTCCAATGATGTGAGTCTGCGCTGGTACCAGGAGCCAGAAATCCTCAATTTCTGGGACCTAGCCTGGAAAAGGAGGCTATTCTCACTACCGGCATCAGTTCCTGAAACATGGGGACGACAGACATCTCATAGCCAGCTCGATCACAGCCAGATACCGCATTGAAGTCACCCAGAACAATATGGATATCTCGCCGGGGACAACTGTCAGCCACAGATGCAAGTTTGGTGTTGAACATCTCGTTCACGTCGAGTTTACCAACATCGGTTGGAGCGTACATAGCAATAAGAAACATAAAGCCAAATAATGGCTTCAGTCTCAATACCATTATACGCTCATCAACAGGAGTAACCTCTACTACCGAGGGCTGGAGTCTGCTGGAGATGGCAATGGCTACTCCCTGGTGTTGGTGACCGTCGCTGTGGCCCGACCAGTAATAGGTATAGTTACCTATGCTGATCATGCCGTTGCCAGGTCGTCTAACCTCCGAGAGCCGCCACCTCAGTTCTCAACCTCCCCAGTTCCCTCGACAGTAGAGGCAACCGATCATCCTGACGCAAAGAGTGGACGTTCCAAGCCCCCACCCTGACTTCCTGCCTAAGGTTTAGCTTCGGGGAGTCACTCCGGGTGGACGCCACCTCTGCCAACCCCACCGACTGTTGGTTCCTCCTGAGAAATCTCAGTGTTCTGTTGGCAATGTTCGGTGTTCAAGAAAAGAGTGTTAGTGAGGTGAACTCCAAGGTACTTGTAGGATGCTGTTAGGTGTATCGTGTATATGATCTGAANTTAATATATTATATATATATATATACTGTGTATATTTTTTTTCTTTCTTTTCTTTTCTTTTTTTTTCTTTTTCTTTCTTTTTTTTCTTTCCTTTCCTTTCCTGTTTCCCTCCCCATCTTTCTCTTTGTTGACAATGAAGACGTCTGGAACTACGAAAGGGCAAAATCTTTAAGGTGATTCTTCCTTCCTGTTTATCCACCTCTTTCATCATAATCATCTCCATAACACTTACTTTTCTACGCCAAAGTTATCCTCTTCATTTTTCATGTTCCTCCTTCGTCTTGAGCTCATCAGTTACAATTATCCCCCCAAGGTTTCTCCCACAGGGGTTTCGCCCCCTGGGGGAAGGGAAAATTAAATTCCCCTGCTGCAATGAAGTGCTGGGGAGAGGGAGGAGGTTGAGATTGAGAAATGGGAAGAACGGGAGGGAAGGAAAGAGAGGAAATGGGGAAAGAAGGGAGGGAGGAGGGAGGTTGAGAAGGAGGAGAGGAGAAAACGGGAGGGAAGGAAAGAGAGGAAATGGGGAAGAAGGGAGAGGAGGGAGGGAGGTTGAGATGGAGAACGGGAGGGAAGGAAAGAGAGGAAATGGGGAAGAAGGAGAGAGGATGGGAGGAGGGGTAGATGGAGAACGGGGAGGGAAAAGAAGAGGGGAAAGAGAAGGACAGGGGAGAGGGGGAAGGAGAGGAGGAAGGTTGAGATGGAGAACGGGAGGGATAGGGGAAAAGAGGAGGGAATGGGGAAGGGAAGAGGAGGAGGCGAGGATGACGAGCTTTGAGATGGAGAACGGGAGGGAAGGAAAGAGAGGAAATGGGGAAGAAGGGAGGAGAGGGAGGGAGGTGAGATGGGAGGAGAACGGGAGGGAGGGAAGGGGAGAGAGAGGAAATGGGGATAAGGGAAGGAGGAGGGAGGTTGAAAAGGAGGGAGTTGAGAAGAGAGGAAATGGGGAAGAAGGGAGAGAGGGAGGTTGGATCGAGAACGGGAGGAAGGAACGAAGAGGGAAGGGAAGAAGGAGAGGAGGGAGGGAAACGAGAGCGCAAGTGGAGGGAGGAGAG
>NW_020872087.1:0-5000 GCF_003789085.1 Penaeus vannamei | reverse complement strand
GTGGAAGAGGAGCAGGAGAGGAGGAGGAAAGCGGTGAGATGGAGTAAGGGAGAAGGACGAAAGGGAATGTGGAAGAGGGAGGAGGAGAAGGGAGGAGATGCGAGTAAGGGGAGAAGGCGCGGAAGGGTGATGTGGAGAGGAGGGAGAGAGGAGGAGAAGGGAGGAGAGGAATGTAAAGGGGAGAAGTGGCGAAGGGGATTGTGGAAGAGGAGCAGGAAGAGTGTGGAAGAAGGGAGTGAGATGGAATAAGAAGAAGAGTGCGAAGGGGATGTGGAAGAGGAGGAGGATGAAGGGGAGGGAGATGGAGGAATAGGGGAGAAGGGCGAAGGGGATGTGGAAGAGGAGGAGGAGAGGAGGAGAAGGGAGGAGATGGAGTAAGGGGAGAAGGGCGAAGGGGATGTGGGAGAGCGAGTGAGGGAGGGAGAGGGAAAAGGTGGAAGGAGAAGGGGATTGTGGGGAAAGAGGAGGAGGAGGAGAGGAAGAGAGGATGAGATGGAGAAAGGGAGAAGGGCGAAGGGATTGCAGAAGATGGAGGAGGAGGAGAGGAGGAGAAGGGAGGAGATGGAGTAAGGGGAGAAGGGCGAAGGGGATGTGGAAGAGGAGGAGGAGAGGAGGAGAAGGGGGGAGATGGAGTAAGGGGAGAAGGGCGAAGGGGATGTGGAAGAGGAGCAAGATAGGGATGGATGGGAGTAGGAGGAGAAGGGAGGAGATGAGTAAGGGGAGAAGGGCGAAAGGCGGATGAGGAAGAGGAAGAGGATAGGAGGCAGGAGAAGGGAGGAGATGGAGTAAGGGGAGAAGGGCGAAGGGGATGTGGAAGAGGAGGAGGAGAGGAGGAGGAGTAAGGGCAGGAGATGGAGGAAGGGGAGAAGGGCGAAGGGGATGTGGAAGAGGAGGAGGAGAGGAGGGAGGAGAAGGGAGGAGGATGGAGGAAGGGGAGAAGGGCGAAGGGATGTGGGAAGAGGAGGTAGATGAGGAGGATGAAGGCGGGGAGATGGAGTAAGGGGAGAAGGGGCGAAGGGGATTGTGGAATAGGAGGTAGGAGTAGGAGGAAAAGGCGAGGAGGTGGAGTAAGGTGAGAAGGGCGAAGGGGATTGTGGAAGAGGAGGAGGACGAGGAGGAGAAGGGGGGAGATGGAGTTAAAGGGGAGAGGGAGAAGGGGATGTGGAAGAGGAGGAGGAGAAGGGATGGAGATGGAAGGAAGGGGAGAAGGGCGAAGGGATGTGGAAGAGGAGGAGGAGAGGAGGAGGAAGGGTGGGAGATGGAGTAGTGGGAGAAGGGCGAATGGGATGTGAAGAGGAGGAGGAGGGAGGACGAAGGGGGGAGATGGAGTTAAGCGGTGAGAAGGGGCGAAGTGAGGGATCGGTGAAGATGGAGCAAGAGAGGAGGAAGAAGGGAGGAGAAGGAGTAATGGGAGAAGGGCGAAGGGGATGTGGAAAGAGGAGGAGGAGAGGAGGAGGAGAAGCGGGGAGATGGAGGAAGGGAGACGGGCGAAGGGGATGTGGAAAGGAGGAGGAGTAAGGAGGAGGAGAAGGGAGGAGGATGGAGGAAGGGAGAAGGGCGAAGGGTGCATGTGGAAGAGGAGGGGAGAGGAGGATGAAGGGGGGGAGATGGAAGTAAGGATGAGAAGGGCGAATGGGGATGTGGGAAGAGGAGGAGGAGAGGAGGAGAAGGGTAGGAGGTGTGCGTAGTAAGTGGGAGAAGGGCGAAGGGATGTGGAGAAGAGGAGTGAGGTAGAGGTAGGAGAAGGGGGGCAGGATGGAGTAAGGGGAGAAGGGAGAAGGGATGTGAAGAGGAGGAGGTAGAAGGGAGGGAGCATGGAGCGAAGGTCGGAGAAGGGCGAAGGGAGCATGTGGAAGGGATGGAGTGAGAGGAGCCGAGAAGGGTGGAGATGGCAGTAAGGGTGGGAGAAGGGCGAAGGGGATGTGGAAGAGGGAGGACGGAGCAGGAGGAGAAGCGGGGTAGATGGAGAGTAATGGGGAGAACCGGGCGAAGGGCATGTGGAAGAGGAGGAGTAGGAGAGGAGGAGGAAGGGGGGAGATGGAGTAAGGGAGGAAGGGAGGAAGGGGATGTGCGAAGATGGAGCAGGAAGGGAGGAGAAGGGAGCGAGAATGGAGTAATGGGAGAAGGGCGTATAAGGGGATGTGGAAAGAAGGAGCAGGAGGATGAGGAGGGAGAAGGAGGAAGATTGGAGTAATGGGGAGAGGGCGAAGGGGATGTGTGAAGAGGAGGGAGGAGAGGGAGGAGAAGGGAGGAGATGGAGTAAGGGGAGAAGGGCGAAGGGGATGTGGAAGAGGAGGAGGAGGAGGGAGGATAAGGGAGTTATGGAGTATAGGGGCTGAGAAGGGCGAAGGGGATGTGGAAGGGAGGAGGAGAGGCAGTGAGTAAGGGAGGAGATGGCATGGTTTAAGGGGAGGAATGCGGAAGGGGATTGTTGGAAGAGGAGAGGAGAGGCAGGAGAAGGGGAGATGGAGTTAAGGGGAGAAGGGCGAAGAGGATGTGGAAGAGTGAGATGAGGAGAGGAGGAGAAGGGGGGAGATGGAGTAAGCGGGAGTAAGGGCGAAGAGGTATGGAAAGAGGAGGAGGGGAGAGGAGTGAGAAGGGGGGGAGATGGAGTTAAGGGGAGAAGGGCGTAAGAGGATGTTGGAAGTAGCGGTAGGTAGGAGAAGGAGGAGGAAGGGTGATGTAGTTGGGGAGAAGGGCGAAGTGGGGAGTGTGTGAGAAGAGGAGGAGGAGAGGAGGAGAAGGGAGGAGATGGCGAGTAAGGGGTGAGAAGGGCGAAGGGATGTGGAATGCAGGAGGAGGAGAGGAGGAGAATGGAGGAGATTGGAGTAAGGGGCGAGAAGGGCGAAGGGGATGTGGGAAGATGGAGGAGAGAAGGAGGAGAAGGGAGGAGATGATAAGGGGAAGGGCGAAGAGTTGATGTGAAGAGGAGGAGGATGAGGAGGAGAAGGGAGGAGATGGAGTAAGGGGAGAAGGGCGAAGGGAAGAGAGGAGGAGAGGAGGAGAAGGGGGGAGATGGAGTAAGGGAGAAGGGGGCCGTAAGGGATGGGAAGAGGGAGGAGGACGAGGGAGGAGAAGGGGAGATGGAAGTAAGGGGAGAAAGGGCGAATGGGGATGTGGAAGAGGAGAATGGGAGGAGATTGGAGTTAGGGGAGAAGGGCGAAGGGGATGCGAAGAGGAGCAGGAGAGGAGGAGAAGGGCAGGAGATGGGGTAAGGGTGAGAATGGGCGAAGGGAATGTGGAAGAGGAGCAGGAGGGAGGTGAGAGAAGGGAGGAGATGGAGTAAGGGGGAGAAGGGCCGATGGGGATGTGGAGAGGAGGAGGAGAGGAGGAGAAGGGGGGAGATGGAGTAAGGGGAGAAGGGGGCGAAGGGGATTGTGGAAAGAGAGGAGGAGGGAGAGGAGGAGAAGGGAGGAGATGGAGTAAGGGGAGAAGGGCGAAGGGGATGTGGAAGAGGAGGAGGAGATGGCAGTGAAAGGGAGGGATGATGGAGTAAGGAGAGAAGGGCGAAGGGTGGATGTGGCAAGAGGTGAGTGAGGAGAGTCAGAGTTTTATGATGAGGAGATGGAGTAAGGGAGAAGGCGGAAGGGGATGTGGAAGAGGATGGAGGAGGAGAGGAGGAGAAGGAGGAGATTGGCAGTAAGGGGAGAAAGGTGCGAAGGGGATGTGGCAAGAGCGGACTGGAGGAAGTAGGAGGAGAAGGGAGGAGATGGAGGTAAGGATAGAAGGGCGAAGTGGATGTTGGAAGAGGGAGGAGGAGAGGAGCAGAAGGAGGAGATGGTAGTAAGGGGAGAAGTGGCTGAAGGGGATGTGGAAGAGGAGGAGAGAGGAGGAGAAGGAGGAGATGGAGTAAGTGAGAGAAGGGCGAAGGGGTATTGTGGAAGAGCGAGAGGATGAGGAGGAGAAGGGGAGGAGTATGGAGTAAGGGAGAAGGTGCGAAGGGATGTGGAAGAGGAGGAGGAGAGGAGGAGAAGGGGGGAGATGGAGTAAGGGGAGAAGGGCGAAGGGGATGTGGAAGAGGAGGAGGAGAGGAGGAGAAGGGGGGGATGGAGTAAATGGGGAAGATAGGGCGAAAGGGGATGTGGAAGATGAGGGAGTAGAGGAGGGAGAAGGAGGATGATGGTAGTAGGAGAGAAGGGGCGAGGGGGATGTGGAAGTAGGAGCAAGAGAGAGGAGAAGGTGAGGAGATGGAGTAAGGAGGAGAGGGCGAGAAGGGGATGTGGAAGAGGTGAGGAGTGAGGAGAGGAGGAGAATGGGGAGATGGAGTAAGGGAGAGAAGGCGTAAGGGGTATGTGGAAGCAGGAGGAGGATGCAGGAGGAGAAGGGGGAGATGGAGTTTTAAGGGAGAAGGCGGAAGGGGGATGTGGAAGAGGGAGGAGGAGAGGAGGAGAAGAGGATGATGGGAGTAAGGGGAGAAGGGCGAAGGGCGATGTGGATGGAGGAGTCAAGAGAGGAGGAGAAGGGATGGAGACTGGGGAGTAAGAAGAGAAGGGCGAAGGGGATGTGGAAGAGGAGGAGGAGAGGAGGAGAAGGGAGGAGATGGAGTAAGTGGAGAAGGGCGAAGGGGATGTGGAAGAGGAGGAGGAGAGGAGGAGAAGGGGGGAGTGGAGTAGGGGAGAAGGGCGAAGGGGATGTGCAAAGGAGGGGAGAGGAGGAGAAGGGGGGAGATGGGAGTAAGGGAGAAGGGCGAAGGGGGATTGTGGAAGAGTGAGCAGTAGAAGACGGGAGAAGGGAGGTGAGATGGAGTACAGGGTGAGAAGGGCGAAGGCGTTGTGAAGAGGAGGAGTTGAGAGGAGGAGGAAGGAGGGAGATTGGAGGTAAGGGAGAAAGGGCGAAGGGGATGTGGAAGAGGAGCAGGAGAGGGAGTGAGAAGGGGGGATATGGAGTAATGGGAGGAAGGGCGAAGGGATGTGGAAGAGGAGGAGGAGGAGAGGAGGAGAATAGGGGGGAGATGGAGTTAAGGGGAGAAGGGCGACGAGGCGGCATGTGGAAGAGTGAGA
>NW_020872086.1:575087-587005 GCF_003789085.1 Penaeus vannamei | reverse complement strand
CTCTCTCTCTCTCTCTCTCTCTCTCTCTCTCTCTCTCTCTCTCTCTCTCTCTCTCCCCTCCCTTCTCTTCTCTTCTTTCTCCTTCACTTCCTCCCCCTTAAGTCCAACCACCTAAGAAAAAAATATATTAACAGATTAGAAAAAGAAAATGACGACGCTTAGTTCATCTGACAGCCGCGAGAGGGCCTGTCTTCCGATAAGTCTTATCTCGTGATTCAATTCTTTAAGTGATTCGCTGCTTCGGGGCCGATCATCTTAATCAGGTTGGGGTCGATGCGTCGATGGACAATTTGGGGGTTTGAGGTGAAGGATTTTTTTTTCGTTGATTTGTTTGTTTGTGGGGTGGGTTTTTGGTTTGGTTTGGTTGTTTGTGTTGTTTGAGTGTTTGGTTTGTTTTTGTTTTTGTTTGTGTGTGGTTTTTTTTTGTATTTTTTTGTTTGTGTTATTTTTTTTCTTGTTTATTTGGTATAGGAATTTTATTTTATTTATTTATCTACGCATTTTTTTGTTTTTGTTTATTTGTGTATAGGAATTTTGTTTATTTGTTTCTGCAGTTTTTTGGTTTTGTCTGTTTATTTGGTTATTGATATTTTATTTTTTATTCATTTGTTTTTGTAATTGTTTGTTTTTGCTTGTTTATTTGTGTATAGGAATTTAAATCTTTTATCTATTTGTTTGTATCTGTAATTATTTGTTTTTGTGTATTTATTTGTGCTTAGGAATTTTATTTTTGATTTATTTGTAATTGTTTTTTATTTGTTTGTATAGTTTCTTTTTTGTTGTTGCTGTTCAGCGAAGGTGAGATATTTAAAGTGTGATTGAATTATTTTAAGAGTTGAGAATGGACAATTTTAAGTAACTTGTCTGTGGATGAGTATGATTTTTTATTCGCAGCAGAATTACGGTTCGTTTGTGTGTTGTGTGTGTGTGTGTGTGTGTGTGTGTGTGTGTGTGTGTGTGTGTTGTGTGTGTGTGTGTGTGTGTGTGTGTGTGCGTACGTGCATGCATGTATGTATGTATGGTAGTATATCTATATACATGTATTTGTGCACATCTGTTTGTACCTGTGCTTGCAAGTGCAAGGACAGGTAGAAAGGTACAAATTGAATACACATTGCAAGGAATTCCCAAAGCTAATCACAGTACCCCCCCCCCCCCGCAGCACGAACCGCGTAAAAGGCCCGAAAAACGAACAGCTGTCTAATGCCACGGACGTTAATGGCTTCCTGATTCACACGCAGTATGCTCACTATGCACTCGCGCGGGGCTACAGTTTTTCTTTTTGTGGCTTGATTTATTTTGTTGTTTTTTTTTGATTGCTTGATTCTTTTTTTAATTTTTTTATTGATTTTTTTTTATTGCTTGACTGTTTTTTTATTGATTTTATTGATTGATTGATTTTTTGTGCTTGATTTTATTGATTGCTTGACTTTTTTTGCTTATTGATTTTATTGTTGATTGATTTTTTTTTATTGATTTTATTGATTGCTTGATTTTTTTTTTATTGATTTTATTGATTGCTTGATTTTGATTGATTGATTTTTTTTACTTACTTGATTTTATTGATTGCTTGATTTTTTGCTTGATTTTATTGATTGCTTGATTTTTTTACTTAATTGATTTTATTGATTGCTTGATTTTTTTGATTTTATTGATTGATTTTTTTGATTGATTTTATTGATTGGCTTGATTTTTATTGGGTTTTGGGAGCGGGTGGTTTATTTGGAAGAGAATGTTGGTGTTGTTATTTGGTTATTGTTACTGTTATTGTTCGTAGTGGTATTGTTATTTATCATTATTATTTTGTATTATCAGCAGCTGCAGCATGGAGTTCATCCTTGGTATTTATGGTCATTTTAATGGGGTTGATGTTCAGAAGGAAATATTACTGATTAAACTTTTTTATGAGAATTCCATTGCGAATTGAGGTAGCTGTGTTGTTGTTGTTTTTTTTTATTTTTTTTTTTTTCCTCTTTTTTTCTTTTTCGTTTTTTTTTTTTTTTTCTTTTTTCCTCTTTTTTTTTTACTTTTTCGTTTTCGTTTTTTTTTTCTTCTTTTTTTGATGTAGCGAAAATATAGTTGTTGTTTTTTTGGCAATAAAAGAAATGATCCCTTGGAGGATTTCACTTCCCTGCGGGGCTGGAGGTATTGATAACTTTCATTAATTTTGCGCGCTTTGATTTTTTGTTCAGTTGCAGAGGAGAAGAGGGAGAGAGGGAGGGGGAAAGCGGGGAGGAGAGGAGTAGAGGAAGAGGGGGGGAGAGGAGAAGGCAGAGGAGAAGAGGGAGAGAGGGAGGGGGAAAGCGGGGAGGAGAGGAGTAGAGGGAAGGGGGGGGAGAGGAAGAAGGAGAGAGGAGGGGGGAGAAGAGGAGTGAGAAGGGGGAGAGAGGAGAAGGCAGAAGAGAAGAGGGAGAGAGGAAGGAGGAAAGGGGGAGGAGAAGAGAGGAGAAAGGAGAGGGGGAAAGAGAAGGTAGAGGGGGAATGAGGAGAATTTTTTGTGAGATTATGGTTTGTGCTGATTATTTTAATGGAACAGAAATTATTGTAAATACTACAAATACGAATGATAATCTTGATAATGTTATGATAACAGTAATGCGCTGATGGCATTGATAATGGTAGTGTCAGTGACGGTGATTAGGATGATAGAAAATTACAAAATTATTACAAAATGATAGCAAAATTAACGATGGCGGTTTGAAAGATAATGTTCACAGTTGGTAATATTTTTCTCTCTTCAGATACTCAAAATAGTTTGTTATTTCCTGGTCTTCAAACACTCAAATTATGTTGTTGTTTTTTTCTTGCTCTTCAAAACCTCAAAAAATCTAATGCTCAAAATAAATAGATAAGAATAATCTGTTGTATAAAAGAATATTTTTCCCCCTGTTCTCCAAACACTCGAAATAGTTTGTATTGGCCAGCTCTTCAGACACTCAATAGTTTTTTTTACAGCTCTTCAAAAGCAAAAAATATTTTTCCCTCTGTTCCTCAAAAACTCGAATTATAGATATTTTTTTCCAGCTCTCCAAAAGCTGAAAATATTTTCCCTCTGTTCCTCAAAAAACTCGAATTATAGATATTTTTTCCTGCTCCTCAAAAGCTAAAAATATTTTTCCCTCTGTTCCTCAAAAACTCGAAATATATATATATATATATATATATATATATATATATATATATATATATATATATATATATATATATATATATATATATATATATATATTTTCCTGCTCTTCAAACACACATTAGTCACCCCTCGCACCTCGCCGCTTGAAAAACGCCGGGAAAAACCCGTAGATTTTTGGCGACTTCCCTCTGCCTCGAGGTGCCTGCGGGGGTAGGGGGTGGAGGGAGGGGGCGGGCGTGTGAGTGTAAGGTCATGCATGCATAGCTCGCGGATTCCTGCGGTTACATAATTAAAGAGATAATTAAGTTAGAAACATCATTAGCGTCTCTCCGTGTACTGGAACGAAAGGGTTGAAGTGTTTGGGTTTATTCTGTTGTTTTTTCTTTCTTTTTTTTTGTTTTTTTTTTTTTGTCTTTTTTCTTTTATTTTGTGTTCTTTGTTTTTTTAATCTGTTTTTCTTTATTCTTTTCTTTCTTTTTTATCTTTTTTCTCTTTTCCTTTTGTTTTTTTTTCTTTTTTTTTGGGGGGAGTCTTTTGTTTTTTTCTACTTTAGTTTAAATGGACTGGCGCGTTATACTTAATGAACTCCGGGTGTTCCAGTCTTTCGCCTTTCGCCTGGGAGTGTGAGGGAAGGAGGGGAGAGGTGAGGAGGAGGGATAGGAGAGGGGAGAGAGGAAGGGAGGGAAGTTTAGGAGAGAGGGGGAGAGTTAAGGGTTAGAGTCGAGGAAGAGAAGGGAGGCGGAGAGAAGCAGAGGAGAAGAGGGAGAGAAGGGAGGAAGGGGGAGTGTAGAGTGAGAGAGGGGGAGAGAAGAGGGATAGAGAAGAGGAGAGAGGGGCGGACTGGGAAATGAGGCGGTGGGTGTCGGGTTTGGTTTAAGGACGAGCGGGGGTGTGTCTTCGTAAGGGAGGAAGGTTAGAAGGCAAGGGTGGAGGGAAGGAGAAGGAAGGGGTAAGGGGAGGAAAATAGATATGTAGGTTTTTTTAGGTGGAAGAGATGGCGAAGTGAATAAGTAATTACATATATAGCAAGGAAAGTAACACCGCACAAATACAAACATGTGAATTAAGAAGCCCTATCCCAGAAAGCAAAATAAATAAATAGATAATATATATAAGATTTTTTAATAAAATAAAATATAAACAAAAAAATAAAATAAATAAAAACAAATGAAACAAAACATAAAATTAATAAAAACAAATGAAACAAAACATAAAATAAAAACAAATGAAACAAAAAATAAAATAAATAAAAACAGATGAAACAAAAAATAAAATAAATAAATATATAAATAAAATACAAGCAAGAATTGGATCACAGCCACGCCCACTTCGGTTGTCTCGTCTGATGGGGTGTCTGGTCTGTCTCGAAACGTCACCCCTCCTTCAGTGGCTTCTGTTTCATTTCACTTTTCGGAAGAGATGTGAAATAAAGCTGGCGGTCATGGGGGGGGAGGGGGGGAGGGGGGAGAAAGTGTCATGCGGCGGTTATTTATGTGGCATAGGGAGGCGGCCATGTGGCGGGGGCGAGCCTGTGACCGCATCACATCATGGCGTCACATGGTAACAACATGGTGTGTTGTAGGCCTCCAGAAGGTGGAGTAGAAGGCTTGGGTGCCAACCGACGGGAGAGCCTCCCCTGTCGTGGCACTGTGTCCGTTGGGTGTAGGTGTTTTTGTTGTTTTTTTCGTGCTGTTGTTGTTATTGCTCTTCCTGTTGGTATTATGATCGTGTTATCATCATCGCCATCGTAACTTTTATTGATATTGTTATTCATGTTGTTATTTGTGATGTTATTCATGATGTTATGTTGTTTGTGATGATGTTATTCATGTCATGTTGTTGATGATGTTATTTGTTGTTTTGTGATGATGTTATTCATGTTGTTGTTTGTGATGATATTATTCATGTTGTTTGTGATGGTGTTATTCATGTTGTTTGTGATGATGTTATCCATGTTTTTGTGATGTTATTCATGTTGTTATCATCGTTATCATTATCATTATCATTACCATTATCAATCATCAGCCACCATCGTCAATACCATAGTTATCATCTTGATTAACTTCATAATAATTTTCATTAAAATTGTGATCGTTTTTATTGTCGTCGTTGTTGTTATGATTGCAGATACTAGTTTTGCGACTGCAATAGATATAAAGTGATTTCTTTCGCATTATTACACTCGTTCCTCCTTACGTTACAATATCCTATCCCGTTCCATCAAGAAAAGATATGAATGACAATGAATATCTTCGCAATATAGGAAATGTATTCGACCGGTTTCGAATATTATCTTCGTCAGAAATGCGGAGATGTATTCGAAGCCGGTCAAGTACATCTCCTGTTATTGCGAAGATGTTCATTCTCATTCATACCTTTTCCACATTTGTCAACACGAATACGGTTCCTCCTCCAGCGCTGTCGGCCGGTTTTTTGAAATTGTAAGAGGCCCGACCCAAGATTTTTTTTTTTATTATACGGACATTCATATACATGGAAATAAATGCATATCTGTCACTCTGGACATGCCTATCTACCGGACAGATGGATAGATAAATATATATTGTATCAGAGAGAGAGACAGATATGCATTTATTGAAATACGTGTCCGTATGTGTGACTATTCGTGTGTCGCACAATTTCTGTTGAGATACGTGTCCGTATGTGTGACTATTCTAAGAAACTGGTCGTATGTCCTTCTTGCACGGAATCAACGGTCACCATGCCATATGCCTCTTTCCTCTTTCATTAACCCTGTTTAGACTGTGACACCATCGCTCACCATACGTCTCATTATCTCCTGTCGCTAATTAACGGCTCATCCAAGGCAGGCCGATTTAATTAATCGGGTTGGGATATTTTTAATTTTGTTTATTTATTTGTTTATTTTTTAGTCGTTGGTTTGGTTATTCAAGTTGGGGTTGTGATTGGAATTGGCAGATGTAGACCGTTTTCTTTCTTTCTTTTCTTCTTCTTCTTTCTTCTTCTCCTCCTTCTTCTTTTTCTTTCTTCCTCTCCTTCTTTCTTCTTCTTTTTCTTTTTCTTTTTCATCTTTTTTTTTTTGGGGGGGGGGTAGAAATGGAATTTTAAATTCTCGTAGACCTGCAAAGGTTAAGTGAGATAACTTTACAGATGGAGAAGATAGAAATGGGAAGTTACAAAGGGAAGTGAGATAAAGGAGTGGGAGAACTTTGCAGATGCTGAAGTTAGAAAGGTGAAGTTTAAATGCTAGGAGGCTAACAAAGGTTAATTGAGTTAGAATACGTTGCTGTTGGAGAAGTTTGAAAATGTGAAGTTTAAAAAGTGAGATAACTTTCTAGATGGAGTTAGAGATGGGAAGTTGCAAAGGTTAATTGGGATAACATTGCAGTTGCAGAAGTTAGAAATGGGAAGTTTGAGATAACTTTCTAGATAAAGAAGTTAGGAATAGGTAGTTACAAAGATAATTGAATAATTGAAAATTCTCAGATAGATAAGTTAGGAATGGGTTGTTGCAAAGACAATTGAGAAGATAGAGCAGTTAGAAACGGGAAGTTTTAAATGCTATTAGGCCTCCAAAGATAAGAGATATGATGATAGTGAGAGAAGGTAGCGATGGGAAGTTAAGAGATAGTAATACAAAGGGAAATGCGATAAACGATAAAACAAGGTAGAAGAAATGGAAAACTAAAAACGCGGTGCAAAGGTAGATAAGATGCGATAAAAATGGAAAATGAAGAAATGTGCTAGAAATTACATGTTAAAATGACAGAAAAGTGGTATTGAAAATAAGATCAGTAAATACGAAAATGGTTAAGGAGAGGGAAAGGAAGAGGGAGAAGGAGTGAGAAGGAACGAAAGAAAGACGTAAAGAAGAGATAAAAACAAATATACAAAAAAGAAATAACAAATAAGCGAAAAAGAAATAAAGAGAAAAAAAAGAATAGCAAAAGGACGGACAGGAAGAGAAAGAGAAAGAAAGAGAGGGACAGAAAGGAGAGAGAGAGAAAAAAAAAACTAGATGGGTGGGCGGTACGTTACGACAATCTTAATTACGTTCCGGGCGGGTCGGTCTTGTTAATAGGCCCTTTGGAGAAGAAGATGGGGAGGAGGGGGAGGAGGGGGAGAGGGGGGGAGGAGGAGGAAAGGGGAGTGGGGGGGGAAGGCGAGGTGGAGGGTGAGGGGGAGAGAAGGAGGTGGAGAGGGGAGTGGCGGGAAGGGGGAGGAGTAGTGAGGGAAGAAGGGAGAGGGGGGGGGATGGAGTAGATGAAGAGGAGGAGAAGAAGAAGAAGAAGAAGAAGAAGAAGAAGAAGAAGAAGAAGAAGAAGAAGAAAGAAGAAGAAGGAAGAAGAAGAAGAAGAAGAAGAAGAAGAAGAAAGGGGAAAAGGGAGGGAGGAGGGAGGAAGGGAAAGGAAGGGAAAAGGAAGGGAGAGTGAGGAAGAGGGAAGGGAAGAGAAGGAAGGGAGTTGGAGAGGAAGAGAGGAGTGGGGAAGGGGAAGGAGAGGGAATGGGGGAGGAGGAGGAGAACAAGAACAAAACAGAACAAGAAACAAAAGGACAAGCGCAAGGAGAACAACGGAATTCACGAACAGAAACGAAAATAAGGGTGAAAAATACCCCCACGCAATAATAAGCAAATAAAGAGAGAACCCCCCCCACCCCCAAAAAAATAATTAAAAGAATTATTATATAGACAAATGAATGAATAGAAATAAATAAATAGGAAGAACAAAAGAGGAAAAAGGACGCCGCAAAACAACACAACAACAAAATGTGAGGGTGGGAATGTCTCCAAATGAATAAAGAAGTAAACAGAGTAGTGACCAAATATAGAAATAGAAAAAAAGAGAAAAACTCCAGATTTCGTTCAGCCGCCGCCGCACAAAAGTGGGCCGTGGGGTGGGGGGTGGGGGGTTGGAGAGAGGCCTTAAGAGGTGGACAGAAGGGGGGGGGAGGGAGGGAGGGTGGCGTAAATTATTGTAATTAAATGCCGTGGGCGGACAGGTAAGGGTTATGAAAGGGTTGGAGAAAGGGGGAGTGGGGTAGGGGGGAGAGGGGTGGTGAGGAGAGGGAGATAGGGGAGGAGGGGGACTGGAAGTAGGGGAAGGGAGGGGGGGTAGAAGAGGGGTAAGGGAGGTGAGGGGAGAGAGGGAGGGAGATAAGGGATGAGAGTGGAGAGTGGGAAAGAGGGTTAAAGGAGGAGAGGGTGGGGGTAAAGGGAGGAGGGGAGGGAGGGGAAAAGGGGTTAGGGTAGAGGTAGGGGGAGTGGGAGAAGGGATGAGCAGAAGGGAAGAGGGAGAGGTGGGGGTAGGGAGAAGGGATGGGAGGAGGGTGTAGAAGGAGGGAAGGGAAAAGGGAGGAGTAGGAGGTGGTGAGGGAGCGAGCGAGAGAAGGGGGGAGGGTGGGGGATGGGGGAGAAGGGCCGTGCTTCCGGTTGTCCAATCTGTGGGTAGTTATAGTCTAGTGTTGATCCTTATTATGTGTTATTGTTGTTTATTACCATGATTATTTTATTTTATTATTATTATTTTTTTTTTTTTTTGTATTTCACTTTCGACTTTTTATTTTGTATTTTTTCGACCTTTTTTTTGTATTTCACTTTCGTATTTCACTTTCGATTTTATTGATTTTTTTATTTTATTTCACTTTCGACTTTTATTTTTCACTTTCGACCTTTTTATTTTGTATTTCACTTTCGACCTTTTTATTTTGTATTTCACTTTCGACCTTTTTATTTATTTATTTACTTATTTTTTGTATTTCATTTTCGACTTTGGTGTTTTCATTGAACTAAGCACTCTTTCTTTCACCCTTTCCTTTTGCGTCTTTCTTCTCTTTTTTCCCTCTGTGATGGTCGTTATTTGCCATTTTTTCATGCCCTTTCTTCCATTTCCACCTCCCATTACTCTTCTCTCGGTGACCTCCACCTCGTCGATCCGTTTTCTTCTTCTTCTCTCTTTTCTTTTTGTTTTCTTCTTTTTCTTCTTCTTCTTCTTCTTCTTTTCTTCTTCGTCTTCTTCTCCTTTCTTCCCTTTTCTCCTTCTTACTCCTCTTCATTATACTTTTCTTCCGCCTTTTCTTCCTCCTCCTTCTCCTTCTTCTTCTCTTTTCTTCCCCTTTCTCCTTCTCCTCCTTACTCCTCATCATCCTACTCTTCTTCTTCCTCCTCCTCCTTCTCCTCCCCCTCCCCTTCTGTCCTCCTCCTCCTCCTCTCCCCTCCCCTCTGTCCTGTTCCTCCTCCTCCTCCTCCCACCCCCTTCTGTCCTCCTCCTCCCCCTCCCCCTCACCCCCTTCTGTCCCCCTGTCCTTCCCATTTCTCTTCTTTATCACCTTCCTCCTCTGGCTCTTATTTTCCAATTGTCTCCCCTTCCACCCCCACCCCCACCCCCCCATTTCCTCCTCCATAACCTCGTCTCCGTCATCAACATTGCCGCCCCTTCCCCCCTCACCCCTTCCCCTCCCTATAATTTCCAGCAATTATCGCTCATCGACCGCATTCATAAATCACCCTAAAGCATTTCTTACTTAAGAGCTAGTTTGCCTTGGTCCTTTTCCCTCTCCCCTCTCCCCCCACCCTTCTTAGTTTCCTTTTCCTTATCCTCGAGTTCTCTCTCCTTTTCCTTTTTTCCCTCGGTCTTCTTATTTCTTATCTCCCTTTTTATCCTCCTCCTTCATTTCTTTTTCCATTCCCTTCCTTTCACTTCCCTTCGCTTCACTCCCATGCCCCCTCCCTCCCCTCTCTTCGCTTCTCTCTTCTCTTCTCTTTTCCTCCCCTCCATCCTTTCTCTTCCTCTCCCTTCCCTGCCCTTCCCCTCCTTCTCCTTTTCCCCTTCCTTTCCCCTCCTTCCCTTCCCCTTCCCCTCTCCTCTCCTCCTTTCCTCTCCTCTCCTCTCCTCTCCTCTCCTCTCCTCCCTCCTCATCCCTCCCTAATCCTTTTTCCCTGTCCTTTCTCACCTCCTCCCCACTCTTCCTCCTCCTCCCTCGGGTTGGCGTCCCCCTCTCCTCCCCTAATAGGCCTGGAGAGACGGGGGGGGGGGGGGTAGCGCGGCTGGAGGAGTGATGTATGGATGATGGGGATGGGGGATGGGGGGATGGGGGAAGGTGGGGAGGAGGGATAAGGGGGAGGGAGGGGTAGGGGGGATGTCTGTGTGTATATGTGAAGATGTGTTTGGATTGCTTGAGTTGGATGGACCTGGTTAATAGGTCTTTCGCCTTCTCGCTCTTCTCATTGTTTACTCTGTATTTTATCTCTTTCGCACTCTTTCTCTTTCTCCCTCTCTCGCTCCTTTCCTTCTCTCCTTCTCCTCCTCCTCTCTCCTCTCTCTCTCCTCTCTCTCTCTCCTCTCTCTCCTCTCTCTCTCTCTCTCTCTCTCCTCTCTCTCCTCTCTCTCCTCTCTCTCTCTCTCTCTCTCTCTCTCTCTCTCTCTCTCTCTCTCTCTCTCTCTCTCTTCTCTCTCTCTCTCTCTCCTCTCTCTCCTCTCCTCTCCTCTCCTCTCCTCTCTCTCTCTCTCTCTTCTCTCTCTCTCTCTCTCTCTCTCTCTCTCTCTCTCTCTCTCTCTCTCTCTCTCTCTCTCTCTCTCTCTCTCTCTTCTCTCTTCTCTCTCTCCTCTCTTCTTCTCTCTCTTTCTCACTCTCTCTCTCTCTCTCACTTCTCCTCTCTCCTTCTCACTTCTCTCTCTCCCTTCTCCTTCTCTTCTCTCCTCTCCACTCTCTCTCTCTCCCTCTCTCTCTCTCTCTCTCTCTTCTGCTTTCTCTCTCTCTCTCTCTCTCTCTCTCTCTCTCTCTCTCTCTCTCTCTCTCTCTCTCTCTCTCTCTCTCTCTCTCTCTCTCTCTCTCTCTCTCTTCTCTCTCTCTCTCTCTCTCTCTCTCTCTCTTCTCTCTCTCTCTCTCTCTCTCTCTCTCTCTCTCTCTCTTCTCTCTCTCTCTTCTCTCTCTCTCTCTCTCTCTCTCTCTCTCTCTCTCTCTCTCCTCTCTCTCTCTCTTCTTTTCTCTCTTCCCTCTTTTCCTCCCTTCCTCCCTTCCTCCCTTCCTCCTTTTCCTCCCCTTCTCCTCCCCCCTCCCTTCCCCTCCCCCCTCGCTTCCCCTCTCTCCAGTGTCTATAAACGTGTTGAATGATACGCGCAAAGTTTTAGACCTGGGCAATCGTCGTTCTACCTGTGTGCGACATTAGGATGTGAAGTGCGAGGTGACATGAGTGTTGGTATTCTCTGGGGAGGACTTGTGCATCTGCCATGGGGGGGGGGGGAAGTCGCTGATGTCCTTGGGGGGTCGGCAAGATGGCTCGAGGTACCACGGGCGGGTGTTGTTGATAAAGCTGATGGAGAAATATTGTGGGAGAAATAAAGCCGAGTGTGAAATGAGAACTAGTTGATTGAAACGTGACTGAAACCACCGCGTCGTACTCGCTTCGCTATTTATTGGAAGGCGGTCAATAACAACCATAGTCACTATGTTTGGTTAGTTTACAACCTTGGTTAAACTCTTATGACATTACAACGAGGAGGAATACATTTCACTATTCATTAAGCTCATGATTATCACCTAATGCTTAATAGGTACATGTTTACATCTATACATGAGTGTACGAATACATACGCATAGCGGGAGCAGTCAGGGCCTCTACTAGAGGTTCTTAAATTGGTTCTTAGATCAACCCTTTAAAACGTGTCGTCTGGTCGGTGTTCACTCTGGAACCGATCCATAGACCGACGACGAGCCCCCTCTGTGGGGCGCATTTCCTTCTTGTTATGTGGACGTCAGCACAAGGAACAAGGCGAGTTCTATGTATGTCAACACCTATGAGCAG
>NW_020872086.1:540087-570087 GCF_003789085.1 Penaeus vannamei | reverse complement strand
TGCGATGCAAGGAAGGAGGAGTAGGAGGGGAGAAGGCGGAAGCGGAGGGGAAGGTAAAAATGGGGAAGAGGGAGAGAGATGGAAGAGGAGACAGAGGGGGAGTAGGAAAGGAGAAAGTGGAGGAAGAGAAGATGGAGGCAGAGGGGAAGCGAATGGGGAGAGAGAGGAGGAGGAGGAGGAAGAAGGGGAAGGAGGAGAAAGAGTGGGATAAGGAGTGAGAGGGGGAAGAGGAGAGAGAAGAAAGAAGGTGGAGGAGGAAGAGATGATAGCGGAGAGGAAGGTGAATATGTTAAGATGTTAATGATGGTGATTAAGAATGAGATGATTATAATTATTATAAGAATAGATAGATAGATAAGTAGATCGATCGATATATAGATAGATCGATATATAGATAGACAGATATAGATCGATTGATAATTAGATAGATAGATAAATAGATGGATAAGTAGGTATATAGATAGATAACTAGATAGATGGATAAATAGATGGATAAATAGGTAGATAGATAGATAGATAAGTAGATAGATAGAGGGATAGATAAATGGATAAATAGACAGATAGATAAATAGATAGACTGACTGACTCCCAAGACCCCCCCCCCCCCGACCTCCTCCGAGAGCGGGCGCCAGGGAGGCCGTCTTGGAAGTGAGGCACGAGGAGGCCGCGGGAGGCAGCGACGCGCCAGCTATGCGGGGAATCCCAAGGTCCCCCGCCGGGCGCTCCGTCTGCGGCCCTGCGAATGGGGCTGGCGGCGTGGTTGGGCCTCGGGCTGTTTCCCTGCTTGGTGGCTGACTGCTTGGTTGGGTCTGTCTGCTTCCCTGCTCATGGGGCTGACGTCGTGATTGGGCCTCTGGCTGTTTTCCTGCTTGGTTGGGTCTGTCTGCTTCCCTGCTCATGGGGCTGACGTCGTGGTTGGGCCTCTGGCTGTTTTCCTGCTTGGTTGGGTCTGTCTGCTTCCCTGCTCATGGGCTGAGGCTTGGTTGGGTATGTCTGCTTCCCTGCTTATGGGCTGACTGCTTGGTTGGGTCTGTCTGCTTCCTGCTCATGGGGCTGACGTCGTGGTTGGCCTCTGCTGTTTCCTGCTTATGGGGCTGACGGCTTGGTTGGGCCTCTGGCTGTTTTCCTGCTTGGGTGGCTGGCTGCTTGGTTGTCCTGCTTGTGTGGCTGACTGCTTGGTTGGGTTTCTGTCTACTCCCTTGTCTGGGTATCTTGACTACATGGTTGTACTGCTTTTTTATATAGCTGCTTGGATGTCTTGTGTGTCTGACTGCTTGGTTGTCCTGCTTCTCTCTCTTGACTACTTGATTGGCCTGCTTTTATATAGCTGCTTGGATGTCTTTCTTCTGCTCCCCTGCTGTGTGGCTGACTGCTTGGTTGGGCCTCGGTCTCCTTCCCTGCTTGGGTATCTGACTGCTTGGTCGTCCTGCTTTGGGTATATAGCTGCTTGGTTGCCTCTCTGCTGCTCTGCTTGTGTGGCTGACTGCTTGGTTGGGTTTTTGTTTATATCCCTGCCTGGGTGTCTGCTGCTTAGTTGCTTGGTTGGCCTGCTTATGTATATAGCTGCTTGGTTGTCTTTCTGCTGCTCTGCTTGTGTGTCTGACTGCTTGGTGGAGTTTCTGGCTACTTCCCTGCTTGTGTGTCTGACTGCTTGGTGGGGTTTCTGGCTACTTCCCTGTTTGTGTGTCTGACTGCTTGGTTGGGTCTGTCTCTATTTCCTTGCCTCGGTGTCTGACTGCTTGGTTCGTCTGCTTGTGTGCTTTGCTGCTTGGTTGGCTAGCTGCTTCCCTGCTTGTGTGTCCTGCTGCCTCCCCTCCTTGCGTGTCTGATTGTTTGGTTGGCCTGCTTGGGATTGTTTGGCCTGCTGCTTCCCTGCTCGTGTCAGTGTGCTTGCTTATCCTGCTTGTGTCTGTCTATTTCCACTGTTTGAGAGTGCTTGGTAGTCCTGCTTGGGTCTAGGGTTGATTCTCTGCTTGTGTTTCTGTCTGCTTGGCTTGTCTGACTAGGTATTTGCTTGCGTGTCGGTTGCTTGTTTATCCTGCTAGTGTCTGTGACTCTGCGGGCGTATAGACGGGCAGCGCAGAGCAGTTTCGTTCAGCGGGCGAGGTACCAATTTCTGCTCACAAGAGCGGTCGGATATGTCTTTGGTCATTTGAAACTGGTTTCGAGTGGCACCTCTAATGTTAAACCCGGGTTAGATATGAGCTAAAGGCCCCTTTAATGGCACCTGGTGGGTCCTTTGCAGAAGGGAATTTGTTTGGCATTGTTTATTCCATGTTCCGGGGGATACGTATGAAATTTTGACACTGGTCTCGTGTGGGTACCTCGAATGTTTAACCCAGGTCAAGTGCAAGGGCTCTTTAAGGGCGTCGGGCGGGCCGGACCCTTCGCAGCAGAGAATTTGTCTGGTATAAGTCATTTGGTAAACTGTATGACATACCCTTTCACCTTAAATTGGTTTCAGATGGTACCTCGTATGTTTAATCTAGCGCTTTTTTGACCTCTTTGTAAGGGCCCACAAGCAGCAGAGGGTCCCCGGCAGACATCCATATCTATATATAGGAAGTTAAACGCAGATTGCTCATGTGGTCAGATATTGGTGTCTCGTTCGTTTAGCAAAACTGCTCTGGGCTGCCGGTCTGTTATCTGGCTGTCCATCTTTTTGCTTGTGTGCCAATTTATTTGGATATAGCCATATATGTCTTAGTTTGTGTTAAACCCTGCTTGCTTGCCTGGCTATATTCCGCCGTGACGGTTAGTCTGTCTACATCCCTGCCTGCTTGTCTGCTGTTCTGTTTCCTGCTCGTTTGTCAGTATTCTTCCCTGCTTGCTTGTCCGTTCCTCCCTGCTTGCTTGTCTTTCTTGATCAAACTTGCTTGTCCGTGTTCCTCCAGGTTTGCTAGTATTTCTACAACCCTACTTGTGTGTGTGTGTGTGTGTGTGTGTGTGTGTGTGTGTGTGTGTGTGTGTGTGTGTGTGTCTGTGTGTGTGTGTGTGTGTGTGTGTCTGTGTCTGTCCTGTGTGCCTGCCTGCCCTGCCTGCCTGTCTGCTTCCCACCCTCCTTGCCAGACGGCGAGAACCGGGCCAGTGTGACGTCTATCTATTTTTTTTTCTCTGTCTTTTTTTCCCTCGTGATGATGATGGAGATTGTGGTAGGCTTTGCATCTTGGGATAATAATAATAATGGTCGGTGGAGCAGAGAGGCTGGCAGAGGGTGGGGTGGTTGGGTGGTGGGTCGGTTGATGTGAGGGGATGGGGGGAGGGTGGCTTAGAGGGGTGGAGGGCAGGGGGAGGGGGAGGGTCGGTGGAGCAGAGAGGCTGGCAGAGGGTGGGGTGGTTGGGGTGGTGGAGGGGAGGGGGAGGGTCGGTGGAGCAGAGAGGGTGGCGGAGGGTGGGGTGGTGGAGGGGGAGGGGGAGGGGTCGGTGGAGCAGAGGGTGGGGTGGTTGGCTGCAAGCGGGTTGGGTGGTTGGGGTGGTGGAGGGGGGGGGGAAAGGGGGAGGGGAGGGGGGGGAGGGGGCGGAACTGGTTTGCGGGAAACGTGGAGGCGACAGTTTGCGAAATCGGGTTGGACGTTTATCGAAATTTGATGTATTTGATTGCGAGGGTGCGGCTCGAGTCTTGCTTTTAGTTTTTTTTTTTATGATTATTATTTTGTTATGTTATTGTTGTTACTGATGATGTTATTATTGTTGTTATTCATGTTATTATTATTGTTGTTATTGATGTTGTTATTATTATTGTTATTGATATTGATATTATTATTATTTTTATTAGCAGTAGTACTAGCTGTAGTGGTGGTGGTGGTTGTAGTACTATTATTAGTGCTTTGATATTCGTGATTATCTCTCTGTCTCTCTCTCTCTCTCTCTCTCTCTCTTCTCTCTCTCTCTCGTCTCTCTCTCTCTCTCTCTCTCTCTCTATATATATATATATATATATATATATATATATATATATATATATATATATATATATATATATAATATATCTCCTATCCTCTCCTTCCTTCCCCCTCCCTCCCTCTCCCCTCCGTAGCGGCACGGTTATTAATGCTCCCCGGACGTTTATCGGAGGAGCCCTGGATGGAAGAGCGTGTGGGGGCGAGTCCGAAACGGCGTGTTGTGGTCGCTTACACTAAGAGGTCGGCGGCGTCGGCGGGCCGAGGGTCGGGTCTTTCTTCTTCTTCTTTTTTCTTTTTTTCTTCTTCTTTTATTATTCTTCTTCTGTTTTTCTTCTTCTTCCTCTTCTATCTTTTCCTTCTTCTTCTCTCCTTCATCTTCTTCTTTTTCTTTTTCTTTTCCTCCTCCTCCTCCTCTTCTACTTTTTCGTCTTCTTTCCTCCTCCACCACCTCCTCCTTTTTTTCCTCTTTCATTCTTCTTCTTCTTCTCTTCTTTTTCTCCTTTGGGGGGGGGGTGACTGAGGTTGCGGGGGGAAGCAGTTGTTGTTGTTTGTTGTTGTTGTTGTTGCTGTCTGTTGTTGTCGTCGTTGTCGTCTTTGCCTGTCTGCTTGTTCAAGTCCCTGTCAGTCTGTATTGTATCTCTCTGTCTATGGCATTTGGGATGTTTTGGTGCTGTGATTTATTTTTTTGTTTTTGTTTTTGTTTTCTGTACATGTCTGTCTGTTTATTTGTTCATCTGCTTATGAAGTCTGGGAGATAAAGGAAAATAAAGGATAGACAGAGAGAAGAGGAGGAAGTGGGGAAGATGGGAAAGAAAAAAAAATGGATGAAATAGAAATAGAGAGGTATTTGTATGGACGAGACAGGGAGACAGCAAGACAACAGACAGACAGACAGATACACCACATTACACACAGACAGAACCAGATACAGACACAATACACACAGACAGAACAGACAGACACACATACACAGAGATAGACAGACAGACAGACAGATAGACAACAGACAGACGAGACACAAACCCAGACGACGGAGAGAGACTAAAGTGACCGAGCGAGTGAAGGAGAAAAGAAAAAAAGATAAATAAACGAGGAAGAATAAAGCGAAACGACGGAGACGATAAACCGCTAATAAATCAGAGCGAAGGACAACCGAAGCACAAGCGTTAAGGCTGATTTACGAGCCAATTAACCTGACGTCCCGGTAAGGGGGATGCGTGAGTCCACTTCCTTTCTCTCTCTCTCTTCTTCTTTCTTTTTCTCCTCTTCTTCTTTTCTCGTTCTGTTTTTTTCTTGTTTCTTCTTATTCTAGTTTTCTTCTTCTTCTTCTAATTCTTCTTGTTCTCCCTTCTTCTCCTCTCTCTTCTCCTCCTCTCCTCTCCTTCTCCTTCTCTCTCCTCTCTTCTTCTTCTTCTCTCTTCTTCTTCTTCTTTCCTCCTCCCTCCTCCTCCTCCTCTCCTCCTCCTCCTCCTCCTCTCCACCTCCATCCACCTCCACTTCCACTTCCACTTCCACTTCCTTCCACTTCCACTTCCTCCTCCACTCCTCCTCCTCCTCCTTCTCCTCTCCCTGAGTGCGGGAAGGAGGAAAAGAAAATGAAGAAAGAAAAAAAAAAGAAAGGAAGAAGTAAGGGAATGAATAAATGAAGGGAGGACGGAAGGACAGTGTATAGTAAGAATCACAGTACACTCACACACATCACACTCTCACTCACTCACTCACTCACTCACTCACTCACTCACTCACTCACTCACTCACTCTCTCTCTCTCTCTCTCTCTCTCTCTCTTCTCTCTCTCTCTCTCTCCTCTCTCTTCTCTCTCTCTCTCTCTCTCGTCTCTCTAAATTTTATAATATATATATATATATAATTATATATATATATATATATATATATATATACATATATACATATATATACATATATAATACACACACATACACATACATACTTACCATACACTCATATATACATATATAACGATTTATTTTTTAAAACATTGTTCTTTTTTCTTTGCAGGTATGTGCAGTGTTCTTGAGGTTTTCGACTTTTTCTTGATAGTGTGTGTGTGTGTGTGTTCGGTGGTGTGTGTGTGTGTGTGTGTGTGTTGTGGTGTGTGTGTGTGTGTGTGTGTGTGTGTGTCTGTGTGTGTGTGTGTGTGTGTGTGTGTGTGTGTGTGTGTGTGTGTCTGCGTGCGTGCGTGTGTGTATTTGCACGTTCATGTACACGTGTGTGCGTACCTACATGTGTATTTCTCTAAAGGTTCATTACCTACCCTTCGGACTTCCCTTGGACTCCAGAACTTCATGATTTTTTGCAAAGTGATGGCTAATGACAGCTTACATTTGCAACATTTATTTTTTATCTCTCTCTCGTCGGTTGATTTTAATGCAACAAGACCTGTGATTTGCGCCTCGATAGATAATGACGGCGATAGATAATGGCGCATGGGGGGGGGGGGAGGGGGAGGGGGCGGTGTCTTATGACTGGATTCTCTGACCGGCTCGGTACTTAAGAATAGTTTTATGGGCCGGATGTTCTTTGGATTTTGTTTTTTTTGTTTTTTGTTTTTTGAATGAATTGTTTGATCTGTTTTTTTTTTTTTTTGTTTCTGGATTGCTATGTTTGTGTTTTTGTTATTGTTTATTTGTTATTATTTTTGTTTCTGTTTTTTTATTTGTTTGTGTTTTGTGTTATATGATCTTGTGTGTTTATGTTTAATTTTAGATATGTTTTGTCTTTATATCCGGCTAGACTAGCAATAAGTAACGATTATCTTTAGTATTGCTTGCTTTGACTCGTTATATATATATATATATATATATTATATATATATATATATATAATATATATATTATATTGTTTTGGTGTTTTTTTAAGGTCTTGATTTTAAAGGTGTGTTTAGTATGTTGTTTTATGTTGTTTGGAGTTTGTGTATGTGTTCGTTTTTATGAGCGAGAGTTTTTGATTTATGAGCTATGCTGTTGGTGTGTGTGTGTGTGTGTGTGTGTGTGTGTGTGTGTGTGTGTGTGTGTGTGTGTGTGTGTGTGTGTGTATGTGCATGTGATTGTTTGTGTGTGTGTATGTTCCGTGTGTGTGTATGTAGAGAGAGAGAGAGAGAGAGAGAGAGAGAGAGAGAGAGAGAGAGAGAGAGAGAGAGAGAGAGAGAGAGAGAGAGAGAGAGAGAGAGAGAGAGAGAGAATGAAAGAAAATAAAAGAGAAAGAAAGAGAGGGAGAGAGGAAAAAGAATAAGAGTTTAAGCATTGCGAAGGGAGGTGGAGCAGCTGATGAAGTGATCACGTGATATCGTATGCATTGCAAGTTGGTTTCGTCGCGTCTTTATCTATTTGCAGGTGGGGGAGGGGGGGGTCTTCGTCTGGCCGCCTCTCTCTCGTACTGAGATTTTTTTTTTCTTTTTTATATATGTTCTTATATTATTTTCTCTCTCTCTTTCTTTTTTTCTATTTCTCTTCGTCCCTGTTCGTCGACGTTTATTTAGTTCATCTTTACGAGTAGGATCACGGTTCTTCCTCTTCCCTCTTTTCTTCTTCCTCTTTCTCGTTTTCTTTCATTCATTTTCTTTATTGGTTTCTGTCCTCTATCTTCCTTCTCTCACCCTTTGCTTCTTCTTCTCCTCCTCCTCCTCCTTTTCCTCTCTCTCTCTTTCTCTTTCTCTTTCTCTATCATGCGATCTCCCGTTTTCTTTCTTTCGTTTTCTTTTATTCATTCACCCGGTTGCTCTCTCGTTTTATATTTTGTTGCTGTTCCTTTTTTTTTTGCTGAAGTTATTGTTATTCTCTCCTTTATCCCCATCCCCTCTCTTCTCTCTCTCTCACCCCTTCTCTCTTTGACCCCCTCCTCTCACTTCTCCCTCCGTTTCCCCTTCTCCCTCTCCCATTTTCTTTAAATCCTCTCCTACCTTCCTATCTTATCTCTTCCTACCTCCCTCTATCCCTCTTTCTTCTTCCAGTCCCCTCTGTCTCCTGCTCTTCCCTTGCTCCTTCTATTCTATTTTTCTTCTTTTTCTTTCTCTTTTCTTCTTTCTTTTCTTCTCTTTTTCTTCTTCATCTTCCTTCTTCTTCTTCTCTTCTTCTTCTCTTCTTCTTTTTCTTCTTCTTTTTCTTCTTCTCTTCTTTTCTTCTTCTTCTTCTTCTTCTTCTTCTTCTTTCCTTCCCCTTCGGATAATCGTGCAAATAATTAATGCGCATAAAGTTAAGCTGATGATCTAACTAATTAAACGGAGTGTACTTATCTCGGAGAAGAATGATGCTAATTAAAACAGAATGATTATAATTATAGAGTTGGATTAAGTGTTTGTGTGTTGTGTGTGTGTGTGTGTGTGTGTGTTTGGTGTGTGTATGTGTGTGTTTGTGGGATTCTTTGATGTTATAGATTATCATCATCCTAATCATTATTATTGTTATCATTGTTATTGTTGTTGTTGTTGTTATCATCATCATTATTAATATTATTATTATTATTATTATTATTATTATTATTATTATTATTGTCATCATTATTATTGTTATTATTTTTATTAGTATTAGTATTGTCATTATTGTTTTTATTTTTATTATGTTTATTATTATTACTATTGTTGTTATCATTATTGTTATTATTATTATTTATTATTATTATTATTTTATTATTATTGTTGTTGTTGTTATCATTATTGCTATTTTTTATGATTATATTATATATTACACTCGAAATCTTTTATCAGCGCGATTTCGCAAATTGTGAAATTGGGTAAACGCTCGGAAAATGTCTCGGCGCTGAACACGAAGAAGTGGTTTTGTTGCTCGATAACTCTAATAATAAAGATTAGATCAACACGGAATTAAAGGGGGGGTCTCTTAAACTTGCAGCGAGGGGGGGGAAGGGAGAGGAGGTGGGATGGAAGGAAGGAGGAGAAAGGGAGAGGGAGAGAAAGGGGAGGGAGGGAGAAAGGGAGAGGCAGAGGGCGGAAAGGGGGAGGGACGGGAGAAGGGAGAGGGAGGTGGAGATAGGGGGAGGGAGGGAGAAAAGGGAGAGGGAGGTGGAGATAGAAGGGGGGAAGGGAGGAGGAAGGGAGAAAGGGAGAGGGAGAGGGAGGTGGAGATAGAAGGGGGAAGGGAGGGAGAAAGGAGATGGAGATGGAAGGTGAGGGAGGGAGAAGGGAGAGGTAGATGGAGATGGAAGGTGAAGGAGGGAGAGAGAGAAGGAGAGGTGGGAGATAGGAGAGTAGAGAGAGGGGGAAGGAGAGAGAGAGAGAGGTAAGTGAGGGAAAGAGAGAGAGAGAGTTGGAGAGTAGAGTGAGAGAGAGAGAGAGAGAGAGAGAGAGAGAGAGAGAGAGAGAGAGAGAGAGAGAGAGAGAGCGAGAGAGAGAGAGAGAGAGAGAGAGAGAGAGGAGCCACACCTGTGAAAGTCGTGCCGGTGTGATATTACAATTATAGTTAAATGCTTATCTGTGTTCAGAAAGTGTTCCGGGCGGCCTCTGGTATGAAGAGAGAGAAGGGAGAGGGAGAGAGAGAGAGACAGAGAGAGAGAAGGTGGAAGGTGGAAGGAAAGTAGAGGGAGTGATTGGAGGAGGAGAGAGAGAGATGGTGATGGAGATAGATAGAGTGAGTGAGAGAGTGAGAGAGTGGTGAGTGAGTGAATGAGTGAGAGAGAGAGAGAGAGAGGAGACAGAGACAGAGAGAAAGAGAAGAGGGAGGGTAGAGAAAGATCGCAATGTCATACTTTATTTCTTATCGAAGTGGTGGGTAAAGGGGTGAGGGGTGGGGGATGTAGGGGAGGGAAGGGGGGAAGACTTTCGCGAAAAGGGGCGGGGGTTTTGCGACAACTCTAAGAGGGAGGGGGGAGGGAGAGAAGAAGGAGTGGTAAAGGGGGAGAGGAGAGGATAGAGAAGAGATGTGGGTTGGGGGAAGGGGAGGGCGGGAGAGAAGGGAAAAAGAGAGGAGGGAAAGAGAGTAGAGAATGGTAAAGGAGAAAGAGGGAATGGGAGAAGGGGAAAGGGAGGGGTTAAAGGAAGGTTGCAGGCGGGGGTAGCGAGGAAGGGAGGCGTGGGGATTGGGTGTCGTAGAGAGGAAGAGGGATGGGACCGAGAGTAAAGAGGAAGACAAGAGTAAGAAGGGATGGGAAAAGGAGAGGAGAGGAGGGGATGAGAAGAAGACAAGAGTAAGAAGAAGGATGGGGGAAGGAGAGAGTAGGGGAGAGGGGGAAGGGGGGAGGGAGAAGGAGAAGGAAATTTCTCGGCTCATTATCTTTGTCTCTGCTCTCTCTTCGTTTTGCGTTGATTGTGGGTTTTACCGAGTGTCAAAAGAATTCGTTTTTCTTCCCATTTTTTCTGTTACCTTGTTTTTTTTTTTTCTCTTTTTTCTTATTGTGCCATCGTGTTCTGTTGTTGTTACCTTTTTTTTTCTTTACTTTTTTTCTTTTAATGTCATCGTATTTGTTGTTGTTGTTTTTATGTCGTCGTTTCACTGTTACTATCGCAAAGTGTCGTAATTTGAGACAAGTTGCTTAGACGTTTTTTGTTGTTGTTATTGTTGTTGTTTTATTGTTTTAACTCTTGATTGGCAATTTGATGATAGGAAGTATAGTGGAAAGATTCTTCTTTTAATTGATTGTTTTTATTACGTTATACCTCGGCGATTTAGTTAGTATTAGTAAATGATTCTTTGTTAGCCGATGATTTGTCGGATACTAATCAGTCGATTAATGAATAAAGGAATAGGTAAATGAATGAATAAATTGCTGAATAAATGTACAAATAGATTAGATAAATAAACGAATAGATAAACAAATAGATAAACGATAGATTTAGAAATAGAATGAATGAATAAATAAATAAATAGATTAAATAAAAAATAATAAATAAATTATAAATGTAAATAAATAGTTAAAAGACTGGATAAACGAAAGGGAGCACAAAGAGAAATTACACGCCAGGTATAGAGGTAAAAAAAAAAGAAAGAAAAAAAGAAGAAAAGATAAATTGAAAATCGGCAAGAGAAAGGAAATTTAAACGAGACGGCGCAAGGAATCCATTTCACAGCCTGTCCACTCGGCCGCCGCTCCGGTCGCACACGCGCGCGCGCCCGGAGACAATTAAAAAGACAGGGGGGAGGGGAGGGGAGGAGGGAGGGGAGGGGGAGGGGAAGGGAAAGGGGGGGAAGGATGGGGGAGGGGGGGATGGGGAAGGAGGGGATGGAAGGGGAAGGAGGGGTAGGTGGAGGGGAGGGGAAGGAGGGGTAGGTGAGGGAGGGGGGTGAAGAGGGGTAGGGTAAGGGGGGAAAGGTGAAAGCAGAGTTGGTTGCCAACCTCCCCTCTCTGCCTGTGTTCTCTTCTCTTCTTTGGTTCGGTTTGGTGTCTTTTTTTTCTTTCATTTTGTCTTCCTCTGTTCGTCCTTTTATTTTTTTTCTGTATTCTCCCCTTTCTCCTCCTGTATTTTTTTCACTTTTAGACCTTCCTTCTTTTCCTCCTCTTCCTCCTCCTAACCTCTCCACTTCCTCTTCCTCCTCCTCCTTCTCCTCCTCCTAACTCTCCATCTTGCTCCTCCACCTCTCTCTCTTCCTCCTCCTCCTCCTCATCCTCACCCTTCCCTCTTCCTCCTCTTTCTCTTCTCCTCCTCCTCCTCCCTTTCATCCTCATCCTAACCCTTTCCTCTTCTTCCTCCTCCCCTTTCCCCTTTACCCTCTCCTCCTTCCCCTTCCCCTTCCCTTCCCCTACCATCTCCCCTCCCCCTCTTTCCCCTCCCTTCCCCTTCCTTCCCTCCCTTCCCCTCCTCCCCTTCCTTCCCTCCTCCCCTTCCTCTTTTCTCCCACCTTGTTAGGAGAGAATCTGCGTATCTCAAGATGGCGCTCAGAGATGTGTCGGATTTTCGGAATTCTTGCAACGGATGATGCAAAATAGAGAGAGAGAGAGAAAGATTTTTTAGCAACCTGAAGGATAGTGGCTTTGCATTGTGTGGTGTGTGTGTGTGTGTGTGTGTGTGTGTGTGTGTGTGTGTGTGTGTGTGTGTGTTGTGTGTGTGTGTGTGTGTGTGTGTGTGTGTGTGTGTGTGCACATAATAACATATACATAAGGAGAGAGAGAGACAGAGACAGAGAGACGGAGACAGAGAGAAAATGAAATCAGAGGATCAGCACAACGTTTTTCGTCTCGCGTTTCTTATCCGGCCTTTAATACGAGGTTCGACTCGCATGTGGGTTTTCAACTTTTCCGAGAGAGCGCTTCGTTTTACTCTGTTGGTGCGTTTTAGTGTTTCTCTCCAAGGCTCTGTGTACTTTTTTTGTTTGTTTGTTTGCAATTGTCATTTTTGTGTTTTCCTTCAAAAAGTGCCTCTTTTAACAATCGTTAGTCGTGGTTATTGTTAGTATTATTAAGGTTGTTATTGTAATTGTCTTAATTTTTTTATTATTATTGTATTTATTATTGTTGTTGGTGTTGTTTTTTGTGTGGTGTTGTTATTATTATTATTATTATTATTATTATTTATTATATTATTATTATTATTATTATGTTATTGTTATTTTTCTTAATATTGTTATTATTATTGTTGTTGTACTTGTTGTTATTGCTATTATTGTTGTTGGTATCATATGTACTACATACTGTTTCCGGAAAACATGATTTATTAATTTCTTATATTCTCCTTCTTATTCCCTATCCTTTGACAATTTTCCACGTTTCTTTTCGTTTAGGATTAATTATAAATTCTCCATTTCCCAGTTCTCTTTCTCTTCGTATCTCCTCTCCCTTCTTTGTTTATTGATGATCATTAAATTTCCCATTTCCATCATTTATTTCTCTTTTCTTTTCCCTTCGTTTTCCGAGAGGGAGGGAGAGAAAAGGAGGAGGGAAGGGGGCGGTGCAGGAGGAAGGTATGGAGGGACAGGAGAAGCGAAAAGGAGAAATGGAGAAAAGGAGAGATGGAGGGGCAAGAGGGAAAATGGTGGGGGGGGGGGAGAAATGGAGGGAGAGATGGAGGGGCGATTATTATTATTATTATTATTATTATTATTATTATTATTATTATTATTATTATTATTATTATTATTATTATTATTATTATTATTATTATTATATTAAGATATATAATGAGCCACACTGAAAAAACAGAGATGGAGAGATGGAGGAGCAAGATGGAAAAGGGGAGGGAGGAGGCTCAGCGGCGGCTCTGGGGCAGATAGGAGAAGGCGGGTATGGGGGAGGAGGGGAGGGGCGGAGAGCCAGATTTACTACCCAGAATTACCAGTTTCTTGTATCTGCCTGTACCCCAGCCTCCTCCTGCACGGGTATGCGTGTCTGGGTGTCGCAACATCCAATTCAACACCCCCACCCCCCTCCTCTCCCCTCTGCCCATGCCCCAACTTTACCCCCTTGTTCTTATCCCCTCCACCCTACTCCCTTCCTTCGTCTTCTCCCCTCCCCCTCCCTGCTCTTATCTTCCATCCCTGCCTTCTTTTCCCTTCCCTCCCCGTTTCCCTCCCCCTCCCCCTTCCCCCTCCTCTTATCTTCCTTCCATGCACTCCCCTCCACTTTCCCTCCCTCCCCTTTCCCCTCCTCGTGTCTTATCCCCTTGTTGCCCCAGTACCCTGATATCCTGATACCCTAATACCACAGTACCCCAGTACCCTCATACCCTAATACCCCTGTACCCTAATACCCCTGTACCCTTGTACCACCCTACCCTTAGTTAGGCGTCTCGCGTGTTCTTCGGCGAATTAAGTGCCGGAGAAATTTAATCCGAGTTTGGGATCCTTTGCTGGTATTTGGGTGGAGTTTTTTTTATGTTTTGCACTTGTACTCTCACCTTTTTTTATTGATTTGTAAGTGTTTTTGTCTCTCTGTCTCTTTCTTTTCTGTCTTTCTTTTTTCTCTTCTCTTTCTCTCTTTCTTCTTTCTCTTTCTCTTTCTCTTTCTCTTTCTCTCCTTTCTCTTTTCTCTCTCTCTCTCTCTCTCTCTCTCTCTCTCTCTCTCTCTCTCTCTCTCTCTCTCTCTCTCTCTCTCTCTCTCTCTCTCTCTCTCTCTCTCTCTCTCTCTTTCTCTTTCTTTCTCTCTCTCTCTCTCTCTCTCTCTCTCTCTCTCTCTCTCTCTCTCTCTCTCTCTCTCTCTCTCTCTCTCTCTCTCTCTCTCTCTCTCTCTCTCTCTCTCTTGTGTGTGTGTGTGTGTGTTTGTGTGTGTTGTGTGTGTGTGTGTGTGTGTGTGTGTGTGTGTGTGTGTGTGTGTGTGTGTGTGTGTGTGTGTGTGTGTGTGTGTGTGTGTGTGTTTGCGCGCGCGCATGCACGTGCTGTGCTGGCGCTGCGGTAAGGTGCTGATCTAGCAATCTTGCGGACCTGCGTTCAATCCCACGCTCGGCCAGTGAGTGGTATCCCCGGCCACTCCTTGCACACAGGGGGAGATTTGGGCAAAATAAAGCAGACAGTAAGTCACAGCAAAGAATATCCATTGTAATAAATGGAATTAAAACTAAATCTTTTTAAAAATCTTTAAATCTCTCTCTCTACATACGTGCATACATACATACATACATACATACATACATACATACACACACACACACACACACAACACACACACACACACACACACACACACACACACACACACACACACACACACACACACACACATACACATATATATAATATATATATATATATATATATACATACACAAACACATATACATACATATGGAGAGAGAGATAGAAACAGATAGTGAATGAGTTAGTAAAACAGGGACAGACAACAGAAAATGTTTGTTTGTGTATATGCGTGTATGCGTGCATGCATGTACGTGCGCACGGATACGTCTATGACCTACAATTATCTTTTTACGCCCTAACGAGCTCGCCTTTTGCCTGAAATCGAGACGAAACGCCGAGCTTAACTTATCACCGTAAACGTCAGTCCCGCAGCGTTTACAAGCAGACAAAATGAAATACAAGTTTGTAAATCAAGGGGAAAACGAAGAGAAGAATGGAAGAGGAATTGGGGGAGGGGGGAGGAAGGAAATAATTAAAGAAAGCGAAAGAGGAGTTGGGAAAAAGTGAGGAATTGGGGGAGGGAAGGAGGGGAATAATTTTAAAAAACGAGAGAGGGGTTGAGAAAAAGTGGGGATAGATTAAACGAAGGAGGAGTTGCATGAAGGGGATAATTGGAAGTGGTTAAAAAAACGAGAGAGTCGGGAAAATGGGGAATAAGTCGAACGATAGGGGAGGAGAGGAAATAGAATAAACGAAAAGAAAAAACTCCCAAGAAGAAGGACTCGAAAATGGGTGCAGTAAATTTTACGAAAAAGAAGCAAACAAAGGAGAAATCAGAAATATATATTTTTATTTCTTTATTTTAGTGTTATTATTATTATTGTTGTTATAATAATAATATTATTGTTGTTGTTATTGTTATTGTTATTGTTATTATAGTATTAGTATTAGTATTAGTATTAGTATTAGTATTACCATTATCATTATTGATGTATTTATTTATTTATTTATATCAAAATTTTTTTGTATGCATTGATTCTATTGTATTATTGTTATCATTTTTATTTTTTTATTTATTTATTTATTTTTATTTATTTATTTATTTATTATTTTATTTTATTTATTTATTTATTTTATTATTTATTATTTATTTATTTATTTATTTACTTACTTTATATATATATTTATTTATTTTTATTATTATTTATTTATTTTATTTTTTTATTTTTTTTTTTTGAGCTGGCCCCTGTGCATTGGCAAGAGCCTGTCGCTGCGTCGCAAGTCCTCCGCCAAGGTCGACCTCGCGCATCCATCACTCGCAGGGGTTCATTTTGCACTTTGCGGAAGGCGGCAAGGAGCGGTTTCTGGGCCTGCGGGTTTGGTTGGTTGGTTGGTTGGTTGGTGTTTGTTGGTGGTGGTTGTTTGGTGGTTTGTTTTGGTTGCGTTGGTTGGTTGGTTTGGTTTGGTTGGTTGGTTGGTTTTGTGTGTATGTATGTATACGTGCGGACGTGCACACTTAGATACGTAGATACGTATATAGACACAAACACACACATATACACACTTTTTTTTAATGAGGAAAGCCGAGGAGATAATAAATGGAGAGGAGAGAGACAGACAGACAGACAGACAGACAGACAGACAGACAGACAGACAGACAGACAGACGAGAAAAGAAAGATAGAGAGAGTGCGAGAAAGAAAGATAAGAGAGAGAGGCGAGAAAGAAAGATAGAATGAGAGCGAGAAAGAAAATAGAGAGAGAGCGAGAAAGAAAGATAGAGAGAGAGCGAGAGAAGAAGTAGAGAGAGAGCGAGAAAGAAAGATAGAGAAGAGAGCGAGAAAGAAAATAGAGAGCGAGAAAGAAAGATAGAGAGGAGAGCGAGAAAGAAGAGAGAGAGAGAGAAAAGAAAGATAGAGAGAGCGAGAAAGAAAGATAGAGAGAGAGCGAGAAAGAAAGATAGAGAGAGAGCGAGAGAGAAAGATAGAGAGAGAGAGCGAGAGAGAAAGAGAGCGAGAGAAAAAGAGAGCGAGAGAGAAAGAGAGCGAGAGAGAGAGAGAGAGAGAGAGAGAGGTTTGTTTGGTTGTTTGGTTGGTTTTGTATGTAGGTATGTATACGTGCGTACGTGCACACTTAGATACGTAGATACGTATATAGACACAAACACACACATATACACACTTTTTTTTAATGAGGAAAGCCGAGGAGATAATAAATGGAGAGGAGAGAGACAGACAGACAGACAGACAGACAGACAGACAGACAGACAGACAGACAGACAGACAGACAGAACGAGAAAGAAAGATAGAGAGAGTGCGAGAGAGCGAGAGCGAGAAAGAAAGATAGAGAGAGAGAGAAAGAAAGATAGAAGAGAGAGACGAAAAAAGAAAGAGAGAGAGAGAGCGAGAAAAGAAAGATAGAGAGAGAAGAAAGAAAGAGAGAGAGAGCGAGAAGAAGAGAGAGAGCGAGAAAGAAAGATAGAGAGAGAGCGAGAAAGAAAGAGAGAGAGAGAGCGAGAAAGAAAAGAAGAGAGAGAAGCGAGAAAGAAAGATAAGAGAGAGCGGAGAAAAGAAAGAGAGAGCGAGAAGCGAGAAAGAAAGATAGAGAGAGAGCGAGAAAGAAAGATAGAGAAGAGAGCGAAAAGATAGAAAGAGAGCGAAGAGAAAAGCGAGAGAAAAAGAGAGCGAGAGAGAAAGAGAGCGAGAGAGAAAGAGAGCGAGCGAGAGAGAGAGAGAGAGAGAGAGGTTTGTTTGGTGTTTGGTTGGTTTGTATGTAGGTATGTATACGTGCGTACGTGCACACTTAGATACGTAGATACGTATATAGACACAAACACACACATATACACACTTTTTTTTAATGAGGAAAGCCGAGGAGATAATAAATGGAGAGGAGAGAGACAACAACAGACAGACAGACAGACAGACAGACAGACAGACAGACAGACAGACAGAACGAGAAAGAAAGATAGAGAGAGAGCGAGAAAGAAAGATAGAGAGAGAGCGAGAAAGAAAGATAGAGAGAGAGAAAGAAAGATAGAGAGAGAGCGAGAAAGAAAGATAGAGAGAGAGCGAGAAAGAAAGATAGAGAGCGAGATAGAGAGAGAGCGAGAAAAAGAGAGAGAGAGAGAGAAGAGAGAGAGCGAGAAAGAAAGAGAGAGAGAGAGCGAGAAAGAAAGAGAGAGAGAGCGAGAAAGAAAGATAGAGAGAGAGCGAGAAAGAAAGATAGAGAGAGAGCGAGAGAGAAAGATAGAGAGAGAGAGCGAGAGAGAAGAGAGCGATGAGAAAAGAGAGCGAGAGAGAAAGAAGCGAGAGAGAGAGAGAGAGAGAAAGAGAGCGAGAGAGAGAGAGAGAGAGAGAGAGCGAGAGAGAGAGAGAGAGAGAGAGCGAAGAGAGAGAGAGAGAGAGAGAGCGAAAGAGAGAGAGAAGAGAAAGAGATGAGAGAGAGAAAGAGATGAGAGAGAGAAAGAGAATGAGAGAGAGAAAGAAAGAGCAAGAGCAAGAGCAAGAGAGCGAGAGAGAGACAGAGGCAGAGAGAAAGAGAGAGAGAGACAGAGGCAGAGAGAGACACAGAGAGAAAGAGAGAGAGAGAGACAGAGGGCATAATTACCTGCTGCGGCGCCTACTGATTAGCGCCACACTGCGGCGTGGCCGTCGCATCGACCACCTCTTCGCAAATGCCTTGTGACCTGCCATTTCGGAGCGTCGAGTCATGCCCAATCATGGTGTTTAAAGTCTCCCCTCCCCCCCTCCTCCCTCCTCTTCCCCCCTTCTCTCCCCTCCTCTCTTCTCCCTTCTCCCTTTCCCCTTCCAGGCTGCTCTTTCCCCCTCCTCTCTTATCCTTTCTCCCTCGTTTTCCTCTCGCTTTCTGTATTCTTCTTCCTTTCCCTTACCCTCTTTCTCTTCTCCTCCTTCTTCTTCCTTCCTCTTCATCCCTTCTTTCCCCTCTTCCTCTCTTCTTCACCCTTTTCCCTTCTCCTTCATCTTTTATTCCCTTTCTTCCTACTCCCTATTCTCTTCCTATTCCTTCCTCTTCGTCCTCTCCTTCTCCATCTCCTCCCTCTTGACACTTTTATTCCGATTTTTTATCTTTATTCTCTCTCTCTCCTTCTCTCTCTCTCTCTCTCTCTTCTCTCTCTTCTCTCTCTCTCTCTCTCTCTCTCTCTCTCTCTCTCTCTCTCTCTCTCTCTCTCTCTCCTCTCTCTCTCTCTCCTCTTTCTCTCTCTCTCTCTCTCTTCTCTCTCTTTCTCTCTCTTTCTCTCTTCTCTCCTCTCCCCCCTCCCTCCCTCCCTCCTTTCTCCTTCCCTCCCTCCTTCTTACCCCCATCTTTTCCTCCCTCCTTCCCTCCTCTTCCTCCTCCCTCCTCCCTCCCTCCCTCCCTCCCTCCCTCCTTTCCCTCAGTCTCACTCACTCACTCATTTTTTCTTTTCCGTTTTAGTTTCAAATCCAAATACGGTTTGCTTTCCTTACGCTCATTTTGAGGGGGGGGGGTAGGGGAGGGGGGATTGGTGATAGGGGGATGGGGAGCAGTAGGTGGGGGGGTTGATTCCTTGAACTTTTATGCTTCGTTATAATGCCAAGGGAGTTGAGAGAAGTTAAAGTGGGGGGGTGGGGATGGAGCGGGTGAGGGAGGAGGGGGGAGGGGGTTAGTAGTGGCGGCGGGGGGTGAGGGAGGGTGGGGTGAGGTTGGGGTAGGGGGTTTGTGTTGGCGGATGGGGGTGAGGGTGGGTAAGGGTTGGGTGAGGGTGGGTGAGGCGGAGGGTAGGAGGGAGGGAGGGAGGGAGTGGCGTACGCAGACAGTGAATTACAGTTTTCACTTTTGGCTTTTGAAAATGGTACGAATGATGATGATGATAGTAAGGATTATTTTTATTTTTGTATTGTTTTGAGTTTTACTTTTAGTTCTTTAAAATTGTTATGATTTATAATTATCATGATAGTAATGATGATGATAATAATAAGTATTACAATAATTATTATTATTTATTTATTATGTAGTAGTAGTATCATTATCATTATTGCTATGATAATACCGATCTTTATATTTTCTTGTCATTATCGTTATTTATGTTTGTCTTTTTTGGCATTTTAGTTTTTACAATGGTTCATTCGCTCTAATTTGTATTCTCTGAAAATCATTTTTACATTATCGCTCGTAATGTGTGTTATAGTTTATTTATGATTATCAGCAATATCTTTATTGTCATTTTATGTTATGATGATAATAATAGACATGATGTTTTTTTATATTTATTTTTTGTGGTCTGTACCTGTGGGGGGATTTTTTTTTTCATTTTGTTTGTTTTTCTTCTCATTTTCCTTGTTTTTTCTTCTCATTTTCCTTTTTTCTTCTCTCATTTTCCTTTTTTAGGCGTTTTAGGAGGGACGGAGGAATGTGGTGGGAGTGGAGGGAAGGGGAGGGAGGGAAGGAGGGTGGGACAGGAAGGGAAAGCGGGAACAGGAAGCGAGAGATAAGGAAGAAGAAGAAGGAGGAGGAGGGGGGAGAATGGGAAAGGGGAAGGAGGGAGGAAAAGGAAGGGAACGGCGGGATGAAAGGGTGTGGGGGGGGAGGGGGAGGGAAGAAGGGAAGGCGAGAGGGAGAGGATAGTAGAAGAGGAGAAGAAAAATGGACACAAGCCACGCAAACCCCACCCCACCCTATCCCATCACATCCCACCCCACCACACCCCACTACACACCCCATCCCATCCCCAACCACCCCATCCAATCCCCACCCCACCCCCACCCCACCACACCCCACCTACACCCCACCCCATCCATCCCACACCACCCCACCCCATCACACCCCATCCACCCCACCCCATCCCATACCATTACCATCCCACCCACCCCATACTATCCCACACCACTACACCCCACCCCACCCCACCCCACCCTGTCCTATCCCATCACATCCCACCCCATCACATCACATCCCACCCCACCCCACCCCACCCCATTCCCATCACCAACCCATACCATCCCACCCCACACCACCCCACCCCACCCCACCCCACCTACACCCCATCACATCCAACCCCCATCACATCCACCCCACCCCACCCCATTTCCCACCCCACCTATCCCCCATCCCATCTATCCCATCCCACTCCCACCTACACCCCAACTCCCACCCCACCCTACCCCACACCACCCCACCTCGTTTTATCCAGAATTGACAGGATAGAGGGATCAGGGTGTTGCATGATGTTGCATCGGCGCGAAGTGCTCGTCTCCCATAATTTTTTTTTGGTCTGTTGGTCTGTCTGTCTATCGATCTTCATAGTGTGTTATCATATTTCGTCTGCCTGTCTGTCCGTTAGTTTGGTCTGTCTAATCTATCTATGTATTTTTGTTTGGGTTCCTGCGCGTCCATAATTAGTTTTGTCTCGTCTGTCTATCCCGATCTGTCTGCTATTTATATTTGGCGTACTTCCTGTCTGCTTTCATTAGTTCTTTTATGTTCTGTGCTTGCCTGTCGATTCTGCCTGTCTGTTTTTTCTTCCTTCTGTCTATCGATCTCGTCTGTTTTTGTCTAATCTATTTAGTCTTTCCTGTCTGTCCCGTCTTTAGTTTGTCTGTCTATTTAACGCTTCTGACTTTCCCTTTCCTCCCTTCTTTCTATTCTTTTCTTCCTCCTCCTCCCTTCTATTCTGATTTCTAATTCTTCCTCCCTTCCCCTCACGCACCCCACGCTCCTTCCCACCTTCCTCCTTATTTTTTTCTAACTCCATCCTTAACCCCCCCCCCTCTCTCTCTCTCTCTCTCTCCTCTCTCTCTCTCTCTCTCTCTCTCCCTCTCTCTTCCCTCTCCTCTCTTCTTCCTTCTCTATCTCTCTCTCCTCTCCCTCTCTTTCCCCTCCTCTCTCTCTGCTCTTCCCCTTCCTCCTCCTTTCCTACCCCTCCTTCCCCTCTTCCTCCTTTTCCTTACCTTCCTTTAATGCCTCCATCTTCCTTTTTTTCTCTCCCCTCCTTCTTCCTTCTCTCCTTCCTCTCCTCGCCCCTCCTTCCTCCTCCTTCCTTCCTCCTTCCTCCTCCTCCTCCTTCCTCCTTCTCCTCCCCCCCACAAGTGCAGGCGAGTCACGGCTCCCCGAAGGTCCACTTTCCGGAAACGCGTTATGGTGCATGTCTGATTGTGATTATTGGTGATCGTTTTGTTCCATGGACTTTGCTTGTTTCATGTTTTAGGGTTATATATTTGCCTCTTCCGTCCTTTCCCCTCTTTCTTCTCTCTTCTCCGGTTTTCCGTGCCCCTCCCTTCCCCCTTCTCTTCTCCCTCTTTTCCCCGTCCCCCCCCCCCTTCTCCTTTTTTCCTGTCGTGCCCCCCCCCCTTGTCTTTTTTTTTCCGTCCATTCCCCTTTCCTTTTCCTCTCCGTCCGTACTTCCCTTTTTCCTTTTCCTTTCCCTTCGTCCGTTTTCCTTTTCCTCTCCCCTTCCTACTTCCCTTCTCCGTACCTCCCTTTTCTCTTCCCTCATCCCTTCCCACCCTCCCTTCTCCCTTTCCTCCTTCTCTTCCCCTCCTTCCTTCCCCCCTTTCCCCCCCTTCCCTCCCCATTACCCCCTCTCTTTCATTTTTTCTTTTTCGTTAGCCGCTTCACGTCACCTGTTCTTTCCTGTCTACTTTACTCCTACCCATTACACGCGTGCTGCGTACTTCGGCTGCTCGTGCCACGTAGTTATGCCGTTTGTTGTTTCGCTTGAGCGAGGGAACCTTTGGATGGATATTCGAGGGAGAGGGAGGGAGGGAGAGAGGGAGCGGATGGGGGAGGGAGGGAGGGAGGGAGGGAGAGGGAGGGAGGGAGGGGAGGGAGGGAGGGAGGGAGGAGAGGGAGACGTAGGGAGAGAGGGAGAGAGGGGAGAAGAGGGAGGGAGGGAAGGAACGGAGAGAGGGAGGAGGGAGGGAGAGAGGGAGGGAGGAGGAGGAGGGGAGGGAGGGAGGGAGGGAGGGAGAGAGGGAGGGAGGGAGGGATGAGAGGAGAGAAGGGACTTGATGGGAGAGAGAGAGCAGAGAGAGAGAGAGAGAGCAGAGCAGAGATGGAGAGCAGAGAGAGAAGATCGAGAGAGCGAGGAGAGAGGATGGATGGAGAGAAGAGAGAGAGAGAGAGAGTAGGGGGGGGGGCTGAAGTGCAGGAGGGAAATAGGAGGAGGGATGTGGAGAGCAAGAGAAAGAAGGGAGGGAGGAGAGGGAACGAGTGGGAGGAGGGATGGTGAGAGGACAGTGGAGGGAGGCAGAAGAGGGACGAGTGTGAGGGAGGGAGGGGGGAAGAGGGAGAGGGGCGAGAGGTGGAAGGAAGGGTAAATGGCCGAGGAGCGATGGCGGAAAGGAGAGAGGAGGGAGACGGAGCCGGAGAAGGCAGAGGAGAGAGGTATGTTGTGAGAGATGGGGTCAAGGGAAAGAGAATTGAAATACAACACCAAAGTAGGATTTTTGATAATCAAGTAAATAGAAAGAAAAAAAATGCATCGCAGTTACCATGGCGGTCATCCGTAGTAAATTTATGGGATTTTTCTCAAAACCACACCAAAACTGTTCTCTCTCTCAGGCTCTCCGTTCTGATTCCTTCGCGTACCTGAGAAACGTTTTCAGAAACTTTCAAAAGCGAACGTTGTTTGGTAACCCTCACCTCCTTCCCCTTTCCCGTCCCTTCTCCCTTCTCCCTTTCTCCTCCTCCCTTCCTTCTTACCTTGTGCGTTTGTGTCCTTTTTCTTCTCTACTATCCTCTCCTCTCCATCTCTCCATCCCTACCCCTTCCTCCTTCCTCCTTTTCCCTTCCATTCCCTTTCCACTCTTCCTCCTTTTCCCTTCCCCTTCTTTTCTTCTCCGCTCCACCTCCTCCCAACTTTCTCCTTTCCTTCCTCGCCCTCCAAGACACGCTTTTGTACTGCTTTTCTTTTAGAAAATCTCGATGATTTTGGATGACCTCAAGGCACGATGTGTCTGAAAGTAATCCGACCTGGTATTGGGTTCCCGTTTGAGATCCTGTGGGGAGTATAGTAGGGAAATATTTCACATAGTTGGAGTTGAATTTTAGTTAGGAATTTCCATAGCTAGTAAATATCGGTTCCCCCCGGGTTTTTAACCTTTTTTGGGCACGTGTAGATTATACCATGGGTGTTGGTTTTGATTTTTAATAGCAGCTGCTAGCGAGTAATAGCGACGTCAACAATACTTTGTTTAGTAAATTATAGCATTGAGGTTGTTAAGCAGTTGAGAAAGTTCCTTAGTGACTGCTAGTGCTTAGTTACTAAATTGTATGGTCACAACACATTGATGGTTAGATCCAGGATTATAACCCTCCCGGGTTTTAAGGTAGTTCGAGTGATTATAATAGTAGTCCTAGTTGTAAATTACCGGTCATAAATGATAGTTAAAATTATTGGCCCTTCAGGGCTGTTGAGTAAATTGGAGTGATCTTAATAGTACTCCTAACCGTAAATTAGCCAGTCATAATGATTAGTAAGATGATAGCAGTTAGTAAGGTCTACCTATTACATATTGCAAAGGCCTTTGCCGCCTTTTTTAATTACTTTTTCTGTTTGAGGGTACGGCGGACTAAATTTTAAGTTTTTAATGCATATTGTAAGGTATTCATTGATTATTATTTTTTTTAATTGTGTTCTCTTTGCAGGTTTATGTGTTATGGCCAGTGCTGCCTTGCAGCATTAAGGGTATCTTTTTTAGCGTAAGATTGCGTTTATGTATTGCTGCGATTCGTCCCTTCCGCTGAGCCCACCAACCCCGGCCGGCCTAATTGGTCTTCCTCACCTTTTGCCTACCTGGCCGCCACCACCTTTCCAAAAAATATAACAAATGTGCCATGTGGGCAATTGCAGAACGCATGGCGCCAGAATAAATGAATTGTGAGGGGAGAAGAAGAAGAGCTGTCTAGGCAATGTGGGAACTGAATTTGGTGGTGCTGATGGGGGGGGGGTGTGCCAGTTATCTTTATTGTTTAGTTTGTTGTTGTGTTTTTATTTATAGTTTTTTTTTTTGCGATTGTAGTAATATTGTTATTTTATTGTTGTTGTGTTGCTGTATTTTTTATGAATATTGTATTAATTATCCATGTTAATATTATTATCATCATTCATTATATTATTTTATGAGATGATAATTATTAATTGTTCTTGTTGCGATTATTATTTTTTGCCTATTGTTAATTTCTTAATTTCCTCCATTAGCATTAGCTCATATTTTTCGAGAAGCGTGTTGTATATTTTTATTCTTTACGCGTTTGCGTTTGCAATCTACCCCCACTCCTCTCCCCTCTCTCTCTCTGCTCTCTCTCTCCTCTCTCTTCTCTCTCTCTCTCTCTCTATCTCTCTCTCTCTCTCTCTCTCTCTCTCTCTCTCTCTCTCTCTCTCTCTCTCTTTCTTTCCTACCTCAACCGACCCCCACTCCCCTTCCCTTCCCTTTACAACCTCCATCTCTCCTGCCCTTCCTTCCCATTCCTCCCTCCATCTCTCCCTTCAAATCCCCCTCCCTTCCATTCCTCCCTCCATCTCTCCCTTCAAATCCCCCTCCCTTCCATTTTCTCCCTTCAAATCCCTCTCCCTTCCCACTCTCCTTCAAATCCCTCTCCCTTCCCATTTCTCCCTTCATATCCCCCTCCCTTCCCACTCCCCCATGTCTCGAACCCTTCCCTTTCCTCCCTCCATATCTCCCCTCTAAACCCCTCCTTCCCTCCATTCTTCTTCCTTCGCTCCCTCCATCTCCCCTTCTCTCCCTTCTCTCCTTGAGAAAAAAAAAATTCAAGATAACCCCTATCCAATGTCTTAAACAAACTTCCTCATGACAAAATCCATCATTCGCGAAGGTCGAGAATCGGGGGTCACTTCACGCCACATGATCATCAGCTGATCGGTGATTTTTGCGAATTGTATGTCGACAATGTGGAGGGGTGAGGGGAAAAGGGAAGGAGGAGGGGAAGGGAGATGGGGAAGGAGGAGGGGAGGGAATAGTGAAGGAGAAAGAAGGGGAAGGGGAGGGGAAATCTGGAAGGAGAAGGGGGGAAGGGGAGGAGAAGAGGTGGAGGAGGATGGTGAGGGGAAATGGGAAAGGAGGGGGAAGGGGAGGGGAAATGGGGAAAGTGGAGGAGGGTGTGAGAGGGAATGGGAGTGGGGGAAAGGGGGAGGAGGGCGTGTGTGAGTCAGCGCGTGTGTTTTGGAATGGGGTGAGGGTTATTTTGTGTAAGGGAGGGTATGAAGGGGGGTTGAGTTTGGTTGTGTTTGGATGGGGTGGGTTTGTGTAGGGGGGTGTATGTGGATAGCGGGTATATTTGGTGGGGGCTCGTGTGGAGGTGGATGGTTGCGGGTATGTTGGGGCTGCGGGCGTCGATTTGGAAAAGGATGTATGGTGTGTGTGTGTGTGTGTGTGTGTGTGTGTGTGTGTGTGTGTGTGTGTGTGTGTGTGTGTGTGTGTTTTGGTGGAGGGGGAGTTGTAGGGGTGGAAAGTGGGGGCATGTGAGTGTAGGGTTGTCACGGTGGATAGTTTGGGTTGAGGAGATTGGGGGTGTGTACCTGTACTTGTGTGTGTGTGTGTGTTTATGGGTATGTTTGTGTGCCTTATAATGTGTCTGGCGTTGCATTCCTATATAAGTGCTTGCATCTGGAGACCGGAGATGGGGGGGGGGGGGGGGTACTGTAGATTTCGTAGAATGGATTTATAAATATTTGAGCGAGGGGGGGAGAATGACAGTGAGAGTGTGGGAGTAAGTAAGAGTGATAAAGAGGGGAGGGATTGAGGAGAGAGAGAGAGAGAGAGAGAGAGAGAGGGAGAGAGAGAGAGAGAGAGAGAGAGAGAGAGAGAGAGAGAGAGAGAGAGAGAGGAGAAGAGAGAGAGAGAGTAAGAAAAAAAAGAAAAAAGAAAAAAAAATTACGCACAAACCAGACAATTTAGCCAGAAAAAAATCGAGCACATCAAAACAAGATAGATCCAGAGAACGATTAAAAGGCATCAGATAAAGGCAGAGGGAAAAAAGAGGGAGAGAGAGAGAGGGGGGGGAGGGGTAAAGGGGAAAAAGGGGAGGGGGTCGTGCCAGTGAGCCGTGTAGAATGTGAGGGAGAAGGTGACTTGTCTCGGAAATTTTCGTCTCGCCTTATATGATGTGAGGGCGAAGGGGGGAGGGGGTGAAGGGGAAAATAGGGGGGGAGGGGGAGAGGGGGCGAAGGGGGAGGGGAAAATAGGGGGAGGGGCGGGAGCAGGAGCGAGAGCTACCTCTGGGTGATAACTGTTTAGAAAGTTAAATGTTATCGAGTGGACAATTAGTACGGCCGTTAATGGTTATTCCGTGTGGCATATTTAAATTAGTTTGCTTTTTTATTTTATTTTTTTTTTTTTTTTTTTAGTAGGAGGAGAATGTCAGTTTTGAATGTGGATGTATCTTATTTTGTGTATTTATTTTACTTTTTTGTGGGTAAGAGTTCGTTTCGTATGTATTTTATTTATTATTATTTCAATTCTTATTGCCAAATTTCGAATTGTATATATTATATATATATTTTTTTTTATGACGTATCATTTTATCTTTAAGATGAATGTCACTCTCGTACGGTCAAGATTTTAAGCCAAAAAAAAGAGAAAAAAAACTAAAACTAATTGCATACATGACTAAGTGGTTATTTTAAGTACTTTTATAGGTCACAAAATATCGGCTAGGCAGTCTGGCTCCTTAATTGTTCTAGTTAATCAGCCAATCGGGTTAATAGGTTATACGTTAATGGCTTTGTAATTAGTCGTATGGGTGATTAATTGCTTCGTGGATTAATTGCATGATTTGGCGGGTTGGGAGTAATTAACGACATTGGGGATTAATTGCGTCTTTGCGTGATTGATTTTTTTTTCTCTAGTTTGGCACTTAATTAGGTGATTAGCCCTCTGGACGGTCGTTAAGAGAAATAACACGATTAGGTGTCTCCGTCTCGCCGCCCTTCGTTAGGTTTCAATTGATGACGTCATATCAGGTGTTAGGTCTTCTTTGGGTCACAATTGATGACGTCTATCACGTGTTAAGTCACGCTTGATGATGTCATATCACGTGTTAGGTCACGCTTGATGACGGCTTTCACGTGTTAAGTCATGCTTGATGATGTCATATCACGTGTTAGGTCACGCTTGATGACGTCATATCCCGTGTTAGGTCTTCGTTAGGTCACGCTTGATGACGTCATATCACGTGTTATATTTCGTTATGTCATGTGTTAGGTGTCACACTTAATGACGTCATATTTCGTTACGTCTTGTGTTAGGTGTCACACTTTATGACGTTGTTTTGGTATTGTCACGTGCTAGGTGTCACACTTGATGACGTCATATGTCAGGTGTAACAGTTTATGACGAAGTGAAGCGTCACTTTATGATGTACTTGGTTACGTCGCATGCTGGATGTCACGCGCGTCGCTATGTACTGTCACGGCATCATGTCATGTGTTCGTGGACTTACATGTGTATGTGCATATGTATTCGGTTGTGTGAATATTCGATTGTCTGTCTCTCTTCCTTCTCTTCTCCCTTCTCTCTCTCTCTCTCTCTCTCTCTTCTCTCTCTCTCTCTCTCTCTTCTCTCTCTCTCTCTTCTCTCTTCTCTCTCTCTCTCTCTCTCTCTCTCTCTCTCTCTCTCTCTCTCTCTCTCTCTCTCTTTTCAATACATATACATACAAATTTAGAAACATTCCTCCCTCCTTCTCCTTCTTCCTTCCTCCCTCCCTCCCTTCCTTCCTTCCTTCCTTCCTTCCTTCCTTCCTTCCTTCCTCCTTCCTTCTTCCCTTCCTCCCTCCCTCCCTCCCTCCCTCCCTCCCTCCCTCCCTCCCTTCTCTGATCTTTTGCGGTTTTTATGTCGTTGAGGTGGCCTTGTGGGGCGGTGGGCCGCGGCGGTGTGGGCGTGAGCGTTATGGGCGTAGATGTGGTTGTGTGGGATTGTGGTTGTGGGGGTCAGGGGAGGAGGGGTTGGGAGTGGACTTTTTTTTGGGGGGGCGGTATTTGAACGATTAGTGTGTTGGTGGGATGAGGAAGAGGAGAAGAAGAAGAAGGAAGAAGAAGAAGAAGAAGAAGAAGAAGAAGAAGAAGAAGAAGAAGAAGAAGAAGAAAGAAGAAGAAGAAGAGAAGGAAGATGTAGATGAGAGGAGAGGAAGAGGAGAAGGAGGAAGAAAAGAGGAAAGGAGGAGGAGGAGGGGGAGGGGGAGGGTGGGGGGGTAGGTAGATGGTGAGAGTGATAATGTTCGCTTTAAAAAAAAATCACTTTTATGTATATGTATTATCAGTGGAAAGTCAGGATTTTTTTTCCATTTTTGAATTCACATAAAAAGAGAGAAAAGAAAAACGAAAGAAAATGCAAAATATTTCTGTATTTTCCCCCACTTTCCTTTTTTTCTCTTTAGAATGAAACTTCAAATCGACCACGAAGTTTTTTTTTTATTATTTATACAAGAAAATCCGTTTTGATCCACTTTCGACCCTGGGGCGTGGGTGCGACGGTTGCGGGCGGCTGCGGGCGGTAGGGTTGGGAATGCGCGGGTGCATGGAAGGGAAGGGGGAAGGGGGGAGGGAAGGAATAAAATGTTGGGAAGACGGGAGAAGAGGAAAGGAAAGAGAGGGGCAGGGGAGAGGAGGAGGAGGGAGGAGAAGGAGAGGGGGAGAGGAGAGGAGAGGAGGGGAGAGGGAGGAGGAGAGAGAGGAGAGAGAGGAGAGGAGAGGAGAGGAGAGGAGAGGAGGGGATGAGGAGAGAAGGAGGGATGAGGAGGAGGAGAAGGAGAAGGAGAAGGAGAAGAGAGAGGAAGAGAGGAGAGGAGAGGAGAGGAGAAGGAGAAGGAGAAGGAGAAGGAGAGGAGAGGAAGGAGAGAGAGGAGAGGGAGGGAGAGGAAGAGGAGAGGAGAGGAGAGGAGAGGAGAGGAGAGGAGAGAGAGGAGAGGAGAGAGGAAGAGAGAGAGAGGAGGAGGAGAGGCGTTGGGAGAGGTAGGGGAAGGGAAGAGGGAAGGGGAGGAGGAGAGAAAGAGTAGGAGAGGAGGAGAAAAAAGAAGAAGAAGAAGAAGAGAGAGAGAAAAGGAGGAGAGGAGGAGGAGAGGAGTCCACTTGCCCTCGAGGAGGAAATCTTTGTGCCAGCGCGCGCGCCTGGCTTGCTCTCTCACGCACGGAGGCGCGGCGACGCTTGTGTGTGAGTGTGTGTGACGGGTCCTTGGCGCTCCGGCAAAGAAACAGGGGCGTTTTCCTCTTTCGTTTTATTTTTATTTCTTTTTTTTCGGGTGGCGGGTTGGGTGAGGGGGTAGGAGGGATGGGGGGGGGGGATTAGGCGTGGGTGGCCACGTCCGAGAGTGAGACAGCCTTGTGGGGAAGGTCGCGGGGTACGTATGCTGAAATAGTGCACGCGCTCTCGCGGGATAATGAGGCGCGACCGCAGTGTGCACACGCACACGCACGCACATGCACATGCACACACACACACACACACACACACACACACACACACACACACACACACACACCACACACACACACACACACACACACACACACACACACACACACACACACACACACACACACGCACACGACACACACACACACACACACACACACACACACACACACACACACACACACACACACACACACACACACACACACACACACACAC
>NW_020872086.1:525087-535087 GCF_003789085.1 Penaeus vannamei | reverse complement strand
TCGTCCGTCAGCTGTTCAACGACATCGCTTGCTTATCGCCTCGTTGCTCCGCCCGTGTCAGCTGGCTTATCAGCTGTTCCGCTCGCTCGTCAGCGTTGCTCGCCGGGCCCTTTAACAGGTCCGTCTGCCCCGTTATTTCGCTTATCTGTGGCTTTTGGAGATTGTTTCGAGATTGGTTGTTGGGTGGCGGGGCATGGGTGTCCTTTGAGGCTCAGGTTGTTTTGGGGTTGATTGTTGGGGCACGGGTGTCCTTCGAAGCTGAGGGTGCCTTTGGGTTGATTATTGATTTATGAATGTCCCTTGAAGCCAAGGTTGTTTTGATATGGGTTGTTGGTTCACGTGTGTCCTTCGAGGCTGATTTTTTTTTTGGGTTGATTGTTGATTAAAGCGAAGATTGTTTTGGGACTGATGATTGATTGTTGGTTGTTGATTTGCGAATGTCCTTTAAAGCTGAGGTTGTTTTTAGATAAGTTATTGGTCGTTGGTACAAGGGTGTCCTAAGCAGAGATCTTTTTGGTTGATTGTTGGTTGGTCATTTATGAATGTCTTTGAAGCCAAGATTGTTTTGATATTGATTGTTGGTCATTGTGCTTTGAGGCCGAGATTTGAGGTTGTTTTGGTTGATTGTTGGCTGTTGGGGGGGATCCTATTGAGTAGAGGTTGTTTTTGGCTTGATTGTTGGCTGTTGCGGATGGGTATCCTATTGAGTAGAGTTGTTTTTGCCTGTGGGCATGGGTATCCTAAGTAGAGGTTGTTTTTTGGGTTGATTGTTGCTGTTGGGGCATGGGTATCCCTTTGGGTTTGTAATGCCTATTAAGTAGAGGTTGTTTTTGGGTTGATTGTTGGTTGTTGGGGCATGGGTGTCCTATTAAGTTGAGGTTGTTTTTGGGTTGATTGTTGCTGTTGGGGGCATGGGTATTATTTGAGTAGAGGTTGTTTTTGGGTTGATTGTTGGCTGTTGGGCATGTATCCTATTGAGTAGAGGTTGTTTTTTGTTATTGTTGGCTGTTGGGGCATGGGTATCCTATTGAGTAGAGGTTGTTTTGGGTTGATTGTGGTGTTTATGGTGCAGAGAGGTTGGTTTTTGGGGTTGATTGTTGGTTGTTGGGGCATGGGCGTCCTATTAAGTAGAGGTTGATTTTTTTTTGGGGTTGGGATTGTTGGTTGGTGATTTATGTATGTCCTTTAAAGCGAGGATTGTTTTGAGATTGATGATTGATTGTTGGTGCATGGGTGTTCTTTGAAGCTGAGGTTGTTTTTCAGATTGAGTGTTGATTGTTGGTGCACGGATGCCATAACTAGAGTTTGTTTTTTTTAGATTAATTATTGGTTATTGGCGCATGGATGGCCTTCTAAGTAGAAATTGTTTTTTGGATTAATTGTGGAAGCAGAGGTTGTTTTTGGATTAATTGATAATTGTTGGGGCTCGGATGTCCTACTGAGCAGAGATTGTTTTTGGATTAATTGTTAATTTTTGATTTACGGATGTCCTCGTGTGCACCTTGTTTTAAGATTGATTATCAATCGTTGATTCACTGGTGTCTTCTTATGCAGAAATTTATTGTTATTGTGTTATTATTTACTTATTATTGTTGTTGTTGTTGTTGTTGTTATTATTGATTATTATTATTATTACTATTATTATTGTTATTATTTATTACTATTACTATTATTATTATTATTATTATTATTATTATTATTATTACTATTTTTTTTATTGATATTGTTATTTACTTTTGCTGATTCATGATTGTGGATTAGAAACAATTACTGCTTTTTGAGGATTTGAATGGATAAACATTAGTGTCTTCGCGGATCTTGAATTCAGAAAACAGGATTAAAAGAAAAAAAAAGTGTCTGAATATTCATCTGTTCTCATCCTCATTAGTCAAGATGTTGGCGATTTGATGGCGCGAAGACAGCGCTACGTTAAGGAAGAATTAAAGATTTTTAGTGGTTTTCAAAAGGTGTTTTTTTGGGGGGGAATGAAGCTGATTGGATTGAATCTGGAATTGTTATTGATCTTGTTGTTGGTACGTTTTTGTTATTATTGTTGTGTTTGTTATTATGTTATTATTGTTGTTAATGTTATTATTGTTGTTATTACCAGTGCTGTTGTTTTGTGGTTAACATTATTATTGTTATCGAAATTATATTTGTTATTATTTTTATCATTACACCACCACAGTCACCACCACTACCATTGTCTCTGCTCTTCTGAAACCCGCCCTTGTTATCAGTTGATTTATAACTTTGGGCTTATCTGTTGCTGGAGATTTACCTGTTGCGTGTATCACTGTTTTGGGGTTCTGGTGTAACTGCCCAGGATGTACCCCCCCCCTCCCCGTCCAAGATATACCCGGGGTTATTTTAGGCTAGTCTCTTTTATAGACGGGGGAATATGTTAGGTAGGTCAGTTGATTACCCCGGGTATAAAATGGTTAGGTTAGGATAAAACCTTTAGGCCCCTAGGCCAGGATATCTTCCTTATATACTTCCCTGGGCCGGAATATGCCCCCTTTATACCTCCTTAGGGATATACCTCCTTAGGCCAGGATATACCTCCTTAGGCCAGGATACCTCCTTAGGCCAGGATATACCTCCTTAGGCCGGATATACCTCCTTAGGCAGGATATACCTCCTTAGGCCAGGATATACCTCCTTAGGCCAGGATATACTCCCAGGATATACCTCCTTAGGCCAGGAGATACCTCCTTAGGCCAGAATATACCTCCCTTAGGCCAGGATATACCTCCTTAGGCAGGATATACCTCCTTAGGCCAGGATATACCCCCCTAGGCCAGGATATAGGCCAGGATATCCTAGGCCAGGATATAGGCCAGGATATACCCCTAGGCCAGATATTAGGCCAGGATATGCCCCCTAGGCCAGGGATATGCCCCCCTAGGCCAGGATATGCCCCCCTAGGCCAGGATATGCCCCCTAGGCCAGATATGCCCCCCATAGGCCAGGATATGCCCCCCTAGGCCAGGATATGCCCCCCTAGGCCAGGATATGCCCCCCTAGGCCAGGATATACCCCCCTGCCCCCCTAGGCCAGGATATGCCCCCCTAGGCCAGGATATGCCCCCTAGGCCAGGATATGCCCCCCTAGGCCAGGATATACCCCCCTAGGCCAGGATATGCCCCCCTAGGCCAGGATATGCCCCCCTAGGCCAGGATATGCCCCCCTAGGCCGGATATGCCCCCTAGGCCAGGATGCCCCCTAGGCCAGGATATGCCCCCCATAGGCCTGCCCCCCAGGATATGCCCCCCTAGGCCAGGATATGCCCCCCTAGGCCAGGATATGCCCCTAGCCAGGATATGCCCCCCTTAGGCCAGGATATGCCCCCTAGGCCAGGATATGCCCCCCCCCCCCTAGGCCAGGATATGCCCCCCTAGGCCAGGATATAGGCCAGGATATCCCCCTAGGCCAGGATATGCCCCCCTAGGCCAGGATATGCCCCCCGCCCCCCTAGGCCAGGATATGCCCCCTAGGCCAGGATATGCCCCCCTACCCCCCTAGGCCAGGATACCCCCCTAGGCCAGGATATGCCCCCCTAGGCCAGGATTATCCCCTAGGCCCCCCCTAGGGGCCAGGATATGCCCCCCTAGGCCAGGATATACCCCCTAGGCCAGGGATATCCCCTTAGGCAGGATATGCCCCCCTAGGCCAGGATATACCCCCTAGGCCAGGATATACCCCCCTAGGCCAGATATGCCCCTTAGGACAGGATATGCCCCCTAGGCCAGGAATATGCCCCCTAGCCAGGTACCCCCCTAGGCCAGGATATACCCCCTTAGGACAGGATATGCCCCCCTAGGCCAGGATATGCCCCCCTAGGCCAGGATATACCCCCCTAGGCCAGGATATACCCCCTTAGGACAGGATATGCCCCTAGGCCAGGATGTACCCCCCTAGGCCAGGATATACCCCCCTAGGCCAGGATACCTCCTTAGGACAGGATATGCCCCCCTAGGCCAGATGTACCCCCCTAGGCCAGGATATACCTCCTTAGGACAGGATATGCCCCCTAGGCAGGATGTACCCCCCTAGGCCAGATATACCCCCCTAGGCCAGAATATACCTCCTTAGGACAGGATATGCCCCCCTAGGCCAGGATGTACCCCTAGGCCAGGATATACCTCCTTGGACAGGATATGCCCCCTAGGCCAGGATGTACCCCCTAGGCCAGGATATTACCTCCTTAGGACAGGATATGCCCCCCTAGGCCAGGATGTACCCCCCTAGGCCAGGATATACCCCCCTAGGCCAGAATATACCTCCTTAGGACAGGATATGCCCCTAGGCCAGGATGTACCCCCTAGCCAGGATATACCTCCTTAGGACAGATATGCCCCCTAGGCCAGGATATACCCCCTTTGGCCAGGATATACTCCCCTTTCGCATGCAACAATTATATTACTTTATTGCCAGGAAATAATGGCTGGGGTTGAGGCCTATTATGCATTGATCTCGCAATTGCAGATATTCCTTTTGCTTTGTGGAATTAAATTACAGGCAGAATTAAATTGAATTACAGGCCACTATATTAAGATCAACATTGAAATATTTATTCGCAACTGTTAATGATTCTGCATACCGTCCTGGCTGCAATGTTTTGGAAATATGGCATGAACAATTTCGTGACTAATGACTAATCATCTTCAGCTGATGATGGTATTGGTCGTTTGTGAATTAGTTGATGATCTTCTGTTGATGATCTTCACAATAATGGTGCTGATATTTTGAATTAGTTGATGATCTTCGGTTTTATGTATTATATTATCATCATTATCATTATCATCATCATCATCATAATCATTATTTCCATATTCATTATAACCATCATCATCATCATACTCGATATCATTACCATTACTATTAAAATCATCATTATCATTGTTATTGTCATTAATATAATGATGGTGATGATGATAGTAACAATGATAATAACAATGATAATTAGATTTGATTTTATAAGTTCATTGCTTAAAATAATGATTAACAATGCTGATAACCATTATTTATAAAGTTATAATGATTACCATCATCATTATGATAATGATCATCATTATCCTCTTCATCTTCATCATCATAATTACCATTATCATCATAGGTATGATATAAGCATAATGCTAATGATAATTATTATCATTATTATTATTATTATTATTATTATTATTATTATTATTATTATTATTATTATCACTGTCATCATCATTATTATTGTTATTTCCAATTTTTTGTGGCCCGTGTGTTATTTTTATCATCATCATCATCGTTTTCATTATCATTATCGTCATTATCATTGTCATCATCGTAATGATGATATAGATAGTAATAATAAGAATAGCAATGGTAATAGAATAATAATGATAATAACAAGGATAATAATTATATTCGATAAATTTATGATATAATCATTATGATGATGATGATAATGATAATAATAGTAATCTTCATCATAAATATATTATCATAATGATTATGATATAATCATAATGCTAATCATTATTATTATCATTATTATTTCATTACCATTATTGTTGTGCTTATCATTACTATTATTATTATAATTATCATCATTATTATTATCATTATCATCATTACTGTTATCATTATCATCTTTATTAATATTATCATCATTATTGTTATCATTAATATCATTATCATCTTCATTATTATTACTAAGAGCATGTACTATCTGTTCATTTCAAAACAAAGATATCATTGTTACTATATTATCAGTATTGCTAATTAAGAAAGCTTTATTCTGATCAGTAAAAGGTGAATATTCAAACATTCAAAATAACAGTGAAATGTTCAGAATGTTATGTAAATATAAGGCTTGTATTGGCGTCGTTCATTAAAGACAAATGAAAATTAGTTTAAAATTTTTTTTTGTATATATTTAAGGTCAAACTCGTGACGTCTTTCTGTTCTCGTCCAAAAATAACAATATAAGTAAGCACGTGTGACGTTGCTTTTAACGAACCTCACAAATTGCACGTCTTATATTTGCAACATATTTCTGAGCACTTCATTGGGGTTTTGAATGTTGTTCGAATGTTCACTTGTTACTTTCTTGTCTCTGTTTTTTTTTTTATTCCTTCTTCACTCTTATGAGCCTCCTTCGCACTCTCAATTTTCTTTCTTCCTACGATGCTTCTCCTTCCGTAATAATGATAATTATGATGATCATGATCGCAATTATTAAGATTATCGTAACCATTATGAATATTTCACGTTTGTCTTTGATAAGGTGGCTTGTAGAATTCAATACCCAAAGAAGTCTGTTGTGAGAACGATGCATTGGCATTAACACGAGGCTATTATTATTGGGCTATAGAGATATATAGTTTGTTACATGCGGAAGCGAAGGGGTATATGCTGGTCCCGGGGGGTATATTCTGGCACAGGGGGGTATATTCTGGCCGGGGGGGTATTCTAGCCTAGCCCATTATATACCCGGGGTGTTATCAATTACTATCTTTATTGTTATTATTGTGTTATCAGCTGCTATCATTTTGGTATTATTGTGTTATCAATTGCTGTCATTATTGTTATTATTGTGTTATCAGTTGCTATTATTTTGGTATGATTGTGTTATTAATTGCTGTCATTATTGTTATTACTTATTATTATTATTATTGTGCTCTTATTTATTATCATTGTTATTTATAATTTGTATTTTTGGATGGTACTGGTATTGGGAAAATCAGATGTTTATAGAATGTTATTGGGTGGTGGTATTTTGGCACAAGAAAGGGTTAAGGAGACCGAATTGGCAGCGAGACTTGGGGAATAGATTATCACCTTATCTTTCAACACCACTTTTATCTTACCGTCTTATCTGTCAACACCACCTTTATCTTCCAATACCGTCTTATCTTCCAACACCACTTTTATCTTCCAACACCGTCTTTATCTTCCAACACCACTTTTATCTGTCAACACCACCTTTATCTTCCAACACCGTCTTATCTGTCAACACCACTTTATCTTTCAACACCGTCTTATCTGTCAGCACTGCACACCTTTATGTGGCCTTTATCTTTCAACACCGTCTTATCTGTCAGCACTCTTATCTTTCAGCACCGTCTTATCTGTCAACACCACCTTTATCTTTCAACACCGTCTTATCTGTCAGCACTGTCTTATCTTCAGTTCCACCTTTATCTTCAACACTGTCTTATCTGTCAACACCACCTTTATCTTTCAACACCGTCTTATCTGTCAGCACTGTCTTATCTTTCAGTTCCACTTTTATCTTTCAACACCGTCTTATCTGTCAACACCACCTTTATCTTTCAACACCGTCTTATCTGTCAGCACTGTCTTATCTTTCAGTTCCACCTTTATCTTCCAACACCGTCTTATCTGTCCCACCTTTATCTTTCAACACTATCTTATCTGTCAACACCACCTTTATCTTTCAACACCACTTTTATCTTCCAACACCACCATTTTCAACACCGTCTCTGTCAACACCACCTTTATCTTGCATATACACTGAATAGATACATATCTGTCGGTTAGAATGGATATCAACCGGGTAGTAGATATATGTGAGAGTATATCTATCAGAAGAGGGGTAGATAAGTATAGATTTTAGGGTCATATGTTACAAGATAGGGAGAGAGAGAGGGTGAGGGTGAGGGTGAGGGGGAGGAGAGGGGAGAGGGAGAGGGAAGGGAGAGGGAGAGGAGAGGGAGGGAGAGGGAGAGAGGGTGAGGGTGAGGTGAGGGTGAGAGAGTGAGGGTGAGGGAGAGGAGAGGGAGAGGGAGAGGGAGAGGGAGAGGGGAGAGAGAGAGAGAGAGAGAGAGAGAGAGAGAGAGAGAGAGAGAGAGAGAGAGAGAGAGAGAGAGAGAGAGAGAGAAGAGAGAGAGAGAGGAGAGAGAGGGGGGTGACGTATGAATGACTGGGTCGGGCCTGAATCTGAATTTTCTATTCATAACCTGTTCTCCTTCCTCAGACGCATAAACATCCTTCATTTGATCTAACCACTCTTTGTCCTTAACCCTTTCTTTGTTCATCAATACCTATCCTACCCTATTTACCCTCTCTTTCTGTACCATTCACTACTATACTATCTTACTATCACTTTAGTTCTATTTCACTACTATACTATCTTACCATCACTTTAGTTCTAACAAATCTTACTATCACTTTAGTTCTAACAAATCTTACTATCACTTTAGTTCTAACAAATCTTACTATCTTTAGTTCTAACAATCTTACTATCACTTAGTTCTAACAAATCTTACTATCACTTTAGTTCTAACAATCTTACTATCACTTTAGTTCTAACAAATCTTACTATCTTTAGTTCTAACAAATCTTACTATCACTTTAGTTCTAAAAATCTTACTATCACTTTAGTTCTAACAAGTCTTACTATCACTTTAGTACAAACTTTAGTTCTAACAAATCTTACTATCACTTTAGTTCTAACAAATCTTACTATCACTTTAGTTCTAACAAATCTTACTATCACTTTAGTTCTAACAAATCTTACTATCACTTTAGTTCTAACAATCTTACTATCACTTTAGTTCTAACAAATCTTACTATCACTTTAGTTCTAACAAACTATCAAATCTACTATCACTTTAGTTCTAACAAATCTACTATCACTTTAGTTCTAACAAATCTTACTATCACTTTAGTTCTAACAAGCTATCACTTTAGTTCTACAAATCTTACTATCACTTTAGTTCTAACAATCTTACACTTTAGTTCTAACAAATCTTACTATCACTCTAACAAATCTTACTATCACTTTAGTTCTAACAAATCTTACTATCACTTTATTCTAACAATCTACTATCACTTAGTTCTAACAAATCTTACTATCACTTTAGTTCAACTTAGTTCTAACAAATCTTACTATCACTTTAGTTCTAACAAATCTTACTATCACTTTAGTCATTTAGTTCTAACAAATCTTACTATCACTTTAGTTCTAACAAATCTTACTATCACTTTACTACAAATCTTACTATCACTTTATTCTATCAATCTTACTATCACTTAGACAAATCTTACTATCACTTTAGTTCTAACAAATCTTACTATCACTTTTCTAACAAATCTTACTATCACTTTTAGTTCTAACAAATCTTACTATCACTTTAGTTCTTCTTACTATCACTTAGTTCTAACAAATCTTACTATCACTTTAGTTCTAACAAATCTTACTATCACTTTAGTTCTAAAAAATCTTACTATCACTTTAGTTCTAACAAATCTTACTATCACTTTAGTTCTAACAAATTACTATCACTTTAGTTCTAACAAGTTCTTACTATCACTTTAGTTCTAACAAATCTTACTATCACTTTAGTTCTAACAAATCTTACTATCACTTTACTAACAAGTCTTACTATCACTTAGTTCACTCAAGTTCTAACAAATCTTACTATCACTTTAGTTCTAACATTTAGTTCTAACAAGTATAACAAATCTTACTATCACTTTAGTTCTAACAAGTCTTACTATCACTTTAGTTCTAACAAATCTTACTATCACTTTAGTTCTAACAAGTCTTACTATCACTTTAGTTCTAACAAATCTTACTATCACTTTAGTTCTAACAAATCTTACTATCACTTTAGTTCTAACAATCTTACTATCACTTTAGTTTCAACAAATCTTACTATCACTTTAGTTCTAAATCTTACTATCACTTTAGTCTTCTTACTATCACTTTAGTTCAAACATCTTACTATCACTTTAGTTCTAAACAAGTCTTACTACTCACTTTAGTTCTAACAAGTCTTACTATCCCTTTAGTTCCTAACAAATCTTACTATCACTTTAGTTCTAACAATCTAACACAAATCTTCTATCACTTAGTTCTAACAAATCTACCTAAACCTAACCTTAGTTTCTAACAAATCTTACTATCACTTCTAGTCATTCTATCATTTAGTTTAAACAGTTTCTACATCCTTTAGTTCTAACAAATCTTACTATCACTTTAGTTCTAACAAAT
>NW_020872086.1:517343-525007 GCF_003789085.1 Penaeus vannamei | reverse complement strand
TAATTAAGTACTATATCCAAAAAAATGTTTTCATGTCACTGGACTTTATATCTAATGAAGTCTTCTTTGAATGAGCATTATATCTAATGTCTTCATCTAAGGGCTGAGTTAATTAATTATTTGTCTTCTGGATAAGAAAATTTATGTAATGTATTAGGAGTATTTGGAATTAAGTCATTGTTGAACTATCTTCATATGACCCCCCCCTAATTCCTTGCTCTTAATGGATAAGGATAAGGAAATAAGGAAACTGAGGCCCAATGTAAGGGATCACCCTGACCTTGGACCTCAGCCCCTGCCTCAATTAATTTTGCAAGGTCTTTTCTTCTCCCCTTTTCCTTTTCCTCCTCCTCTTCCATTCACATCTGAAATTTTGAGAACTGTGCTGAAAGGATGAAATGCTGACTTTGTCATTCCTGAATGGCCTTCATACTCTTTGCCTTTTCCTCTATCATAGTAACCTACATCACTCTACAATCTTTGTTATCTAACCTATTTTGTCCTAATCATAAACTCATTATTAACCCTTTCACCACAATACTTTGTCATAGTGCTGTATGACCTTTCTTTACCTGGGCTTTCGCCCTCAAGCCTCACCCTATCACTAAATCTTGAATACACAGCTAATGACCTTAGATAGCAAACAGTTTTTAATAAGTAAAATGGTATCTTGATATGAAGAATTACTTGCTTTTAACCATTCCTTTAATTTATTTGTTGCAGTGCAAAAAAATGTTCCTCAATAATAATTTTTTATATATTTACTAAAATAAAGGAATTATAAAATCAGTAATTACTTTCAAATCAACAATAACAAATTAAGAAACAGTAAATATTAATTAACATGCAAATAATAATGCATTCAACCAGGAAATTTTAAAATACGAAATATCAAGCCATTGATAATGTCCTTCAATCACGGTAGTGGAAATAGAAAATACAAGTAAAATGTCATTCTTTAATTTTTATTTTCAATCAAATTAATGTATTAATGGTAATTTATTTTCTTCCACTTTTTTCTTTCTTTCTCTCAGTTCTTTTGTGTCTCAGCAAATCCAGCTGAACCATCGACTCTCAAAGTTCTGCTGTGATATTCCCTCAAAGCAATTCTCGTTCTCTTCTGACTTGAATTTGGAACTCCCTCTGTCCACAAAGTCTGTCACATCCTGTAATGGAACGCTCATTTTCTCCATTATGTCTCCACTTTTCAAAACTTGTTGTCGCAAATACTGCAGTGCATCTTCATGCATCAACATGTTCAAGTCCTTGAGAATTTTCTTCTGATACAACACACTAAATCCAGCGGCAAAGCCAACTGCTGTTCCTACCGTTTTCTTCAGAAGAACAAAGGACCTCAGGAGAGAGGCTGCAACAAACTGCACTGCCACATCAATATCCCCCATTGTAGAAACATCCTGATCAGCTTCATTGGTCAAACTCAACAATGAATCCCCGAGCAATAGAATTTCGTCATCTGAATTATCACAAGTTTCTAAACCACTGTCTGTGTTTTCTATCCTAACCTTTGCTGAAACAGAAAACTTCATGAGATCTTGTACATTTGGAATGGCAACATTGTAGAGAGCTGCATATACACAAGCCAGCTTCAACCAGGTATCACTGTTAAATGAGTGAAGAGTTACAAGTGTTTGTGCTGCTGAAAGAGCATCTTTGAATTCCCCTGCTGCTAGGTTTACATCCACTAACAGAGAACAACTTACAGTTGCTTGTTCCACTGTTTTTGATGTTGTATGCAATTTTTCTGCATATTCAATAGCATCCTTAGGTGTTCCTTTTTTTAAATGGCTTCTGGCAATCCCTTCACAACATTCTCTTTTAGTTGCTATGTTGCCAGCAGACAAGTCAGATAAAATTTCATTATATTTGAGAATAGCAGATTCATAATCTTTTCTTAAAAACAGATATTCAGCAATATATTTCTGTACACTCAAGGTATCCTCCTGCGACACAAGTTCCTCTGGTCCCACATCCATGAACCAGCAATCGTCACAAAAGCGAGCAGAATATTCCTCATCTGCCTTGGCTCGTTCACGTTCCACCTCAAATAGGTCATCATCCAGTCCTGCAAACTCCATTCTGCAGTGAGGAAAGGACATTGATTATAGATGGATTCTGAATTACAGACTATTGTAAAATCATGATTTAGAAAGTCTTTTACTCTTGTGCACCTGAGCCTCTGTTCTTACCATCTTTTAAAAGATAAAGAAAGGTAAAGATGTCAAAATTTGATAAACTAAACTTTATCTCATAAAAATACATCTAATAAAACCAAGTAATATTATATGGGGTGGGGTAGGGTGGGGTAGTGTTAGGGTGGGGTAGGGTAGGGTAGGGGTAGGGTAGGGTAGGGTAGGGGTAGGGTAGGGTAGGGTAGGGTAGGGTAGGGTAGGGTAGGGGTAGGGTAGGGTAGGGTTAGGGTAGGGTAGGGTAGGTAGGGTAGGGTAGGGTAGGGTAGGGGTAGGGTTGGGTTGGGTTGGGTTGGGTTGGGTTGGGTAGGGTAGGTAGGGATAGGATAGGATAGGATAGGATAGGATAGGATAGGAAAGGATAGGGTAGGGTCAGGTCAGGACAGGATTGAACTAATGGGATAGGACATGACTGGTCTGGACGGGATGGAATGTGACACGACGGGACAGGAGAGGTTGGGTTGGGATAAGTTAAATTGCAATCCAAAGAAAATTGGGTGTTATTGCTACATCACATGTAGTATCTCAACAGTAAATGGCCAAATTGTTTTCATTTTGCTTTCATGAAAACCACATTTCTTAAGCTAAAGGAAGTAGTGTGAGAAAATGTAATTTTTCCTATGATAATAACAAAGAATGTTATGTTGACAATGATGATTATAACATTCACATAACCTGATCTGCTACTGTCAATGCTTAATCAACAATATTCAATGTTTATCTAATCTCACTGTTAAACCTAAGCTAACCTATCATTCTACCCGTCAAATAAACTACTATAGTTGTCTATATGGATGTAACAGTACTAGAGGAAATTACTCAATGCCTGTACTTGTGCTGCATTCGGAACTGCTCGTCTTGCTTGTCCAGACATCTTGTCCAGGACCAGCAGGACAAGTGGGCTGCGTCCGGAACCTCCAAGACCCTTTCTGCCCAGAATGCAATTGGCTCGAATGTAAACATTCACTTTTTTATCATACCAGTGTCTTTATTTTATACTCTGCAAAGGTTTTGTAACTCATTTGATGCATATTTAACTTACCTGCAACTGACAAACATAAAAATATCCTTTGATAAAACCAATAAAGGGTCATAATATTACCCACCAATATCTTGGGGTTACCTGCAACTGTTAATGTTTACATTCAAAATCTATTGTGACGTCATCTTGTCCTGCTCGCCCAGGTTCGCAGGAGGGCGAGTTGGACTAGCTAGACTACTTGTCCGGGACTAGATAGTGGAGGTTCTGAGCGGTCAAAGCATCTCATCCAACTGGTCTGGATGAGATAGACGAGCAGTTCCGAACGCAGCATTAAAAAGAAATCATATCAATATGAGCATGAAATTAACTAGCTCATATGTTTAATCCTCTGTTCCAGAATATATGTATATAAATAAATATATATGTAGATAGGTAGATTAAAGATATAGATATGGTTTTAGTGTGGAATCGAAACTACCTATCACAAAAAAAAACAAAAAACAAACACAAACACATACACATATATATTTATACCTTGCTACTGTAACGTGATCACTGATATTTCATATAATGGAACGGACACAAGATCCAACAAACAGAAAAAAACAAGAAAAAATAGATATTTCACCTTCAGCGTAGAGGTAACGCTGTTTCGGGTCCACATGTAAACAAAAATCAGCTGATGAACCACGTGACAAATGTAAACAAGACAATCTTGGCGATCAATTATTATCCTGAAGATCTGATATGCATAATCATTATGATGACAGAGATGTAAATGCTAATAATGTGGATAATAATGGATTTATAACAATAATGAAGATGGTGTACAGTCGCCAGTATCTTTTCTTTATTGTGCCTAAGCCATAGACCTCTTGTGGAATGGGAACTAACCGCCGTGAACATAGTCACACAAGTCCATAGATACCCCGTTTCATGTTAAAATATCCTGCCTTTTATGCTTTGCCCGCTCTTATGCTGTTGCTTAAATGTCGCACTTTTCAGTAGACTCTCCCTCTCCCTCCCTCTCTGTCTGTCTGTGTCTGTGTCTGTGTCTTTGTCTCTGTCTCTCTCTCTCTGGGTACTGGCCTGAGTACCTTGAAGTAGGATGCCGATCTTCAAGTTGAGGAGTGGTTAGGCATCGGGTATTCTCTGCTGAACTGTCAAAGGCTGGTGGTGAACCTATGGTGTGAGATTTGCATGCTATACTGGCTGCCATCTGGCAGTATGGTACTATTCCCCCTGACCTGCTGAGGAGTGTAGCCATCTCTCTCTAGAAGGGAGAATGGGATCGGTGGGCATGCAGCAAATGATTCCACAATAAACCGTATCCTGGCGTTATGAGTCATTGCAAAGCGCCGTCGTGGGTTCGGCCATGGGCTGCTTGCAGTTTACATCTACCTAGAGAAGGCGTTCTATACGGCGCATTGTGAATTAATATGGGAGATCCGGAGACCGAGAGGAATCCCAAAAAGGATTATTGGACTAATAGCAAGCCTGTATACTAGTACTGAAAGAGCTGTAAAATGTGGTGGGGGCCTGTCTTACTTCTTCCCACTTAAATTAACTCAGGAGTGAGGCAAGGCTGTGTTCTCGTACCAACACTTCAACACTTGAATATTGATAGGGCAGAGTTCGCTGCCCAAAGTTATGAAGTAACACTGGGCAATATACAAAATAACGGTCTTGATTTTGCTGCTGATGTTATTCTACTAGAGTGTCTGGAAACCCTATTGGCGGTTCTTGATAAAAGAATGTAGCAAAGCCCTGGAGGTCTCCTGAATCAAGGCCATCCAGGACTTTAGAGGCCTGATACGATAACTTCTTTAGTCCTTATATTGAAGTCACACATTTTTTTTTTTTATGGTAGTGAAGTTCTTGCCTCTAAGCTGTCAGACCAGTAAGTCGATAGATAAACTGGTCTGGCAGCAGGGGTCATGGACAAGAGTATTCGGAAATAACTGTAACTGTGCAGAGGGACCCAGCTCCATGCCTTCAAAGCCCTGATACTGCCTGTTTACCCTCGTGTAGTGAAACCTGGATGTTATTCTGTGCCTTGGAGTCTCGTGTTGATGCCTTTTGTGACAGGCTAATGTGCGGGACCATGGGGCATAGTTGGCAGGACCAACATTTACACTGTGAGACTGGCACATGGCCCGTTACTCTATGGGCACCGGACTCACTTCCCTCACAATAATCCTGAGCAGAGGTCTGTTCCAGACAACCCAAGGTGGAGGAAGCTCGTGGGACGACCTTGAAAGTCGTGGCTTGGGCATATCGCTCAGACTTGTGATAATCCTACGCCTTGTCTGGCGGTTGGCCATGAGGGACCCTCGAAGATGGAAACAAGGGATGGATGCACCCCGTCGGCGTTAGTTTGCCACACCATTATCGTTACGATTATCAATCACAATATTGTTATTATTACTATTATTATTATTACTGTTTTTTTTTTTTTTTTTTGTCATTACCATTGTTATTAAGATATTGATAGCAATAATGATGTTTATTATTATTGATATTATTATTAATACCTTTCTCATTAGTAATATTTTTATCATCGTTATTATTTTTATTATTATTTCTATTAATTTTATTATCATAATTATTGATATCATTATCATTGTTATTATTATTGTTGTTGTTGTTCTTATCATTATGTTCAAACTGTTATTGTTATGATGATGGTTAACGTTGTTATTACTAATATCATTATCATTATTACCATTACTTCCATTACTATATAGAATCATTATGAATTAGTATAAGTATCATTATCATTATTGCCATTATCATTACTATTATTATTATCATCACCATTATTACTAACAATATCGTACTTATTATCATTGTCTTCACATCAATTTTGAAATATCTTCATTATAATTGTTATTACCATCACCATTGCCCATTTACTACATCAGGTTCGTTACACAGACTCATTCTGTAATTATTCATATCTGAACATATGGTGTGGTTTAGTATCATAGATATTTTTTCTTTTCTTTCTTTCTTTTTCAAGGCACACAATTAGTTCATTTCGGGAGAGAGAGAGGGGGGGGGGAAGGGAGAGATAAAGAGAGGGAGAATAGGGGATAGGGAGGGAATGAGCAAGAGAGGGAGAGAGAGAGATATTGAAAGAAAGAGAGAGAGGGAAATAAGATAGAGAAAGGAAGAAATAAAGGGGAGAAGAGGGGAGAGGGAGAGAGAGAGAAAGAAAGGGGGAGAAGAGGGGAGAGGGAGAGAGAAAGAAAGGGGAGAAGAGGGAGAGGAGAGAGAGAGAGGGAGGGAGAAAGAGAGAGAGAGAGAGGAGAGGAGAGAGAGAGAGAGAGTGAGAGAGAGAGAGAGAGAGAGAGAGAGAGAGAGAGAGAGAGAGAGAGAGAGAGAGAGAGAGAGAGAGAGAGAGAGAGAGAGAGAGAGAGAGGAGAGAGAGAGAGAGAGAGAGAGAGAGAGAGAGAGAGAGAGAGAGAGAGAGAGAGAGAGAGAGAGAGAGAGAGAGAGAGAGAGAGAGAGGATGATAGAGAGAGAAAGGGAGAGAGAGAGAAAGGATGATAAAGAGAGAAGGGGAAGAGAGAGAGGGCAATAAGAGAGAGATAATGAGAGAGGGGGAGGGAGGAAGATAGAGAGAGAGTGGGAAAGACAGAGGGAAAGAGCGAGAAAGGAAGATGAGATTGGCCGAGATCGAACTTGACTAAAGAAGGAAAAGGGAGCCACATGACAGGAATCAAGCGAAACGAAATGCTCCTAAAACAGATTTATTTTCCTCAACATAGTGTACACAGATCACCAATAGGGTCGTTTTCCACACGACCCCCTGTTTGTAGTGGTCGTACCTGACGAGAACATTTACTTGGCCGAAGGAGATGCACGGAATATCTCCCACCGGGTAGTCAATAGTCGTTCCTTACACATCACACGCAAAACCCAGTCTATGAGACGTCGTTCTCAACACTGGGACTACCTCTGGACGCAGTGGTGGTCGTACCTCGCAGGTAAAACAGCCACAACGACTCAAGAGAGGGTGTGTTATCTCCACGCGAAACTGGCCGTAAGCAACGTAACGAGTACATTCTCTCTCAGTGCCCGGTTAAGCACCCTTAGTCTAGCTAACGACCCGGGGCCCAAACGAAAAAAAAAGACTGTCGATGCACCAGTTCCTTCGCGGCAGTCAAACAGTCAGTCAGTCAGTCAGTCCTGGCAGACGAGCAGACGCACGGCAGACGAGGAAAGGCAGACACTCACTTCAGCGTTTCTTGTGCCTCTCCAGCTTTAATTTCCTCTTCTCGTGCCGCCGACGCTCACGTTGCCAGAAAGTCGTGATCCACTTGTAGGTGAACACTCCTGCAGGGAAAAGGGAAGGGCGTTAGGCCTACGTCGGTGGATGGGCGCGCGCGCGTTTGTGTGTGGTGTGTGTGTGTGTGTGAGAGAGAGAGAGAGAGAGAGAGAGAGAGAGAGAGAGAGAGAGAGAGAGAGAG
>NW_020872086.1:504843-512343 GCF_003789085.1 Penaeus vannamei | reverse complement strand
TTCCCACCCTTCCACACTCCCTTCCTACACCGAGTGCCCCACAACGGACGCTGCGGGACACTTCCCTCCCCAACATCCACCCAGCTCCTGAAATGTCTGCTCGAAACAGTTCATTCCCCTAACTTAACCTTTGCAAGCTATAGACCTGCATGGCGAACCTCATACCGCATGACACCGACATGACCTCGTAGTCATGCACTAAACAGGAGGAAGAAAGACGAGCGAAGAGATGACGAGGAGATGAGCTCGAGGGACGAGCGAGGGAAATGAGTAGGGGAGGGGTTGGGGCGCGACACGGAGTTAGAGGAAGGGAAGAAGTGGGAGAGGCAGGAAAATGAAAAGAGGAAGAAATGGAAGAGAAGGAAAAGGAGGAGGAGGGAGGCACCGTGTGGCAATATCCTGGCTCTTCGTTATTGATTATCTGCCCCGCTGTCTGCGGGTCGCGGCCTCCTCCACGCCTCGCCGCCTCCTCCTCCTCCCTCCTCCTCCTCCTCCTCCTCTCCTCCTCCTCCTCCTCCTCCTCCTCCTCCTCCTCCTCTCCTCCTCCTCTTCTTCTGCCTCCTACCCTTTCTTCTTCTCCTTCCTCCTCTCCCCCTTTCTTCTTTCCTTTTCCATCTCCTCCTCTTCTGCCTCCTCCTTCTTCTTCTCTTTCTCCCTTTTTCTTCTTATCTTCTCCATCTCCTTCCATTCCTCCTCCTCCCTCCTCCTCCTCCTCTCCTCCTCCTCCTCTCCTCCTCCTCCTCCTCTCCTCTCCTCCTCTCCTCCTCCTCCTCTTTCTCTTCCTGCTCCTACAATGTTTATTGTTGGTATGCTTGCTAATATCACTATTATCATTATTGTTGTTTTGTTGTTGTTTTTATTGTTTTGTTCTTGTTATTATTATCATTTTTTTTTTTTTTGGTATTATCATTGTTATTATTTTCATCATTATTATTATTTTAATAATAATAATATAATTATCATTAATTATCATTATTATTATTATTATTATTGTTGTTGTTGTTGTTCTTATTATTAATTACCATGATTATTGTAATTATTGTTATTACCATTAATGATAATAATGATAACAATAATAATAATAATAATGATAATAATAATAATAATAATAATAATAATAATAATAATAATAATAATAATAATAATAATAATAAAAATAATAATCGTAATAATATTATTATGTTTTTGTAACTATCATTATTGATAATATTATTTTCATTTTGTTATTATTATTATTATTTATTTTTTTATTATTATTATTATTATCATTATTATTATTATTATCATTATTATTATTTTATTATTATCATTACTATGATTATCATTATTTTTTATCATTATCATTGTTATTATCATTGCTATTATTATTATCGTCATCATCGTCATTATAATTATCATTATTATTTTTATTAGTTATCATTAGATCTAATATTGTTTTCATTTTTTTTTATTATTCATATTGTTGCCATCAATATTGTGATTATTGTAAGTATTACTGATTATCATTATCATCATTGTAATCAGTAAAGTTGTTATTATTGTTGTAATCAGTATCATTATCATTATAGTAATAGTTTTCATCTTTAACATTATTATCATCATTGTCATTGTAGTCATCACTACTATCATAATTGGTGTTATTGCTATCAGTATCATCATTTTCAGCGATATACATATTTATACATACTTATATATATATATGTGTGTGTGTGTGTGTGTGTGTGTGTGTGTGTGTGTGTGTGTGTGTGTGTGTGTGTGTGTGTGTGTGTGTGTGTGTGTGTGTGTGTGTGTGTGTGTGTGTGTGTGTTTGTGTGTTTGTGTGTGTGTGTGTGTGTATTCATATTCTAATCACCATATTTTTCATGAATATTTTCTTCCAGCTTAGAATTAAATGAAGGGAAAGCGAGCTATCGTCCTCAGACATAAGATTTTCAAGCAAGGAAGCGCAGTATGTAATTCCGGCTTTGCTTCATATGTTAGATACTCTTCAGTGGCTGCAAATGGTGATAAAGTAATTGTATTGTTTAAATATTCAAGCGACAAGCACTGAAGAGATATGATTAGAATGATTTTTTATAAGAAATTGCTTAGTTGATTGTAATACTGAAAAAAATCGGTTGCAAAATGAGTGGACATTACATATCTTTCGTAATAAAGCCAAGAGTATATGTATCAGACAGACATGGTAATTTTTTCACAATACCTTCGCATACCCGATCGCGACGATTTTGATATCAATGGATTCCTGTCATCCACCAGCACACATATATGGAAAAATTGTGTTGCGGAATTCCCTCAAACCACCACATTCTTGGCCCTGATAGTAGGAGAGGGCATGAAATGTACCAGGGAATTGGGTAAATTTGGAAAAAGCCGTCACCAATGCTTCTCAGGATGAAACTAGATTAGTTTGATTTCTATTGTTTTGGTTCGGTTGAATCTGGTATTCTTTTACATTGGAAATGGCTAGAATGTCTTTTCCATACCAGAATGGTGCCACTCTTGATATTATGTGTCCAGTGTAGAATTCTTGATCTCTGCTGTAATCATGGTACTGATTATCACTATATTTTCTAATAAAGGGGGCTGTGCCCCCGACAGCCCCCCCATAGGGGGCCTACTGGCACTAACCCCTGGCCAGGAAAACAAAGAATCCTCCATGTATTCATGGCAGAAGAAAGCGTCGGACATACTCAACACTGGGCAGTCCCGCATGTCAGTCATAGGTACAAAAATTACACACTGCAAGGCTGCAAGGCGCTGTGCCCCCTGCGACCGGCTTACGCCCCATCCCACCCCTAGCCAGGAATGCAAAGAATCCTCCATGTATTCACGGCAGGAGAGAGCTTCGGACAGAGTTGGCATCAGCTGCTTCCACATGCCATTCGTATGCACGTGAAGTACTGTACATCTAGTCACTTCAGTGAAAATAAACCTTACAACATACCTATATGGTGGGGGGGGCCGGGATGAGGGTCGTCATATCATTGGAGTGGCTTGTAGGAGCGGGAGCGTCGGAGAGGTCTGCGTGAGGATGAGTGATGTCGTGACAGCTAGTCGCAAAGCACTTCAGAAGGTAGCACTCCATATTGACATAATAGTTTCGAGCTAGCCTCATCGTCTTCAAACTAATTTTTTATAGCTCGGTATGGTATGATACGATACCCTACACATACTGAAGCCATGGCGAGACTGATTTGAAAGTTGAATTTCATAGTTTCTGTTTTAGCTAATGTTCATTCATTGACTGTTTCTTCATGTCTTGTTTCCCCATTGGTTTTTAAATTAACTGGCAGACAATCGGACAATGAAATCATGACACTGGCCACAGGTGAAATAATAGGAACAGAATAGGTTTGACAGACCCCGCGCATGCACAGTGGAGAATTTGGTCAGTATTCCCTCAGCAATCATGTGAATCTCACCTCTTTCCAATGTTATTTTTATTTCTTTTGATAATTAAGTAAATTTGTTCTTATTCATTTGCGGGACGTTTATTCAATGAAAAGCAATCATTAATTAAATATCTTCAAGGCTGTAAGGTTAGTTTTCATTGATTCTTTGGTGATGCCTTTTTCTAATAATACTGGAAATTGCAGGATAATATATGAGTAATATACACAGAATTAGTCGCTTTATTGTATAATGCTGGGGACTCTGCAATTTCCCTGGTACCTTTCATGCCCTCCCCTATTGTCGCTTATAGGAGGCTTTCCACAATATGGATATGCGAAGATATTCTGAAAAATTACCGAAAGGGAGACAAACACACATACAGGGTAGACTAAGCTAGTTATTGCTAAGATCTAAAGATCAGTTCCTGTACCCTGATGTGTACAGTGATGAGGAAATAGAAAGAAAATTATAGGAGTGTATATTTTTATGTTTAGGTCACGTGTATATATTTCTTTTTCTGTATTTTTTTTCCTTTTATATATGTGTGTGTGTATTTTTGGGAGTATGAGAGCCTTATTTCACTGTACTCTCTGTCTCAGGCCTTGAATTTTTATTCCAATAACATTGTGTTTACTTCTTGCTTTTAATATTTTGTCAATTATTTATTACTAACCTTTTCACATGTCTTACAGAATAGAACAATGCAGCTATTGATGGTTTGGAAAAGTCTTAAGATATGTGGTGTTAGAAGAGGTAGCACAGATTGGAGAAACAGCAACCCAGTATCCGTGAGAAAGTTGGTAAGGCAAATTACAACTGGCTTATAATATCTCCTCAATGTATGTGATCCAAAACATATTAATTGACACAGAGAAAGAATAACTTTGTTTTATTTTATATCTTTTTTCAAGTCATTCAGTAAGTCAACATTTTCAGATGTTGAATTTTCCTTTTGACTCTGGTTGGATACACTTACAAGCACCAGGAAGATGGATGGCAACTCTTGCTAGCCCTATGGCAGACAGGGTGCAAAGGAAGCACAACACAAGCTCAGTATCTTTCCCAAAGGCACCTCCCAGATTCAAGCTTCTTGCAGATTTCTTTGGTAAGGAGAGGGAAGGAATATATAGCGTCAAATGTGATATTGAATGAGAGGAGAAAAACAGTTTTTGTTCTTTACCTTGGGCATATTGATTTAACAATCTTTATCTATTCATTGATTAATTCATTATTTCTGTACATTGATCATGTGCTCTTTCCTTATGCTAGTACAACTTTTATGACTGAAAGTGACTGCCAATGCTTTAAGAACTTTAATTCATGTCTTGATCCTTTATTGCAGGGGTGAGCAAATCACAAGCCCAGAGAATAGTTGAGGGTGACCCAAGACTAGGAGAGTGTGATACATTCATTCTCTCGAGGAATATGTCAACACTTAAAGTTAGTAGATATTGGTTATGTCAGTATTTATACTTGTATATTTATGATTATTAGTTTTTGTGAATATATGGCAATGTTTATATATTCAGGGTTCCTGCACATCCTTAATGTCTTGAAATGTCATGAATAATTTTTGGGGAAATTTAAGGCCTTAAAAGGTCTTTAAAAAATGGAGCCTTTTCTTGCGGTTTGCTATGCGGCTAATCAGAAATCATTTGTCAACAACATTAGACCTTGACCTTTGCTGATTGACGGAACTGTTTACTAAAGGGCCATATGCAAAAGTATGTAATTCAGGCATGCAATCTATCCAAGAGGCTGTGTAGAGATCATGTCATGGTGAATTCTTTATCTTGGTCACTGACCCAACAAGTAGGCCTACAAATTATGGGGAAGTGTGTATTCAGTGACAAGTGGCCTAGATCTTAAAAAAGGTCTTAAATTTCATCAGCTTATACCTGCCAGAATCCTGAAATTATACAAGTATGTATTGCATATAAAAAGTATATAATTCTGATGTTATGTTCTGACCAAATTAATTTCTTTCCTGGTCCCTCATGTGTTCTTTTTGTTGTTGTAGTTTTTTTTTTCCAATTTTAAGATAGAAATTATTTATGAGGAAGCTGAGATTTTTTTACTGAAGAGCCTTTTACAAGTACTAATAAGAAATTGTTTTCCAAATGTGAAAATGTAATGCATGTACTGAAGGATATCAATAAAGGAAAGGTTTCTTGTAATGTATGTGGTGTTGATTAAAGTGTTGCCTGAAATTTACAGGAAAATGGCCTAAGGCCAGAAGAAGTACGAAGTCATCTGCAACTACTTTACTACTGCCCTCTGACGGTTCAGCATCAGATAGCCATCCTCCAAGAATTAGGGCTTATTAATCTCAAGGTTGCTCATTTTAAAAGGTGAGACAGTTGGAGAAAGACCTGTAAAATTGATGTGCACAGTTATCTACCAATCAAAAGTTTTAGCAGAATTGGTAAAGCAGGTAATTTAGAAGAAATTGATATTGTATGCTCTTTGATAGCCCTTTTTTTTTAAGCATTTGACCAGCACACTTGAAAGAGACTTTAAAATCATGTTTCAGTGCACAACGAGAAATATGTAGAAATTTTTCCTACACAGATAATGCTCTTACCCTGCCACACACAATTTCAGATAGACAAAATAAAAACTTTGATATGCATCTCATAGGAGACCTTTTTCTAGGTTTAAAAAATTCTACAAAAGCACATTCCAACTCATCAAAGACTATGGCCTTCTGCCTCATGACTATGACCCTAAGTGGGATATCCTCAAGCCCCTGCAAGTGCCAGAAGAAATCATCGACAACATTGAGTTTCCTAGCAAAATTGCAAACTTAACTCTAGGCCAAGTAAGTGTGACTAAAATGTATTTGTCAACAAGATAGATTAAAGCAGATTGATAGACATGATGTGTAAGTTTTTAAGAAATTTATGTATATTACAGTTGTGATCAGTGGCTCTGCAGGTTAAGGATCCTGAGTGCTGATCTTGTGCCTGTGTGATTCCATGAGTTATAAGGTCCCTAACTATTCCTAGCATACGGAGGAAGCGCAAACAAATAGAATCTGTAGGTTGAGGTTGTGTCATTCATCATATGCCTACCTTATATTGCAATTGCTTTTCTGAGACAGATTCATGAGCAGCTGTCGAGTATATATCTCCAGTGGCGCTTAGAGTGTGAGGAAGAAGACATCAAAAGGATTCGTCATATTTATCCTCCCACAAAAATGAAGAGCATGAGATTACAGTGTGAAGTGTTTGAGCTTCTCAACAATGAATGGAATATCAATAACAGTAAGGTAATATTTGTAAAAAAGTTAAGTATGCATATGCAATAGTGTCGTGTTAACATTACATGGTTATTTTTCATTACGAAATGACTGTAACAAAATTAAGTGTGTAAGAATATTAGTTAAATATGTTCGCAGAATTAGCCAAGTGTTGTGCTCATAGTAGTGACAATAGCAATTTTAGGAATGTTTGGTTTTGTAGGTTCAGAAGACAATTGGAAAAGGAGAGTTGATTTGTTTAAATGTAAAGTTCATTCATAAACTGCTACTTCAAGGACTGGTCATGAGATTACATTTTTTTAAATGTTAACACTACCCAATGCAGCATTTGGCTTCAGTGTCATTCATTTATATTTAGTCAGTCTTTCCCTTGCATTGATCTGCTGAAAATAATAATAAAACAAACAGTGTGCAGGTTATGGAAGAATATATATTTTTATTTGTGTATGTGTGTGTACTGATATAACCACATATAATGTAACACTGAACGCATTGAAATTGCCAGGTTTTGCGGCATGGCTACCTGTTGTCTGGGAGTCCACACAACCTAAGGCTGATAGCAGAGCAGGTGACACAGCTTGCTGGGGCCAGCACCAAGGAGGCAGTTGCACTAGCTCCTCGGTTACTTAATGTTCCTTATTACAAGCTCTTGACCATCAGCAAGATCCTCACAGATCTTGGAGTGGAGCCGGTGAGTTTAGATAGCATTGTGTTTAGGTTTTTGTTGCATTCAAAACAATTTTTTTTCCTACTCCTGTGAGGTGCTTGTTGATTATCACATTTTTACATATTCACTTTTTTTTCATGTGTTTATACTGCTTTTAGTTGATGTTTTTATTATT
>NW_020872086.1:493353-495679 GCF_003789085.1 Penaeus vannamei | reverse complement strand
AGAAAAAAAGAATACAAAAACGGAGAAGTAGAAATAATAATAATTTGTAATTCTGTTATAGAAATAAGGATAGTAATGATAAGGATAATAACAATAATAATGATAAGGATAATAGTAATCAAACAACAATAATTATGATGATAATAACAATAATGATGGTAATGATAAAAGAAATAACAATAATTATGATAATGATAATAATAATAACATAAATTATAAAAATAACGATAATAATGATACTAAGATACTAATAATGATAATTGTTATTACTAGTGGTATTGTTATCATCGTTACTATTAATAGTAACGATGATAACAATACCACTAGTAATAACAATGGTAAAGATTATAAAAAACGAATAAAAAGGAAGAAATAAATCAAGAAAAGAGAGAAAATGACACGGGAAGAAAAGGAGAAAAAAGGGAGAAATAAGAGGAATTGGGAAGGATAAAGAAGGAGTGATGACAGATAAGAGGGAGGAAAGGGGAGACAGAGATAGATAGGAACGGAAAGGAACAAGGACAGAGACAGAGAGGATGGAGGAGGAAGGAAGAGGTGATGGAAAGAAAGAAAAAAAGAAAATTTAAGTAGACGAAGATAAATAATCGTATGATGGAAAATAGGCAGAATAACGAAGGTTCAAGAAATAGAAGAATAAAAGGAACATAAATAAAAATAAGGTTCCATATATACACGTCAGAGTTCATAACTGACATACAAAGACGCGCTTAGGCCACGAGATAGTGAAAACGGGCGGGCGACTCCGTAGACTTTTGTAGCACTGTCGCTGAGAAATTGATAGATTCGGCATCAAAGGAAAAATAAATAAAAGATCAAGATATTGCTCTACCGTCACCTATTTCTGGCTTGGTAGTTATTATAGGTATATATCATCAATCTCGCCTATCTGATGTGTGTTTATGTTTGTGTTAATGCTGATGTGTGTGTTTTTGGTGTGTAATATCTAACATGACATTAAATCTACATAGTGGAAAATACACAGTTGTCTGAAATAACAGCATGATATCCGCTATCATATGTTGGCATTTCATATCTGCTGTACTTGATACCTTCACGTCAGTAACACAAGCTGGAACTAATATAGGAAACTGAATTGAAATTGTCGCGATACTTAAATATCTAGTTTTTTTTTTGGAGAAATATCATCCTCTCACGACGTCATGAGAAGCTTTGTATCTTATCTTATAAAAGATAAAGACATATATTCATGTTGAAAAGATATGAGAATGAATATCTTCACGAGAGATATTCATTCACATTCATACCTATTCTACATCTGTCGTGATGAAATGCCGTTCAACATAGATTAATAGCAAGGTGTAATCTCACGTAGTATATTCCAGATCGTTTCATGTTTACAGAATTACCAATCAGTTCAATGGCAGAATGAACTCCAGGCAGCATTTGTGTTCATACTCCAATTCCTAATTTCTGGGTATTATATTGCCTTCAATTCTCTCCCTCGTTTCCCCTCTTCCGCTATCTCTTTTTACCTTCTCGAATTCCCTCTTCCTTCCAGCATTCCTTCTCTCTCAGACCTCGTTTCCTGTTCACTACAACTACCTCTTCCTTCCAATAAAACATCATCAATTATTGCTTAAGTCTTCCATTATGCAGGATGTTTAGCTCCTAAAGGTTCTTTTACGTTTAGAATTATACATCATAAGACTCTTATGATCACAGTGTGTTTCTACACGTTAACACGTATACAAGACGGTGTATAACCTTGTTATTAAGCGCTGCAATATGTTCACAGAAAAGAACAGTTGTCAAGAACTATGTATCGTCATGAATAAGTTAACTAAAGCTAACGTTCAACATCATAATCAACTTGAGTATACAAATCAGCGTTGTCATTTAACTGCTGCAATCATAATGAGGTTTCTTTCATAACTTTTTTGTTTAATTTCGTTCGTTCATCCAGGGAAGTTGGAAAACAAATAAATAATCAAACAGGAGATTAATTCCGAAGTAAAGATTCATAAAAAGTAAAAGAAAAATACATAAATGAACTGGCATACAGACAAAATAACATGATTTTCGATATGAAACTAACCGCCACGGCCCCCCTCCTCCTCCCCCCCAAAAAAAAAAGTTTTCTCGAAACAAAGTGAAATGAATTAGACTTTTGTCAAGAGGAAGTGTTTACAAAAGGAAGTTCATCAAGGTATCCCATTAAGAAAAAACAAAGGGCTTCTTGGGAATATAATCTCATTAGATTTTGCCTCTCCTGGAATGGGAATTTCTGGAACATGTGAGGTTAATATCAGACGTCAAAAACATCCTTTTAGAGATGTTCGATGTG
>NW_020872086.1:488353-490853 GCF_003789085.1 Penaeus vannamei | reverse complement strand
GATGTGATAAATAATTACGAGAGTTGGTGATGATGATAGAAGTGTAAAGACAGTAGTGATGATGGTAATAGTAATTAATAATGGTCATAATGATGATAGCAACATACCGGAAACCACTCAACCAGAAGGATGATGAACCTAACCCTTTAATCTCCTTTAATCTATCCTCATCTACTTTTAATCCTTCCCAAAATACACAATATTCTCCCTTCATCTACGACTAATCCTTCTATGATTCACATAATCTGACCCTCAACAACCTTAATGGCAGAACAACCCACAATGCACAACCTTTTTTTTTTTTTTTTTTTTTTTTTTTTTTTTTTTTTTTTTTTTTTTTTTTTTTTAGTGACAACAAGAGGCTTTTGAAACTTCCGTCTCGTTTTCTCAGTATTTTTTTTTATGCGGATTCTCTACCATACCATCAACCCAGTAGAGTGTTTTGCCGTTCTTTACATTTTTTTCACCTTATTTTTTTTTTTTTTTTTTTTTTTTTTACCTTGATTCAGTCCCAAAATATACTCCCTAAGACATCCACTTTTTTAAAGGTAAAAAATCGACTCTTAATCTGCCGGCGACACCTACTTATCTGCCCCGATTCACCTCAAAAATATATGGCTTCGTTCACTTCATCGTTTGTATTTTATCCGCTTGGAATAATAATAATAATGATAATAATAGTAATAATAATATGATAATAACAACAACAAACAATAATAATAATAATAATGATAATAATAATAATAATAATAATAATGATAATAATGATAATATAATAATAATAATAGAATAACAACAACAATAATAAATAATAATAATAGTAATAATATAATAATAATGATAAAAAAATAACAGTATAATAATAATAATAAATAATGATAATAATAATAATAATGATAATAATGAACTGTTAACCAAAAGTCAATCAGTTACCTATTTGCATGATAAGTACGATAATAAAGTGGAGGTAATGAATATAATGAAAATGGTGATGTCAGTAGGTATGCATACATACAGGCGCATATATGGCTTATGAAATATGCACACAAAGATACACGAACAAACACACACACAACACACACACACACACACACACACACACACACACACGCACACACACGACACACACACACACAACACACTCAGACACACAACACAACACACACCGCCGACACACCACACACACACAAACACACACACATCCACACACATGCACTCACACTCACAACACACCACACACAAGACACACGCACAACACACACACACACGGAAACGAACAAACGAGCAAACCTTGAAAATTTGAACAATGAAAACAAATTTTGGCCGTCTCGCTACAATCAACATTCATCAGTGAAAATGCTCAGACAAGCGACGGCCGGAAGAACAAATGACTCGCTTCGATGAACTGCAAAATCTTTCGCTCTCTCTCTCCCCTTTTTTTTTTCTTTCTCTCTCTCCTGTCTCTGCCTCTCTGTCTCTGTCTCTCTCTCTGTCTCACGCTCTGTCTGTCTGTCTGTCTGTCTGTCTCTCTTTCTGACTCTCTCGCTCCCTCTCGCCTCTCTCTCCCTCTCCCTATCTCTCCTCTCTCTTTCATCCCTCCCTCTCTCTCTCTCTGCTCTCTCTCCACCCCTCTCTTTCCCTTTATTCCTATCTCTCTCTTCCGCTTCCTGTCTCTCTCTCTCTTTCCTCCCTCCCTTTCCCTCTCTATCTGTCTGTCTCTCTCTCTCTCTCTTTCCTCCCCTCTCTCTGTCTCTCTCTTTATTTCCCCTCCCCCTCTCTCTCTCGCCCCTCCGCGCCTCCCTCCTTCATCCCCCCCTCTCTCTCCCTCCCTCCCTCCCTCTCCCTCTCTCTCTCTCATCCCCCCTCTCACTTTCTCTCTCTCCGTCCCCACCTCCCTCCCTCTCTCTCTTTTTTCCGTCACCGTCAGGAGGTTCGTATCGTCGACTTCCCGTCCGTCAGCCATGGGGTTGTGGACGGTAAGCTCAGGCGTGAAATGAAGAACTCTAGGGCCGTTTATTACCGAAATAAGGCAAGGGATCGTTGGTTCTGTTTACCCGTTATCGCTCAACGACTCAGCCCCTCGTCCCAGCTCAGCCCCCCACCCCCACTCTCCCCCACCCCGCCCCTCACCTCTCTCCTCCTTCTCCTTTCACCTTGTGTTACCCCTTCGCCCTTCTTAGTTCTCTGTTCCTTCCCTTCCTCTCCTCCTTCCCTTACTCCTTTCTCTTCCTCCTCCTCCCTCTCCCCTATTCCTTCCTTTATCCCCTTCCCTTTCTCCCTGTGGTACCCCTCGCCCTTTCCTATTTCTCCTCCCTTCCTCTTCCCCCACCCCTTACTCCTCCTCCTTCCCCTCCCCTCCTCCCCCTCCTTCTTTCTTCTTCTCTTCTTCCCTTCCCATTTCCTCGCCTCCTTCCTCTTCCCCTCCTCCCTCTCCTTCACCCCTTCCCCTTCCCTTATGGTACCCCTCCCTCCCCCCCTCCCTTTGACACGCGCTCCCAGC
>NW_020872086.1:480853-483353 GCF_003789085.1 Penaeus vannamei | reverse complement strand
CACATACTCACAAAACACACAATTGCCACAAAGGCAACACACAAACATACTCACAAACACACAAATACTCACAAACGCACACACAAACATATACACACAACACATACTCACAAACACACAAATGCCCACAAACGCACACACACACATACTCACAAACACACAAATACCCACAAACGCACACACAAACATATACACACAACACGTACTCACAAACAGACAAATGTCCACAAACGCACACACAAACATACTCACAAACACATACTCACAAACACACAAATGTCCACAAACGCACACACAAACATATACACACAACACATACTCACAAACACACAAATACCTACACACGCACACGCAAACACACACTCACAAACACACAAACACCTTCACACGCACACGCAAACACATACTCGCACACAAAATGCCCACAAACGCACACGCAAACACACAAATACAAACACACGCAAACAACATACTCACAAAACACACAAATACATACACAAACACGCACACGCAAACACATACTCACAAACACACAAATACCTACACACGCACACGCAAACACATACTCACAAACACACAAATACCTACACACGCACACACATACTCACAAACACACAAAATACATACACACGCACACACATACTCACAAACACACAAATGCCTACACACGCACACACATACTCACAAACACACAAATGCCCACAAAACACACACAAATACCTTCACACGCCACACGCAACACATACTCACAAACACACAAATGCCCACAAACACACACACAAACATACTCACAAAACACACAAATACCTACACACGCACACGCAAACACATACTCGCAAACACAAACAAAGTCCCGGATGCAGCAGGTATCCCTACTCTCTTGAGGTAAAAAGGAGATTGCTCGACCAAAAAATTACTTTCTCCTTCACCCGACACGTGTATGGGGGTCTTGGGAAGGAGGATTGGGTAAAATAGGGGATAAAAGGAGGGATTGGAGAGAAAAAAGAGGAGTTTAGAAGTTTAGAAATACTGAGTTTAGAAATGTGAGAGGAATTGGCAACTGTAGAGGTAATTGTTATGATTTTATTTTCTTTACTTTTTATGGTATTTTTCGATATCTTCCTTTCGCAATAAACTATGTATTTCTCTGCATTTTTTTTTCTCTTTCTCTGTCTTCGTCTGTCTCAATCTCTCTCTCTCCCTTTCTATCTGTCGATCTATCTGTCTCTATCACTACATCCGTCTGTCTGTCTCTGCAATTGTCTGTCTTTCTGTCTATCTCTCTCTTTCTTCCTCTCTGACCCCCTCTCTTTCTAACTCTTTCCGTCTGTGTTTTCTCCCCCTTTCATTCCTCCCCCCCCCCTCTCTAACCACCCCCTCCCAAATCTCTTACTTTGATGTTAAATTTAGAACTGTGGCCGTTTAAAGCCCATCCGTTGTCAGTGCATCTATATTAATTCACAAATGGAATTTCAGAATTTAGTCGCTTGTGTGTGTGTGTGTGTGTGTGTGTGTGTGTGTGTGTGTGTGTGTGTGTATGTGCGCCCCACACACACACCACTACCACCTGCAGCCACAGTTTAATTTTTTCCTGATTCGGAGCTCAGTGGTTAGTATGCCTTGCCCAAGGGACAATAAAACCTTGCTAGAGGCCCAAGGACCGCCTTACAATTCCTGAAGCAAGTCATTTATATAAATATGTATATATACATACATATGTATGTATGTATATATATATATATATATAATATATATATATATTATATATGTATATATATATATATAATTATTATTATTATACATATATATATATATATTTATATATCTATATATATATATATATATATATATATATATATATATATATATATATATATATATATTATATATATATATAACATATATATATAATAATATATATATATATATATATTGTATATTATATATATGTATAATAATATATAATATATGTAATATATGTATATATATATATATATATATATATATATATATATATATATATATATATATATATATATATATATAATATATATATATATATATATATTTATATATGTTATATATATATATATATATATATATATATATATATATATATATATATATATATATATATATATATATATATATATATATATGTATATATACATATAATGATGATGACAATACTAACAATAATCACAAATAAACAGAAATACCGAAAACCAACAAAAGACAAGTAAAGTACAAAATGTACACAAAGAAAGGAAGAAAAAAAAGCCCCCTGCTATTTTTTAGGCCCCTCGCCCCCCCCCCCTCGCCAGCCCATAGTCTCCCTCCTTCGCCCAAGAGGCCTCGACCGGAAATGAGATGCACTGTAGGCCACCCGAGCATGGTGAGGGGGGGCGGGGCGGGGTGGGGTGTGGGTATTGGGGTGGGGGTGGGTGGGGGTGCGCAATATCTGTACGAAGCGGTCGATGTCCCCAGGAAACCCACGGGG
>NW_020872086.1:468353-473353 GCF_003789085.1 Penaeus vannamei | reverse complement strand
GAGGAGGTTGAGGATGGGAGGAGGTTGGGGGAGGAGGGGGTTGGGAGTTGGGGAAGAGGAGGGGGGAGGGGGAGGAGGAGGGTGAGGAGGGGTTGGGGAAGAAGAGGGGGGAAGAGGAGGGGGTGAGGGTTGGGGATGAGGAGGGGGGATTTGGGAAGAGGAGGGGGTTGGGGGAAGAGGAGGGGGAGGGGGGATGGTTTGGGGACGAGGAAGGGGAAGAGGGGAAGAAGAGGGGGAGGAGGGTTGGGGGGCGAGGTGGGGGAGGGGAGGAAGACGAGGGGGAAGAGGACATTCATATCTACCAGATAGAGAGACAGATAAATGTATGTTTATCATATAGATAGACAAATATGCATTTATTTCTGTGAAGAGAAGGGGAAGGGGGGTTGGGGGAGGAGGGGAGAGAGGGTTGGGGAAGAGGAGGGGAGGGGTTTGGGGGAATAGGGTAAGGGAAGAGGGGGTAGGGGTTAAGGAAAAGAGGAAGGAGGGGAGAGATGAGAGAGGAATATCTGGGGGGGGAGTGTAGGGACAGGGAAGAGGTGGAGATGGAGGAGGGAAGAAGTGAAGAAGGAAAGAGTAAAAGGGGGAAGAGGTGGGATAAAAAGAGAGAGAAGGAGGAAGACGTGGGAAGACGAAAGAGGAGGTAGGGGAAACTGAAGAAAGTTTAGGGAAAACGAAAAAGGAAAAAGAAGGGGAGATGAAGAGGGAAAAATAAGGGAAAGAATGGGGGAAGGAAGAAGGAATTAAGAGAAAGAAAAAAAAGGAAGAGGAAGGGGGTAAGAAGGAAGAGGTGGGGATCGGGGAGGGGAGAGAGAGGAGAGAGGGGAGAGGAAGATGAGAGGGGGTGGGGGGAGCGGGGGAGGGGGGAGGGGGTGGGGGGCGGGGGAAGGAGAGAGGGAGTGGCAAAAAACGATTGTCTCGTCTATTTTTCTCCCTGAGGCGTTCTTTCATTATCTCCCTCATCTTCAAGTGGGTTGTGGGTGGGGGAGGGAGAGGGAGGGGTGGGGGGAATGGGCAGGGAATAGATAGGAGAGGAAGGTGGGAGGAGAGGAGAGGAGGGTGGGCAGGGAAGAGATAGGAGAGGAAGGTTGGGGGGAGGGGGTGGGAGAGGAAGGTTGGGGGGAGGGGTGGGAGAGGAAAGTTGGGGGAGGGGGGGAGGAAGGTTAGGGGGGAAGGGGACAGAAGGTGGGGAAGGTGAGAGGGTAGAGCGTCGGGGAGTGGGCAGGGAAAGGATAGGAAGGACGGTGGGAGGAGGGAGAGGGAGGGTGGGCAGAGGAAGAGATAGGAGGAAGGTTAGGGGGGAGGGGTGGGAGAGGAAGGTTGGGGGGAGGGGTGGGAGAGGAAAGTTGGGGGGAGGGGGGGAGGAAGGTTAGGGGGGAAGGGGAGACAGAAGGTGGGGAAAGTGAGAGGGTAGAGCGTCGGGGAGTGGGCAGGGGAGGAGGAGGGAGAAGAGGTTGGCGGGAGGGAGAGGGAGGGTTGGGGAAAGGAGGGGTAGAGCGTAGGGGAGTGAGCAGGGGGAAAGGAGGGAGAGGACGGGGGGAGGGGGAGAGGGGGGTTGGGAGAGGGGGTTAGAACGTAGGGGAGTGAGCAGTGGGAGAGGAGGGAGAGGATGGAAATTGAAGGGAGGAGGACAGGGGAGAGGGAGGTGGGGGGGTAGAGAGGAAATTGGGCGAGAAGAGGGTAGTAAGTGGAAGAGGGGGAGGAAAGAGAGGGGAGAGGAGAGGAAGGGGAGAGGGGAGAGGGAAGAAACGGGTGGAAATTGAAAGTGGGAGGGGGAGAGAGAGGAGGGAGGAGGAGGAATAGTGGGGAAGTAGGGGTGAGGGGAAGAAGGAGGGATGAGGGAAAGGAAAGGAGTAGGAAGGGAGAGGAGGGGAAGGAAAGAGAGAGGGAGGAGTGGATGAAAAAGTAGGAGGGGAGAGGGAGGGGGGAAGACGAGATGACTGAGACAAATTAAAGGGGGGGGGGGGAGGAGAATGACAAGCAGAAAACGTACCAAGCGCAGAGAGGGTTCAGCGGGTGCACATGGCGTCTTAATATGTGTCAATTTACTTAAAGAAAAAAATAATTATCTTGTATATCTGCAATCATCATCTTCATACTTACAGCCACTCATCAGTATTTTTTTCTAGTCAAATTTATACTTTTATATACCAACTCACACAATAATCCTTATATTTTCTTTTTAATCACATTTTTTGCGTTTTAAAGCGTACAGAAAGAAGCTAATTCTGGGAAAAGGATAACTAATTGGACACAAGACAAAAAAAAAATAAAAAAATAAAAAAAATAAAAATCTCAAAGGACTCAGAGAATGAAATATCCACAGTAGGATGTTGAAATAAATGTGCGAATATACATCAGGGAGAAAGGATATGTATAAAAGCCATTAGAAAGACCAATGAATGACAAAACGAGAAAAGAGAAGAAAGAAAGAAAATGGGGAAAAGTAAGAAGGAGAAAAGAAAAAGAAGATGATGAAGAAAAAAAAACGAAGAAGGAGAAGAAGACGAAGAAGAAGAAGCTGAAGAAGAATACAAAGAGGAAGAAGATGATATAGAAGAAGCTGAAGAAGATGATATAGAGAAGCTGAAGAAGAAAAGAAGACGAAGAAGAAGTAGAAAACGAAGAAAAATGAAGAAGAAAGCTAAGAAGAAGAAGAAGAAGAAGTAGAAAAATAAGAAGCAAAGTGTAGGTCTCCAAAGGGTAGAATAATAACTACAATTTGGCACGTATTTCCCTTGTGGGTGGCTGGTTAACAGAAAACGCTCAGAAGAAAGCCAAGAGAGAGAGAGAGAGAGAGAGAGAGAGAGAGATAGAGAGAGAGATAGAGATAGATAGAGATAGAGATAGAGATAGAGATAGAGATAGAGATAGAGATAGATAGATATAAGATAGATAGATAGATAGATAGATAGAAGATAGATAGAGAGAGAGAGAGAGAGAGAGAGTGGGGGGCGGGGTCGACGCAGAGGGGGAAAGAAAGACAAAGGAAGAGAAAATTAGATGATTCTGAAAGAGGGCGAAAGATAGTCAGTTGAAGGCGGAAAGACAGTATAGAGAGAAAGGATGAAAAGAAAGGAAAAGAAAAAAACCGACAGAGAGATAGATAAACAGATAGACAGGGAAATAGACTGACAGTTGGATAAGCAGAGAAAGAACGAGATAGGAAAAGTTACAGCTAGAGTTATATAAGAAGACTGATAGAGAGAGAGAGAGAGAGAGAGAGAGAGAGAGAGAGAGAGAGAGAGAGAGAGAGAGAGAGAGAGAGAGAGAGAGAGAGAGAGAGAGAGAGAGAGAGGGAGAAAGAGAGAGAGAAAGAGGGAGGGAGAGAGAGAGAGAGGAGAAAGAGAGAGAGCAGATAGAGGGTAAAATATGAGAAAATATTTCATCACATAAGTGAAAAACAGAGATTAAGAAGATGAGTTGGATGAGTGGAGTGTGTGTGTGTGGGGGGGGGGGAGAGGGAAGTCTTCAGAGAGACTTAAATTAGCGTGGGACTTCTGGTCTTGGGTGGTCACCTTGAATTCCAAGAACTGATTAGAATATGAAATAAAAAAGAAGAAAGGGAAGGACAGATTAAAACAAAGAGAATGTGAATGTCACTTTTTGAACTGAAGAATATGGTTAAGAAAGAAGAAAGGGACGGTGAATATCACTTCTGAACTGCGACCCAGATGAAATTTCAATTAGCGAGATCCGAATGGTAAGTGTCTCATTAAAAGTTACTATTATTTAAAAACGGGAGATGGGGAATGGTGGCAGCGGTGGGATGATGCCAATCTAAAAATGGAAAGGCCAAACTAGAGATTTTTCTTTTCTATTCATATTTTTATGGGAGTGGGAGGGATGGTGATGGGTAGGCTAGATAGAAGGGAAGGGATAGAGGGTAGTAGTCGCATTTAATAAGTCTCCTATTTCTTATTTTATCTTTCAGTCTTCTAAAATCCCATGTTGGACTTTTCCTTTCCCTTTTATAATGATGCCTTTCCCAATTAGCGTCACCTTGCTGAGTTACGGTTTGCATCACAGGGAGGAAAAGGGCCAGATACCTTACCATGCTGGCCCAGTGTAGTGTAGTCTGCCTTTTTCGAATGCATAAGCGCGAAAGGTAAAAAGCTAAGGATTAAATAGCTTCCTGTTACAATGACTTTTGTTAGAACATCCAGTGTCGTCCAAATCTAATGTATATTCTCTATTTTTGTATCAGACATCAAAGTGTTTGCCTTGAAGTCTGTCTTGTGTGTAGCTTGCATAAATCAGGAACTATATTCTTTTTTTTTCTTTTTTTTTTGCCAAATACATATAGAACTATAAAATGAAATGTTATAGATAATACGATACCTGATTCACCTCATGCCAATCAAAGTCACGGTACAGATGCCAGATTTTGTGGATTGATAACTTAGGTCAAATGCCAAACGCCAACAACACTGTCTCTCATGGTAAAGGCAAGTTAATAAATGTTAAGTCTCCATTTTCATCTTTTCACAATTAATTTCGTTCCGATAGTTTAGCTAACTATTTGATGTGTTACTGACTAGTATGCGCTTGATATGAATGTGTGAACGAAAATTATGATTTTAACTGTTGTTCGTTATATTCCTTTTGAAACATGAACTAGGATACATATATTGTGTCATATAAATATCAGACCCAAAAGAATCTTATATCATTCATCATTCGACATACATTTGTGTCGAATATTTAGGTGTGTGGAAGGAATCCAGAAGTCTGTGCTCTGTAACAGAAATATCTTATAAGAGAAGCAAAAGGAAGAAAAAGGAATAAGCAAAACAAGCGTAAAAAGAAAAAGAGTAAAAAAAAAAAAAAAAAAAAAAAAAAAAATGGCATACATGCTCCCTGGTAATACAAACTGTAATTTGCATATCGTTAAGGGAACCCACTTTCAGTCCCCAGAGAAAACAAATGCTTAAAATCCAAGCGGTTCCATTAACTATATGAAGACACAGGCTTTAGATAAGAGTGTGATATATATATAT
>NW_020872086.1:458353-463353 GCF_003789085.1 Penaeus vannamei | reverse complement strand
AATAATAATATAATAATATAATGAAATGATAATAATAATAATGATAATGATAGTTGTAGTAGTGTAGTAGTAATAATGATAATAATGATGATGGTAATGATGATAACAATTAAGATTATAACAATGGTGATAATGACAGCAGTAATAGTAGTGGTAGTTACAGCAGCTACATTCCACCACCATCACCACCAATAATAATGTTGACCATAACAATAGTACTAACAAACACAATAATTCCAAAACACAGACTTACAAAGCCCAAACAGAAAAAACAAAGACATACATATATAAAAAACAACACACACCCAGGTACACACACACACACACACACACACACATACCAACACACACACACACATATCAACACACACATTACACGTTTCCAAAAATATACATCAACACCACACACACACACGCACCACACACACACACAACACACACACACACTCGTCCAGAAATAGACACAACACACACACACTTGATACTCGTGTTATAAACTGCTTCCTGCTCCTGGTTCTGACAAGCACCCACTGTCATGGCATCAGTGGAGTTCTTTGATCGGTTCTTGGGAGGGGGATATGAGGGGAAAGGGGAGGGGGAAAGGGGAGGTGATTGGGGGAAGTGATGGGGAGGGAGAGGGGAAGGGTGGAGGTGATGGGGGGGATGGGGACAGGACAGGACTCGGCAACAGTAGTAGTATAGTAGTAGTAATAGTAGTAGTAGTAGCAGCAGCAGCAGTAGTAGTAGTAGCAGCAGCAGCAGCAACAGTTGTAGTAGCAGTATAGTCGTAGAAATAGTAGTAGTAGTAGTAGTAGTAATAGTAGCAGTAGAAGCAGCAGCAGCAATCGCCTCGCCGCGTGCTCTCTCTCTCTCTAGCTTGTCTTAGTAGAACGAAGAGTATATATATGGGTAATTCCTGTCTTCCAAGACGGTGCGGACTCGTTTGCATACTTTAATTGGTGAATCGCGTCTTAACTAGTGCCACGGCGCTGCTGCTCCTGTGTTCACTACAATTAGGGTAGAGAAAATGGGGGAGGATAGGGATGATGAGGGATGAGAGGAGGAGAGGGAGGGGAGGGGTGATGGGAGAGGATGAGAGGGAGAGGAGAGGGGGAGAGGGGAGGGGATGGGAGAGGGGATGAGAGGGAGAAGGAGAGGGGGAGAAGGTGAGGGGGATGGGGATGAGAGGGAGAAGGAGAGGGGAGAGGGGAGGTGGGGGGATGAGAGGAGAAGGAGAGGGGAAAAGGGAGGTGTAGCAGGGAGAAGACTTTCACTGGAAAATAGAGAAGGAAAGAACGAAAGGAAGGAGGAAAGGAAATGGAGAGTAAAGAGGGAAAGGGGAAAGGGAATGGAGAGTATAAGAGGGGGAAGGGGAAAGGGAAATGGGGAGGGGGAGGGGTGAGAGGGAGGGAGACGGAGAGGGAAATAAATAGATTAAGGATGAAAGGGGGGGGGGGGGTGAGGGAATGGAGGGAAGAGTAATAGTGGAAGAGATATATGGAGGTGTGTGAGCGAGGGAAAGAGAAAGAGGAGAACTTAAGGAAGGAAAACGAGAATGAGAGGAAGAGAAGTTAGCTAAATAAAAAGGAATAAAACGAGAGAGAAACGGAGAGCGAAAAAGGCGAAGAGAGAAGAGAGAGTAAAGAAGGAGAGTGAGAGTCCCAGCATACACTCGTCTCTCATGAGTCACGCATTTACAATAGCTTCCCCTCCACGTCGCAGCGCAAGGCTCCATCCCGAACCGAGGCTAAACCAATATTACTCACGCAAAAGTCAAAGAGGAATGGCAAACGCACGTGTTTCGTATCTCCAATACCATTACAAAAGCACTTGAAGACTTTTTCATTTAAATTCCGAATTTGAATGTTGTATTGCCTTCCAATCCCCTTCGGCGCTCAGCAATCGAAATAACATCGCCATAGTTCCTCTCTCTATGCCTTCTATTAGCTCTTTCATGGGCGTCGGCGTGTCCTTTTCGCGCCCACTTAGGCCTTCTGGACGGCGCCCGCTCGTTGCCGGACGCCGCCACCGACGGAGGATTTCTGTTGCTTGTATTTATGAGTTTTTTTTTTCCTTTTTGGATTCGGTTGGATGGCGTTGCGAGGGGCTGGTGCGGGGGGGGGGGCTTGGCTTGTGTGCGGATACAGGGGGAATCGTTTAATCTTCGCTTTTAACTGTATGTAGTTTATAATATATATATGATATATATATAATATAATAAATATAATATATATATTATATAGTATAATGATAACAATATATAATATGTATATATAATATAAATGTAATAATATATGGTAATATAGTATATGATAGTATGATAGTAGGTATAAGAGTAGTATATAAGGTAGGTGATAGTATAGGGGTATAGTATGATATATAAGTGAGGTAAAATATATATATATATGAAAATGTATGTAAATAGAGCAGTGTCTCGTGGAGCGGGTATAGGGTATGATATGAAATTACATACTATGATAATGATACATATACACATAACGATATATCGTAAATGAGATATTATGATAGCTATACATATATATAATGTAGTGATAAGTGTATGTATGATATAAATTATACCCATATAGTGTATATGTATATATATTGTGGTATGTATACACACACAGCACACGAGCGACCGACAGCAGCGCACACACAGCACGACACACGACACAGCACCGCGACACCCACACACGAGCGATAGAATATAGCTATATATAGTAGTAGTATTACATATATATATATATATATATATATACATATAGGCTGATAGGTGATAGATAGGATATAGTAAGTATACAGGTAGTATAGTATTAGGCATAGTATATAAGGTAATATAGCGATATAGGGTATTATAGATAGTAATGATAATATATATATATAGTTATATATTATCATACTATAATATATAATACATATATAATAGATAGTATATATATAACATATATATATATAATATATAAGTATAGTATATATAATAGTAGTAGTAGTATATGATAGTGTGTGGTTGTGTGGTGTTGTGTGTGAGTGGGACTTAGTATATAATATATGAATATATATAGTATATATAAGTATATATATATATATATATATAATATATATTACATATATATATATATATATTATTCATTTAAGTATTTATTTATGCGAGCACACATTCATTTGTTCACTAATATAACATTCACTTAATACTGTACCGTATTCTTTATATCCGAAATGTTCATATATTTGCATGGTCTTGCCAAATAGATTCGCGACCCCCCGGTGAGATCTGCAAAAGAAGAAAACAAAAAACCATTGAAAGTCTGCCAATGACAGATCAATAATGACTGGCCGATAAAATTCTTTCCATTTACGAATTTCTTTCCAAACGATCGTCCAATATTTTTTTTTTCGTCGACTTCATTCCAGTATTAGCTAAACCTTTGGAATAGTATGTACGAATATTTTTGCGTGACGAAATTTCGGAAATAATTCTTATCTGTTTATCTGTTTATCTCTCTGTATCTATACATGCATTTCTGCTTAGATATCATATACTGATTATTAAAAAAGGAGGATGAAATATTTCGTAGATCACACACACAAACACACATACACACAGACCACACATACACAAACAAACACACAACACACACACACACATACACAAACAAACACACACAGAAACACACACAGACTCACACAAACACACACACACACACATACACAAACAAACCACACACACACACACACACATAGACAACAAAACACACACAGAACACACACAGACTCACACACACACACAACACACACACACACACAAACACACTGTATACTGGAATATTGTGCAAAGAATCAACGTACGTATATGTGCGTGTTATTATCGCGAATCTGTGCAAGACTCATAACATTTGCCTGTGTACATGTACGATTTGATATTCAACTGTATATTAAAGTTTAAATTTTCCAATGACACATTTTGCCATTCCTCTGAATCGGAAAACTATGTTGACTCTACTGATGTAAATATTGACAATTCTTTTATCAACAGGGAACAAGTACATTATCTCTACATCTCCTGTTTCCCCTTTCTTTCATCAAAATCGATATTCCTATAACCGGGTTCATGATCTACGATATATTTTAATATGTGCGTATCTCTCTCTCTCTCTCTCTTTCTCTCTCTCCTCTCTCTCTCTCTCTCTCTCTCTCTCTCTCTCTCTCTCTCTTCTCTCTCTCCTCTCTCTCTCTCTCTCTCTCTCTCTCTCTCTCTCTCTCTCTCTCTCTCTATCCTCTCGCTCTCGATCGCTCGCTCTATCTCTCCATCTATCTACCCCTCTATCTTTCTATCTGTTTATGTACAGTCGCCGACGGGTGAAGTTACCGCCGCATCCCTTGGTAACATCGCCCTTCACAACATGGAAGCCTCCTCCCCTCAAAAAAAAAAAAAAAAAAAAAAAAAGAAAGAAAGAAAAAAAATTCACTAACAAACGTGTGAAAAAGCAATTACTTAATTACTTCTCCGCCTTGCACCTTTCTCTGGGAACAACAATGACACTAGTGGTCGCCTAGTTTGGTCACATCCCTTCCAGACATGCTCAAGCCTCGCACCTCATGACAGCATTATCCGTGCAATAGATTGTGCAGCTTGGTTTGAAAATTCATACTTGGGGGTATGGGGGGCGGGGGGGGGGCGTACCCACCCACTGCAATGGGAATGTACGTACAGAAAGCTATGTCAGAAACTTCACGGGTTTTAAAAGCATCAAGCGAAACCAATCTTTATAGCAAGACAACTGAAGGAAAACAACCCATAATTCTTTTGCCCAGACCAGTGACGGAATAAAACATAGCGGCTGGCCTCGGATTTAGTCAAGTGTTCTCCGCAAAACAAACAAACAAACAAACAAAAAACGTTACGTTACTGGAAATTAAAAGGCAAGACAGAATCTGCTTGCAAAGAAATATAAAGACTGGATCATCAGCAGATTCAGAGAGGCGTTATAAACAGACGAATC
>NW_020872086.1:431742-439242 GCF_003789085.1 Penaeus vannamei | reverse complement strand
TGTGTGTGTGTGTGTGTGTGTGTGTGTGTATGTGTGTGTGTGTGTGTGTGTGTGTGTGTGTGTGTGTGTGTGTGTGTGTGTGTGTGTGTGTGTTGTGTGTGTGTGTGTGTGTGTGTGTGTGTGTGTGTGTGTGTGTATGTGTGTGTGTGTGTGTGTGTGTGTGTGTGTGTGTGTGTGTGTGTGTGTGTGTGTGTGTGTGTGTGTGTGTGTGTGTGTGTGTGTGTGTGTGTGTGTGTGTGTATGCTTATATGTGTATGTAGAATATATAGAAAATGTAGAATTTATGTAGAATATATGTAGAATATATAATACAAATATAATATACATAATATATACAAAATAAAATATATATATCATATAATATAATATACCATATAAACAAAAAATGTAAAATATGTAGAATGTACAATAGTGTAAAATGTCATAAATTGCGGCGGAGAGGACCGAGACGCGTCCCCTCTCACTCTCGCTGCCTGACTGGCACTCGATCAGTCAGACCGGGCGGAGGGGGGGGGGGCAGGGAGTGAGAGAAGGCGACAGAGCTCAATTGAACGTATTTAAGACACATTCAAGGAGTACATAAGAGTATTTGGAGATAGGCGTTGGTAGTAATATTCAGATTTTCCTAACGCCCAGTAAATATATATAATAGACATAGACTGATACAACGATATTGACCCCTAATTTTCATCCTTCTCAGCCTCACCTAACAATCAATAGTGACTTTGCTTTGTCTATTAAAAAATACAAATCCAATTAACAACACTTCGTCCCGATCACAAACACACCTGCCGCCTTTCATCATAAGTGTCCGGTTCTCGAGGTAAATCGACACAAACGGATTCCATGAAGCACATTTAGATATTTCATTTATTTTTATTTTTTATTTTTTTTTTATTTATTATTTTATTTTATTTATTTATGCATATTTAGATATTTCATTTTTTTATTTTTCATTTTTTATTCTCATTATTTATTTATTTATTTATTTATTTTATTTATTTTATCATTTATTTATTTTTATTTTTATTTTAGATATTTCATCGCATATCAGATTTGCTTGGAGGTTCTTGTGAGTAAGTTGTTCGGCGCTTTCACGAAGTTGGATTTACATTCCGTGGCGTGACTTTCAGAAACGGATTTAATTTAGCTCATCGAGAGAGTGACTTTCAGATAAAAAGATTTAATTCATCGAGAGAGTGACTTTCAGAAACAGATTTAACTCGTGGAGACAGAATCTATTTTTTTCTTTTTTTATTTTTTTGGGGGGGGGGGGGCGATTCAGCAGATTAATATTTATGATGTCTCTGGTGAATTCTATGAAATATTGTTTTAGAGCTTCGGTATATTCTAACAGTATGATTGTTTACAGGTTAAAACTACACTTCACTTTAGCTAACGAAAGCGACATTAATTAAATAGCTTACAATGAATTTTCACACAGTGCATGACGATGACCTTAGTTCTGCTCTGGATTTTCTTCAAAAGTTAAAATCTGCGAATTAGCAACGTTTTGAAAAAAAACTGTCCGAAAGGCGATATATCATTATAGAGACCTCAAAAAAAAAAAAAAAAAAAAAAAAAAAAAAAAAAAAAAAAAAAAAATGAAAATTATATCTAGTTCTTCCCACAAAGAAAGGAACTTAAAGCATTTAAAAAAAAAAAATCTACTTGAGTGAAATTGCAAGGTCTAAGAAAGATCATGCAGTTGTTGGCATGATTTTGTGCTCGTCATGGTTTCAAAAATCATGGGCTTGCGAATGTTTATGGCCGAACTCCATTACCCGGACCACAACATAGAAACAACATGGAAATAAAACTGCGATATTAAAGCATAAAAGAGAAGATAAAAAAGACGAAGAAAAGGAAAAAGAAGACGAAGAAGAAAAGGAAAAAGAAGAGAAAAGAAAAAAAGACGAAGAAAAAATGAAAGATTGAAATAAAAGAAAATGAATTAAAACTCGAACCAGAATACGGAAGATAAATTGCGATATTGAAGTATAAAAGGAAAAAGAAAAAGAAAAACGCAAAATGAAAATAAAAAGTAAAACTAAATAAAAAAAAAAAAAAAATGGAAAAACAGTAAATCATTGCTGCAAAAGAAATAAATTATCACCTTGTTTTACAATTAATCAAAATTGAATTGCTTCCTGAAAAAGTCAAATTATTTTGATCGAACATTAACAAATTTTACAAAAATGGCGTTAGACCGAAACAATAATATAATATATATATATATGAGCCGAAAAATAAGAAAATCATATTCAATGCAATAATCTATATTTTTTGGTGGAAATCTTTAGACAAAGATGATTCCATAGGTACTTAATCACCTGATTTTCCATTTCCCTGAATTCTGGTTATCATGATATTATCATTATTATTATCATTATTATCATCATTACTGTTATTATAGTCATTAATAAATTATAAAGTAATTTAGAATAAAAAAGGAAGAAAGAAAGAATAGAAAGAAAAAGAAGAAGAAGAAGAAGAAGAAGAGAGAAAGAAAGAAGAAGAAGAAGAAGAAAAGAAGAAGAAGGAAGAAGAAGAAAAGAAAAGGCAGTTTTTGAAGTCTTGTGGAGGCCTATGTGTAAGCAATTAATAAACTAAACTCATGATATTTATAATATCTTCGGCATCATAAATTAAGATATCACTAATGTAAGTCCTATTTTCATTGTTTATTTTCTATTTTTATTTATTTATTTATCTATTTATTAATTATTATTATCTTTATAAACTCTTATTTCCATTAACATTTTCGCGTAATGTCACTCTTAAGTTAGGTCCTTTACACAGCACCTGCCTTAAGCCCCTAGATTTTTCATCTTTTTTTTCTCTCTCTTTTTTAAACCCTTAACAATGTAATGTTTTCCAGGTCATCCAAACCCGCGAACGAAATGCTTTTGTTCCAACCGGCTTCGCGCTTTCAAACATTTTAAAAGCTGTTTGCTATTCCTGGCGTAATCTCCTTTTAGACTTCTATGTCAGTAACTGCTGATACGATAAGCTGACAGGACGTAATGCTTGCCGGTACAGATATGCACACGCACGCACTCACGCACACGCATACAAGCAAACAAGCATACACACACACAAACAAATACACATACAAACATACACAAACGCGCGCACACACACACACACACACACACACACACACACAACAAATACACATACAAACATACACAAAACGCACGCACGCACACATACACACACACACAAACAAACACATACATACATACAACTTATATTTTAAGTTTGAGAATTCCACGTTTTCCTTCTTCTAGAGGTAAAAGAATGAAAAATAAAATCAAACCATTTATTTACTTGAATGAAAAATAAAATCAAAATCCAAATCAAATCATTTATTTACTTTTTTTTTACTAAGTCTCCGATATCCTAAGGAGAATTGAACGCATTAGAAACTAAATTCTTGAAACAATAATAAAAAAAAAAAACACACACACACGCAAAAAGATAAATATAAATGACATTTACTTCCTTTATCGCCTCATTCGTTCGTGATGTGCCATTTTTAAGTGCAACGAAATTAGCGAAAGGATATTTATGGAACTAATTACGCACTGACACATTGTCATTATCTCTCCCTTCCTCATCTGACTTGTGATAAATTATGTTTATAACACCACTGATATGATTAAATGAAAAGTGATAGAGCAAAAGTGCATAGCAAAAAGCCCAGCCAAAAAAAGAAAAAAAAAAGAAAAAGAAAAAAAAGAAAAAAAAGAAAAAAAAAAAACAAAAAAAAAGAAAAAAAGAAAACATGGAATAATGGAAAGGAACAAAAGAAACGAAAGAGATAATAAATTGAAATAATTCTTAGGACTTTCAATTCTGACCGATCCTTCGCCCTTATTCAGATAAAAAAAAAAAAAAAAAAAAAAAAAAATGGACACTGAGCAATCTGGGAGCAATCTGCAATAATTTCCTTGTAATCTTTATTAACAATAAATTAAAAATTCCCTCAAGGTATTTATCAAACAGATTTGTTCCCATATTTATCAGTCCAACCCTATTTAACCGATTTTATTTAAGACTGTGACGATTCGGTTTCTTAGTTTTCGAAACCTCTGGACTTTGAAGTCGAAGCGTCAATACATAAATTTCAAATCCTGTGTTCAAGGAATTCGAAGCCTCTATATGTAGTGTTCGAAGGCTCTATGCGTAGAGTTCAAACCTCTATCTGTAATGTACGAAGCCTCTATACGTTGTGTTCGAAGCCCCTATCCGTAGCGTTCGAAACCTCTATGTTTAGAATTCGAAACCTCAACGTTTAGAGTTCGAAACCTTTATGTTTAGAGTTCGAAACCTTTATGTTTAAAGTTCGAAACCTCTGTTTAGAGATCGAAACCTCTGTGCGTCGTGTTCGAAGGCTCTAAATGTGAATTTCGAAACTTCTGTTATAAGGGTCCTAGCTTCTGTACGTTTATTACCTTCTTAACACGGAACTGAGCGAGCCATCTGGGTCATATATGAGCTCATTTAACTTGATGCTTATTGTAATTATAACAGCTCTCTTTCTTTCTCATTCTCTCCCTCCCTCTCTCACATTATCTCTCTACTTATGTCTTTGTATTCCATACCAAATCCATGCTACCCTCTGTACAATGATATACCAAATTGTGATTCATGGTCAGTTGAATGATAATAACAAAGATAGTAATAATAATAATAATAATGATAATGATAATAATAATAATAATAATAATAATAATGATAATGATCTTTATCATTATTATTGTTATTACTATTATTATCATCATTATGATCATCATGATTGTTATAATTATTTTAATGATGATTGTATGATCATCTTATATTTTTTTTTGTTATTATCATTATCATTTATTATTATTATTATCACCATCCTCCTCCTCATCATCATCATCATCATTATCCCCATTTCAATCACATAATCATTCATTTATTCATATATTAATCTATTCACTTTTACACGGAGAACATAGCAGTATCTCAATTACCGAACGATAAGAAAGAAAAGAAAAAAGAAAATGGTGAATCACGCGTGGTCTGTTTCTATCTCTCTGTCTGTCTCTCCTCCTCCCCCCCCCCCCTCTCTATCTTTCTCTTCGCACACGGGCAAAATAGTACTTTGATTCTGTTTGTCTGCCTCTCTCTCTCTCTCTCTCTCTCTCTCTCTCTCTCTCTCTCTCTCTCTCTCTCTCTCTCTCTCTCTCTCTCTCTCTCTCTCTCTCTAATCCCAACACAGGGTCAAGCTATGCGACTTCCCCGGGTGAGAGTGTGCAGTCGCTTAGAAGGTTCTAGAAGACTCTTGATTGGTCAAGAGTAACACGCACTTATAAAAAACAACACGATATGTCTTGGTCAGTGTAAGCCCGGCCTACCCGCCAGCGAGGCTACGGGCGGCGGTGTGCAGCTGGGGGCAGTGCGAGCGTTGAGTGAGGGTGAGAGCGAGGCTTGGGTCAAGGTCGGCTTACCTCTTATAGGCCTGGTGGACGCCCCAAGCCATGTTTAGGGAACGTGGCTTGGGTACGCATATAAGGAGAAAAAGCTAGAAGGAAACCCAAGTTGATCCACGCCACCCCACGTGCATGGTCTGTTCTATAGTATACTATATAGTAATAATAATAATGATAATAAAAGTGCTGATTATAATAATGGAGATAATAATAATAATTGTAGTTAAGTGATGATAATAATAATAAAAGTGATGATAAAGATAACAATAACAACAACGATGAATAACGTTAATAACACCAATAAATAATAATAATAATAACAAATATGATAACAACAGCAATAATTAAAAATGAGAAAAAAGCACGTAGATTTGAATAACAATAACGACAACAATCAGACAATAACAGAAGTAGTTCCAGTAGAACCACCAATAAGAATGACATTAACGATAGTGTAAAAAAACAACAAAAAAAACACTGTACTACAAATTACTTACCTAATAGCAATCGCTAACATGAACAGAGCAGCTGGGAATATTTCTTGCATTATTAAGATTATATAATAACAACCTTTTCCCCTATTTTCCTTTAAAAAATATATATTTCTATCTTACAAGGTAAACAGACGATGCTGTCATAATATTACCTCATAAGCCAAGAATTCAGACAAGGTCACCAAAACATTTATGTAAACTATTTACCCGGTGAAAAAAACATCCCTTTCAAAAAACATTAATGAGATTCAGCCATTGCAATATCCGGTGTGGGGGGGGTGGGGGGGAGTAGAGGGGGGGGGGGGAGGGGAGGAGGGGGGTAAGGTAACTCGGGTTGATTCGAGAGAGAAAAAAATAAGGTTTTGAGATGCTAATCAACTCGAGATTTGAACTTGATTTATTTGGCTAATGCGCAAGACCGGGATTTTGGCAAGTGGCGTCTTAAGAAAGGAGTGTTTTCTGAAGGTCGATTTCAGAACTGAGAGAGAGAGGGAAGAGAGAGAAGAGAGAGGGGGAGGAGGAGGTTGAGACTGAGGGAAGAAGGGACGAGACGGGAAGAGGAGGAGGGAAGTGGGGGAGGAATAGTAAAATGAGTGACCGGGGAACGAAAAAGGGTGAAGAGAATAAGGGAGCAAGATATTCAGAGAGAGATGGAGGAGGAAGAGAGAGAGAGAGTGCAATAAAGGGTGGAAGTGAGGAACAGGAAGGCAGAGGGGAAGAGGAAAGGGGAAGAAGGACAAGAGAAGCGAAAGAAATGGAGAGATAGGGGAAGAGAGAGAGAGAGAGAGAGAGAGAGAGAGACAGACAGACAGAAACAGACAGTATGTGACTGAGGGAGGAAGATGAACAAAGGGAGGGAAAAAGAAGAAGTGAGGTGAAAAGAGAAAGAACGAAAAAAAAAAAAACGCACAAATTAATAAAACGACAAGGCAGGGAACAAGGAAAAGAAAATGCGCATGAGACCAGCATACATAACACACAAGCCTTGGACTCAGTGACCACAGCATCCAAGGGCAGAGGGTGACCTGATCCCCGTCTTCTAGAACCTTCTAAGCGACTGCACACTGTCACCCAGAAGGAAGTCGCATAGCTTGACCCTGTGGCGGGATTAGCTTCCTGCTTATCCTCAGAAACAAAGCACTATTTAGCCGCCGTGCGAGAGAGAGAGAGAGAGAGAGAATGTGTTTGGGTGTAGGAGAGTGGGAGGAGGAGAGGGAGAGGGGGAGACAGGAGGAGGGAGGGACGGGGAGAGGGAGGGAGTGGGAGAGAGAGAGGAGGAAGGATAGAGAGAGATAAACAGAATAAGAGAAAGGCAGAAACAGAAAGAGAGGCAGTGACAAAGAGAGAAAAACAGGCAGGCAGACAGAGAAATAAGAAAAAGGAAAAAATCGAAAAAATCTTTCTCTTTCCAAAAGGATGCGCTTGCAGACCCATACGAACGCATGCTGAGTGGCCCATAAGAGTGAATACAAATTGGTTGATGAAAGCAAACATGTTGCATTACGAAATTAATGCAGTGGCACTAATACTGACGAGGA
>NW_020872086.1:426742-429242 GCF_003789085.1 Penaeus vannamei | reverse complement strand
ATTTGAGATATTAAGAGACAAAGAGAATGAGAGAAAGAGAGAGAGATTTGAGATATTGAGAGATAAAGAGAATGTGTGTATGTGAGAGACAGACTGACAGACAGACAGACAGACAGAAAGAGATACAGAGAAAGATAAGAATAAAGCAAATACATAAATATACAGCGAGAGATACAAAGGCAGAGAGATTTCCAACTAGATGAGCATTATCAGCAAAAACAAGGTATCAATAACAACCATTATCATTTATCAGTGATTGTGAATACCCTAATCAGATTAATCAGACGGTTATCTCTCTCTATCTAGCTTTCCTTTGATGATGCTTATGTGCATTTATTTACTCATTATTAATATTACAAATTTCATAACTTTTTTCATTTTCATATCCAGAGAGAGAGAGAGAGAGAGAGAGAGAGAGAGAGAGAGAGAGGAGAGAGAGAGAGAGAGAGAGAGAGAGAGAGAGAGAGAGAGAGAGAGAGAGAGAGATAAAAAGCATGAACAATAAACATTACGAAAGAGGGAGACATGGTCGTCGAGAAAGGAAAAGAGATAAGGCAGAAGAGGAGGAACGAAAGAAGGGAGAGATGAATATGGCGATAAATAGGGGACAGAGATAATTTGAGGAAAAATGAAGATGCTCGACAGTTGATGAAAAGATCAAAGGAATGTATGATAGATAAATAGATAGAATGGTAAACAGATAGATAACCTGGTATGCAAATAGACAAGTATATGGATGGATGGATAGATGGAAGGATAGTTGGATAGATACATAGACAAAAAACAGACAGATAAAAGGATAAATTTGCGTACTCATTGCTTCTTCTTTTAGATGAGCCAATTATCAGTTAATTTTTGTAAGATTATTTAAGATTTATGGAAAAGCAATATATAGATCGGAAAATAAATGTTAGGAAGCGAATATTACAGGAAATTTGTGACTGATGGAAATCAAAATAGAAAGAAAAATGCTCCCCGGCAACTGTAGAGCGTGCAAACGTGCCAGCTCTTCATTTTCCCGCTAATATTAACATCACAGATCGTAAAAAAATGTAATTTAGTTTCCATAGTCCATAGATTGTAAAAATGTGTTGTTTCGTGTCTGCCTCGCGGTGATTGATAAGAAATGGATTTAAGGTTCAATAAACTGAACAAATTTAAGTAGAAGGTCAGCGATATATTTATTGTTATTATTATTATAATTATCATTACTTTTCTTTTTTTTTCTTTTTCTTTGGGAGGGGGGAAGGTCTGATTCTTCAAACCAATCAATAATCAAACAAAAAAATTAATGGATACATAGATTAAAGGCTAATGAGGAATTTACATACCCTTGCTGTGTATTGGGCATTGCGTAAAACACCTGGAACCCCATAAATCATTATCAGTAACATAATCGCTTCTATTAGAGTCTAATCCAAGCCAAGGGGATACCCAGTGGGAGGAAGGGGGGGGGGTGATAACGAGGGGGGTGGTTGACAACCAACCCAAGAGAGAGAGAGAGAGAGAGAGAGAGAGAGAGAGAGAGAGAGAGAGAGAGAGAGAGAGAGAGAGAGAGAGAGAGAGAGAGAGACGAAGAAGAGAGAGGAGAGAGTGAGAGAGAGTGAGAGAGAGAGAGAGAGAGAGAGAGAGAGAGAGAGAGAGAGAGAGAAAGGGGGGGGGGTGACAACCAAGAGGGGGGCCTGAAACCAAGAAGTGGGGGGCGTGACAACCAAGAAGTGGGGTGGGTGACAACCAAGAGGAGGGGGAGCGTGTCAACCAAGAGGGGGTGGTGACCATTATCTATTAGCACTAACGACCCACTGTTACAGTCGTTAAAAAGGCTGCTGTAAGGTTGTTTGTCACTTATTCTTTGTTCTTAGATGTTTTGTCAACGAGAGACAGTGTTTGAACAGCTGTCTCTACTCAGAAATTTTCAGGGTGCTCTATGTTTTTTTTTTTTCTTTCTTTCTTTTTTATAGTTTCTTATAGCTTGTCATATATGTATTCCTTTAGCTTTTTTTTTTTTTTTTTTCTTTTTTTTGTCTTATAGTTATTTTTACTGCAGCCATCATAAGATTTCGGTTATATGATACAAGACTTTTTTTTACAGAACTGAACTGACGCACACACACACACACACAACACACACACACACACACACACACACACACACACACACACACCACACACACACACACACACACACACACACACACACGCACACACACGCACGCACACGCACGCACGGTGAGAATTTGAAAGCTTTTTATTTCCTCTTTCACTTTTCATTTTTTTAGGAAAGAGAAAACAGGAAAAGAGTCGAAAGGAGATAATCAGATTCAGTTTTTCCTTCTATTCTTTTTTAGTCTCTTGCCAGTTTAAATTCATTTCCTCTTTTTTCATTTAATTACACCAATTTGTATCCTTCTTCCCTCAATTAAGTGTGCACCATTAATGACACATATGAATCATGTTCTTGGAAACTGTGTCCTTTTCCATAATTAAATTTTTAAACTCG
>NW_020872086.1:419242-421742 GCF_003789085.1 Penaeus vannamei | reverse complement strand
CTGAACACCACATCAGGAATAACCACTGAACCCACATCAGGAATAACCAAACACCACATCAGGAATAACCACTGAACACCACATCAGGAATAACCACTGAACACCACATCAGGAAACCACTGGAACACCACATCAGGAATAACACTGAACACCACATCAGGAATAACCACTGAACACCACCTCAGGATAACCACTGAACACCACATCAGGAATAACCACTGAACACCACATCAGGAATAACCACTGAACACCACCTCAGGAATAACCACTGAACACCACATCAGGAATAACCAGAACAGGAATAACCACTGAACACCACCTCAGGAATAACCACTGAACACCACATCAGGAATAACCACCGAACACCACATCAGGAATAACCACTGAACACCACATCAGGAATAACCACTGAACACCACATCAGGAATAACCACTGAACACCACATCAGGAATAACCACATTGGGAAAACCACTGAGGAATAACCACTGAACACCACATCAGGAATAACCACTGAACACCACATCAGGATTAAGCTAGGGGTGACCACCTAGCACATGCACTGGTCGTCTCTCTGCAACAGGAAGGACAAACACGAGACAAACACCTGGCGAAATGGCGACGTACGAGCAGCGAGAGGGACAAAACCTGGATTAACTAAGCTGAGAAACGTGTGAAATTGGGACACAACTATCGCAGAAATCGCCCTCTTGCGGTGTCAGATTTAGCACCGGAGAGGAGAGCAAAGACAAGAAATCTTACTGAGTCTCGAACCACGGCTGATCCGACGCTGATGAAGGATTTGCGCGAGGGATTAATGCTCCCAGGATGCTTGAAGCGTCTCCATACCCCCCCCCCTGCGATCTGAGGTAGGAATCACCACCCTGGAACGCCTCAAAACCGCCCACGCTGATAAAAGAGGTATTCGAATTAGGGATTGAAGTTATTATGTTAAAATAAACAGTTGATTTTGTGATGTTTCCATTGTCAGGAAAAGAATAAGAGACAACAAGGAAAATACTAGATTCAGCAAAAAGGGAAACGCCTCCGGAGGAAGCTACTCACGCCCATTCCATGAAGACTCCCGGGGATAGACAAAGTGGGCGTACTAATTAAGGCCAATTACTTCAGTTGCGTGGAGCATTCCCAAATGTTTGGTTAAACATAAGGATTGCAGATGTTAATTTGCAATTCATATTTCACAAAGAAAAATGTCAGTATCTCATAGGAATGTTTTTTGGAAGACGGGTACACTTCTTTGCTCTAGTAATTCTGCATACCTGGGTAACTGCTCATGAGGGTATCGCATCTGTGAAGAGCATCACCTCTACTTATCTACTTTCGCGTCGACAGGGATGGATGCTGGTCTCCCAAAGGCCAGAGTCGTTTGTAATCCCCCTAAGTTTGCCATTGGAGGTATGCTCTCAAAGCCTCATCCGCGTACCATGAAGACCTCTAACACTGGGCTTCATGTCAGTTTGTGGGAGAGCATCACAGGGCTGAGCAGCAGCTGGCTTGGCCCTGTAACCTGCTCATCAATTTCCAAAGACACCAACATGTGCAGGAACCATTACAATCTCATTTTTTTCGCTCTGTCACTGCAAGCCACTATTAAACTTCCCTCTCCAGTTGGTATGATAAATGTAAGCTGTTGATGGCCTGCAGTTTACCATGAGTTTCAGTGTTTTCGGATGGGTGGAAGTTGACGTGAATTATGTATGTGAAAATTTAGGCTTGTAAAGGAAGAATGCAAACAACGAAGTTCCCTTTACCAACTGCTATAAACCGCATTTGACAAATGTAGAAAAGGTATAATTGACAATGATAATCTTAATACAAGAGATGTTCATCTTTTGTATTGTTAATATATTCAACTCCTATAAAGCTTACTTCGTCTTCAGATTCTAAACCAACTCTACATATTGTATTTAATTATTTGTATTTTGTAATTTGTAAATGTCCCTGATGTCTGCTTTACCCGTTAAGGACTTGAAATCAACATCCTTTCAGAAAAAAAAGAAATTTCCCTAGTAGTGATAGCTCTTACAGTCATGAACCGAATTCCCCTTATTTTGCATGGATTCCGTGATAATTCTATTACATTAAGATATCTGTCACATGAGGCTGACATGCTAAATATCCTGTGGTGAAAGAGCACCCGCACCCTCTGGCTCTCTCTTTCCTGGGATTTGGACAAGCCTTGTACTTGGATGTTCACTTATTTTCCCCTTTGCTAGCTTGGGATTACTTTATAGGAACAAAGGACAAGATTGAGCCTAATTGCTGGGTATTCTGGGCAGTAGCGGCGGCTTCAGTAGACGCGAGGCAGCTGAAACCATGGATGTATTCAGAGCTATTCGCTGTGGCTCTGCAGATCTTACTTAAGCAGGAGTTTCCCTTCAGTCCTTCCCCAATAGAAGGAGATGTACGCATTTCTTCTCTTGTAATCTAAGGCGGTGTAACGGGGGTGTGTGTAATGTGAAAAACACTGAAATTAAAAGG
>NW_020872086.1:409242-414242 GCF_003789085.1 Penaeus vannamei | reverse complement strand
CTCTCTCTCTCTCTCTCTCTCTCTCTCTCTCTCTCTCTCTCTCTCTCTCTCTCCTCTCGCATGACGGAGAGACAAAAGAAAGAAAAAAAACTGAGGTAAAACTAAACCAAGAAATGATATTTCATCTCGAAACAATGGCGGTCTTCGATCCGAGAGATAGAAACGATCAAGGAAAACTAAGACAGCAATAAAGAAGGTAAAAGTAAGAGAAAGAAATAAAGCGAGACGAATAGATGAGAAGCCGACTAACGTGGAAAAAATATGGAAGTGGAGAAAAGAAGAAGGCATAATGCAAAATCTACGAAGAGATGAAAATAATTCGGCAAAAATTTACGAAAGAAGGAAACTAGCAAAAAATTCGAAAAGAGAAAGAATCATGCGAAGGAATCATAAAAAGAAGGAATCATAAAAAAAAAAGAAAAAAAAATGAAAGGAGATATAGTCTTGCTCAAACTACGTACAGTGGAATATGTGAAATTCTAGGAAAGGAGAAAGAATCGGGAAAATCTAGTGTTAAACAGGGCATAAGGGAAAGGGAGAGGGGAGAAAAAGAAAGGAAGAGAGAAAATAACAAAGCAGTGAAGCAACCCACACAGTGATATAAAATAGACAAAGAAGACACAGAGAAAGAAAAAAAAGTATAATTCAATGCTAAAACAAAGATAAAAAAAAAAAAACAAAAAAACACGTAGACACACACATGCACACACATGGCACACTTACACTCACCTTGGTCTCATTATTATGAAAATCCAAATTCATTTACTATATGTCCTGTGAAAAGAAAGTTGACTGTATTTTTACTGCCTAGTCTTTGATTCGCTTGCTAAATATTCTCGCTATATATGTTTCAAGTATAAACATTTAAAGTTACAGGATCGTCGAAGCATTAAACCTTGAAAGTGGATTTTTAAACCGTAAACCCACTTAGTGTGAATAAGCGAATGGCAACTTTTTTTTTTTTTTTTTTTTTTTTTTTTTTTTTTTTTTTTACTAACCAATCACCTCTTACCTAAGGACGAGGGGCGTGGCTTCTATTCACAGGTCAAATAAAGCATAAATAGTGCAGTTATACTTCGCTTATTGCCATTACTACTATAATCATTATCATCATCATCATCGTTACTATTATTATCATTGTTGTTGTTTTATTATAATGAATAATAATAGGATCACCATCAGTAGAAGTTTTAGATCCTCAACATTGTATTTCATCTTTCTATTTGACTTTATTAATCACTATATCCATCATTCCTTTCGTTATGATCATTATCACTGACGTCATTGATCCACTGATTTTTTTCTACTGTTATTAAAAGTCAGTTTCATTAAAACTTTTTCTTCCTACCAGTACAAGCGTTAATGATGTAACTACCTCATTTAATGATCTTATACGCCATTAATTCAATCCAGGTAATTACCATCATACTTATCAAGAAAAAACTTAATCGACCTTCACAATTACCATGTAAATAACGTGACATAATAATAATTAGACGAATTAATCTCGGCAACCAGTCCATCCGGGAACTTTTTAGCATAAGCACGAGGGAAGCACTTGTTGACAGGCTCGGATCAGCTGTCAGCGACGTCCGACATAGGCCTATACGAAAAAAAAGGAATGTGATTTCATTTCTATCACCCAGAAGTGAAGATAAAAGAGAAATTGATTTGCCTTCTCTTATTTATTGAGTCGTTTACGTTAAAGGACATAAACTAGTGGTGTGATCGTCTTTAGCAGGTAAAATTCCTTGTACGTAATATTACGGTACCCGCCTTTTCTTGCTATATCGTAATATGACGCCCCCTTCTCTTGTCAAACCATGCTTCAAGTCTTTATTCCACCCGTGGTAGTGATTTACCGGAAGAAACTTATTTTTTGTGATATATTATGCATGATTAAGGGTTATAAAACCTATATGAAATAAACTGAATGTTATTTTTTTATCTGTATCCCTCCGAATTAAACATAAACCAGATGAGAATTAATTATGAGACCAATTAAAAGAAAACCCGTACATACAAAAATGTATCTTATTTTTCTGTTATCATTTAATCTCATTACCCGTACTAATATATCAATATAATATCCAGTACTAGATTTAGTTCTGGCTAAATCTTCCAAAAAGTTGCCGATTAGATCATGTAAAACAAGGTCAGATTTGTTATTAAATCGGATTGTATACATTATTTACCCAATATATACCTTTTTCTGTGCTGTTCTGATTTATTTTCATTTGTTAAGCCGATTCTGACTGACAGTAATATAATGTAAGGCACGAATTATGTTTATGTTTGATAATTAAGGGCACTGAATACTTGTAAGTTTGATGTTCGAATACTCACGGACACAAACACCAAGGCATAAACACATACTGGCATACATCATATATACACGCATACATGGAAACAGACAGACGGGAATAGTCACTAACATACACACACACACACACACACACACACACACACACACAACACACACACACACACACACAACACACACACACACACACACACACACACACACACACCACACACACACACACACACACACACACACATGCCTCATTTATTCAGTGGTTAAAGCACTGGATTAGCCCCTAATTCACCTTTTCTCTTCCCGTAAGTACCAAAATACCTGTGCTCTGCCTGCTACCGGGTGACCTCTCTCACGGCGAGAAAACGGCCTTGAGAGGTCAACCGCAGATATCGAAGGAAAGCAGTCCATCGTAACACAAGTTGTAGCGCGATTAGGTCAATTAAGAAGGTCATCCAACCAGGTGAAGGTGTTGCTGCCAAATAGCCTTTTAACAATTAATTGAGCGAAACCCGTGTCTTGCTGTCCTGACTGATCTTCCTTTTATGGTTATGGATGACGTCACAGGAAAGGGCGTTCAGGCTCGTGTAAAGGAGGTGAATAGAGGGTCAAGGAGAAAATAGATTGCAGAAAGGATCTGTCGTAGGACAAAGCACTAAGAGAATATATGTATATACGTATATATATATATCTTATATATATATATCTATATCTATATCTATCTATCTATATATATATATATATATATATATATATTTATATATATATTATATATATATATATATTATATATATATATATATATATATATATATATATATATATATAAAAAAAATAATAAGATCGGAACTGTATTTTCAATAAATCTAGTTTGTGCATGTTGAGCAACACGTCACCAAGGGAGTGGTTTACCGTTCACACACACACACACACACACACACACACTTGCATATTGACATATATATAAATATATATATATATATATATATATATATATATATATATATATATATATATATATGTCAATATGCAAGTGTGTGTGTGTGTAAGTATAAAGTTATGTGCATGTGCGTATGCGTGTGTGTGTGTGCGCGCGCGTGTGCGTTACATACAAGAAGAAGCGCTGCCACAGCATGTAACTAGGCTCTTCCACATCCGCTGGCAAACACCCGCGCGCCCTCGTCCCCGCCGCCCCGCCTCCCGGACCGGCGGAGAGGGCGCCCCGCGTCGGTCAAGGAAGGCGCTCTTAATTAACAGAAATTCCTAACGTCTGTATTCTTCTTCCTCTGAAGTTTAAGTTTCAATTAACCGAATACTTCCCCAGGTTCATTTCCGAATTAATTAGATCTCAAAGGCACGGATTCATTTGATAAATACCGAAGCGGAACATGACAACATTTATGCAACTTTCCCGACGCGTGAAAAACAAACAAACAAACAAACATACAAAAACAAGGAAAAGTTACGTGTGTATATTAGTTATAGTTAGGCGCTTATAACTATGTAATTGTATGGGTCTAACTAGCAGCACTCCGAGGGCGCATACCTCCGCCAAGGCAATGAAGACACTGATGCAATGATTTAACGTATTCCTGGATTCGGATCTAACTTTTAATGGCGTCTAAGTTGGTTTTAGACACACGTAAAAAAAGAAAGAAAGAAAGAAAAAAAAAAGAAAGAGAGAGACAGAAAAAAAGAATATATATATAATATATATATATATATATATATATAAATCATGACTTTTCGAGTAATCCTGCCAACCTGCGAATAAAACAATCAAACAAACAAACCAATGCTACCAAAAAAAAAAAAAAAAAAAAAAACTTGGCAAAGGTAATAACTTTCATGAAAATAACACCTATATCAAATAATGAAATTATCCAAACGTTCATGTTTTTGGATTTGAAATGAATAAGCTATACGGTTTGTTAATCCCTATATAAACAATTATTTGCAATGACATACAAAAATATACTACATGTTAAGGATTCACGCCCATAAAAAGATATATCAAATTGTGATCCTTAATGAAAACAAATCTGATTCAACTGACCATATGATAATTAGCATATTAATTCATAATATGTTCCCATAACTTGTTCAGTTCTCGAAGTTCGAATGGTCAGATCGAGAGAGAGAGAGAGAGAGAGAGAGAGAGAGAGAGAGAGAGAGAGAGAGAGAGAGAGAGAGAGAGAGAGAGAGAGAGAGAGAGAGAGAGAGAGAGAGAGAGAGAGAGAGGGGGGGGGGGGGGGGGGGGGGGGGGGGGGAGGGAGGCAGGGAAGGGAGAGAGAGAGAGAGAGAGAGAGAGGAGAGAGAGAGCGAGAGAGAGAGAGAGAGAGATAGAGAGAGAGAGAGATAATTGACTGGAAACGCCAGAATAGGTATAATTATGAAGTGACCGAGAATTATTCGTTATAACAAGCTAATTAAGCTAGAAATGGATGTTACCGAAGCATGTGCTTAGAAATCTTTTTTATCTATAAGTCAGCATTTAAACGGCGTCATAAAGATAAGAATTGCCGATTCTTCGGAAAATTCATAAATTGCAGATTCAAAAGTACCATTTCATAATATATATAATTATGGAAATTAGGAAAAACTGAAAGGAAATGATTTTTATTTCTCTATGTCAACCTATGTAGGAACGTAGAAGTGGGCAAGACAGGAAGTGAATGTAGAAA
>NW_020872086.1:394242-401742 GCF_003789085.1 Penaeus vannamei | reverse complement strand
TAATGATAATGATAATGATAATGATAATGATAATGATAATGATAATGATAATGATAATGATAATATACTGATAATGATAAGTTAATAAATAATAATACGTATTATTATCATTATCATTACTATTATTACCAATAGTATTATTGTTGTTGTTATTATTATATATATGACGCAAGGCACAAATCCAAGACATACGTAGATATCCATTACATTTTCGCGGCGCATTTGAGGGCTGGTCGCGGCGCACAGGTTGAGATCCACTGGTCAGGAGTCACGTGACAGCCTTCCTTTTCTAAGTTAAAGTTGAGTTAAAGCTAAAATGGGGGGACTTAATACATAAATACGTAAATATATACATAAAATACATAAATATATACATAAAATACATAAATAAATACATACATAAAATACATAAATAAATATTTCATAAAATACATAAATAATGCATTCATAAATGCATAAATAAAATAAATACATAAATACATAAATAAATATACACATAAATACATAAAATAAATATAATACATAAAATACATAAATATATACATAAATACATAAATAAATAACAAATACATAAATAAATACATACATAAAATACATTAAATAAATAAATACATAAAATACATAAATATATATACATAAAATACATAAATAAATTATACATAAAATACATAAATAATAAATACATAAAATGAATAAAATAATAAAATACATAAATAAATATATACATAAAATACATAAACATTAAATACATAGATATAAACATACATAAAATGCATAATAAATACATAATAAAATACATAAATAAATAAATAATAATATACATAAAATACATAAATAAATATATACATAAAATACATAAATAATACATAAAATACATAAATCCTTAATACATAAAATGTGGGGAACTTAAAGCTAAGGAGTTAAAGCTAAAATGGGGGGAACTTTTCCTTCATTGGTTACCCTCAAGTGACTTTCAGAGCTCCTGAATCGCAAACTTCAAAAGGAAAGCAAATCAAGAGCATGCAAGCAATCAATCAATGGCATTCACTCGATACCTGATTACTTGATTGATGCCATTGATGCACTGGAAGATCCCTGACGAAACTTTTTTTTCCCTTCTCTCTAACTTTACAGGAAAAAAAGAGATGCTTTTATGCAAACCCAATCACTGAGATTTTCTTTTCCAAGAAGAGCAGAAGAAAGTATGATTTCACAACAGCTGTTTATTGAAATTGATTTGTTATTGTCATTATCATTGTTGTAATCATTACTATTATCATATTTCAGAACATCTACCAAAGCGTCACTTTCAGAATTTGATAAACTTATTGATAATTTTATTTCTTATCACTCTAGTCGTCCTGATATCATGATAATAGTTTACGAAGAAGAAAAGGTGGTATCTAGTACAATGTAACCGATAACCGACCACCCTGTCATTCATTCATAATTCTTACTACTACTAAAACATACAAACTTTCCTGTGTTGCCAAATGTCTCCAGATGTGTCCAACGACCCTTGGTTACAATTAAAGTGTCATAGTGTCAAAGTGAAAATTAAAGTGTCATAGTGGCTTTATCTTAATAAAAATGAATACAATATATATATAGATCTTGTTAAGATGATATCATATTATTTAAAAACGTTATTGGTGAAGACGATTGTAGTCAAGACGACAAAAATGGAAACTGAAATAATAATATCATACCACGACAGGCAGTTGAAACAGAAAGCGAGGATTCATTTCAAACCTTTTACCTTCACCTTACCCGAGACAGTAATGATTGTCTCATGATTATTATAACGAGGATTAAAACATCTTTACATCTTTACATCCTTCTCCTTTCCTCACTTCCTCCCTTCCTTTTTTCTTCTCATTTTCTCTGTTCCTCCCTCTTTCTCCCTCTCACTAATTCCAATATCGACACTGCATAGAAGCAAGGTCGCTTAGCACACGTCCAGCATATTTTATTCTCGCTTAAAACGTCTTCCTATTTCTTTTAAACATTTCTTAAAGTAGTTACAAACTTCAAAATGCCTGAAAGTGGCAAAGACGCTCGAGTGTACGTGGGAAAAGTGCAACAGAAAATGTGAAGGAAGAGCGAGCGAGCGAGCGAGAGAGAGAAAGAGAGAGAGAGCGAGAGAGAGAGAGAGAGAGAGAGAGAGAGAGAGAGAGAGAGAGAGAGAGAGAGAGAGAGAGAGAGAGAGAGAGAGAGAGAGAGAAGAGAGAAGAAGAAGAAGAAGAAGAAGAAGAAGAAGAAGAAGAAGAAGAAGAAGAAGAAGAAGAAGAAGAAAGAAGAAGAAGAGAGAGAGAAGAAGAAGAAGAAGAAGAAGAAGAAGAAGAAGAAGAAGAAGAGAGAGATGAAAGATGAGAGAGAGAGAAGAGAGAAGGAGAGGGAGAGAGAAGAGAGATAGATAGATAGAGAGAGAGAAAGAGACAGAGAGACAGAGAAAGAGAGAGAGATATAGATTGATAGAGAGAGAGAGACAGAGAGACAGAGAGACAGAGAAAGAAAGAGAGAGAGACAGAAAAAGAAAGAGAGAGAGAAAAGAAAGGGAGAGAGAGAGAGAGAGAGACAGAGAAAGAAAGAGATTGAGATAGAGAGAGAGAGAGAGAGACCGAAGGATAATTGCAAATCACTGTCAAATCCGTCCCGAAGCTTCAATAACACGGTGGCGGCAAGTGACTGGCCTCCATATTGATTTTCAAGTTCATAAATTCACGACTTTGAAGTGATCTGCGCAGTCAGTTACCAAAGAAAGAAAAAATATCTGCATTTTCATACGACTTTCCTTAAAATGAGTCATTCGTGATATTTAAAGCGTATATATACACAAATAGTTCGAATAGACCCGTAATTTGCAATAACGTATAAACAGCGACAAGGAAAGGGTAAACTATTTTAATTAATTTTTGATAAGGAATCCAATTTTACACGAAACAGCTTGTTATATCGTGACTGTGTTTTATTAAATGTTGTTATTTATTTCCTCTGTTGATTTCACTAAGCTCAAGTGAATTGAAGTGAAGTGAAGTCTTTGATTTGCTAACTGTTCTCTGTGTGTGTGTATATACGCTGGAAGTCTGTCTGTCTGTCTGTCTGTCTCTCTCTCTCTCTCTCTCTCTCTCTCTCTCTCTCTCTCTCTCTCTCTCTCTCTCTCTCTCTCTCTCTATATATGTACACACACACACATCACACACACACACACACACACACACACACACACACACACACACACACACACACACACACACACACACACACACACACACACACACACACACACACACACACACACACACACACACACACACACACACACACACACACACACACACACACACACACACACACACACACACACACACACACACACACCACACACACACACGCACACACACATACACACACACACACACACACACACACATATATATATTATATATATATATATATATAATATATAATATATATATATATATTATATATATATATATATATATATATATATATATATATATATATATATATATATATATATATATATATATATATATATATATATATATATATATATATGTCTTTATGTATTTATAAAAAGAAGGAATGAGAGACATCTACGTTTATACGTACACATACAGAGGGATGGCTATACCTTTAATGCATAGAATAACTTTCAGCAGCCATAGACAATGGTGACATTTCTCTCTTAATAAACGGAGAGTCATAGCTCAGGGTACAAAAGTTTCATTTTTTCACTCAATGTCGAAACCACTCTGACAGTATTTCAAATTTTCTGTTTCGAAGATATCAGATTACTATTACATAATCGTATCTAATAGAAAGAAAGATAAAGAAAAACACGAGGGTTAGTAGCTATACTGAGACGTCCCGAGTTCTTATAAGATCTGAGAACAGGATATGACGAAAGGCTTCGCAAATAAGCGACAGTATATCAAATTACTTGCGCTGTCGTTCGCGGAAATTCCAACCCTGGCTGAGGTCGGACTTCGGAAAATGCGTTTTGATAGTCATGCCTTGTTATGTGTTATTTCTATTTTTTTTTTTCTTTTTTTCTACGTTGGTTACCGATTCAGATTATACTACAATTTGTAATCCATCTGTGTGTCTGTCTTCGTATACGCAGACACACACTCACACACACGCGCGCACACACACACACACACACACACATACATACATATATATATGCATATACAAATACACACACACACACAGACACACGGATGTGTGTGTGTGTGTGTGTGTGTGTGTGTGTGTGTGTGTGTGTGTGTGTGTGTGTGTGTGTGTGTGTGTGTGTGTGTGTGTGTGTGTGTATATATATACATATATATATATATATATATATATATATATATATATATATATATATATATATATATATAGAGAGAGAGAGAGAGAGAGAGAGAGAGAGAGAGAGAGAGAGAGAGAGAGAGAGTGAGAGAGAGAGAGAGAGAGAGAGAGAGAGATGTGTATACATACATACATACATACATACATACATACATACATAATATATATATATATATATATATATATATATATATATATATAATATATATATATATATATATATATATATATATATATATACATAAATACAAACACGAATGCATATGCATACACCGCTTTCCCTTTTGCAGTCACCCTTCTTCCCTCCTTTCATCCCTCCGCCATCTCCCCTTCCCTCTTCCTCATTCTCCGTCTCCCTCCTTTGATATCACGCGAGGCCCTAATGACTTCCCTATACATGAACGCATTCTTATCATTCTTATCATTGTTTACCGTGCCTTGCCACTTCTTATAATTTCCAAAATTCGCTGAGATTTTTCTAAGAGGCGACGCCGGTGGAGATAGCGATAAGAGCGACTGAAGAAAATCCAATGGAGATTATGATAAAGAACGGAGGAGAAGATAAGCAACGCGGAAAATAAAGAACAAGGATGCGACTGAATGGAAATGGATAACGATAATGAACAATCAATGAGATATTTGTAATTAGTGGAATATTATCATTATCGTCTGCAGTTCCGTATCGACCTTGGGTGAGTCATTTTCAACGGAGGAGTCAGATGAGAGTGAGTGGGAGTGGAAAGCAAAGGCGAAAGGAAGATAGGAAGGGGTAAAAAGAAGAGATGGAGAGGGAGAGAGAGAATCGAGAGGAAAAGAGAAAAAGTGAGATTGAGAGGGGAAGAGAGAGAGATTGAGAGGAAAAGAAGAGAGAGGAAGGGAGAGAGAGAGGGAGAGAGATTGAGAGGAAAAGAGAGAGAGAGAGAGAGAGAGAGAGATTGAGAGGAAAAGAAAGAAAGAGAGAGAGAGAGATTGAGAGGAAAAGAAAGAAAGACAGAGAGAGAGACAGAGAGGCTGACTGAAAAAGATAAAGTTATTTTAGCCACAGAACATGACATCTCTAAGTCTTACAATGTATCTTTGTTCTTGGATTAAAAAAAAAAAAAAAAAAAAAACAGGTACAAGGCAACAGCGATATCAAGGCAAGAAAAGTAAGCTTTCGAATAAAAAGTTTCTTAAAGAAAAGGTCTTAGGATATTATTATAGCTCAGGTTATTGGTACAAGACAGTATGAAATAAAGTAAAAGAAAGAAAAAAATATGAAGGAAAAAGAAGAAAAGGGAAAAACAAAGATAAGATAGAAGTGTTGGAAATGATGATATCAATAATGATGATAACAATGACAATGATAGAAAAAGAAGAGACAAATAGATAAATAGATAAATAAGAATATAAAAACAAAAACAGAGACATCTGTGTCTATATCTATCTATCCATCTGTCTATCTATCTATCGTTCAATCTATATATGTAAAACATTTATGCACAGCTTTCCTCCCCTTCCTCTCTCACTTCTTCCAAGTTTCCTTATTCCTTTTCCTCCTTTTCTCTCCATCTCTCTTCCTCTCTTCTATGTCTTCTATCCATTCTATTCTACCTGTTTTATTCTAGTCCTTCTATTCATTTTCCTCCTCTCCTCTCTCCCTCTCTTTTATCTCTTGACTCCCTCTTCCTCCTCCTATGCTTCGCTATCTTCACAAAATAATTTCATTTCTCTCTAATTTTCTCTTTGCGAAGGGAAGGAAAGCGCAATGAAAGTTTTTAAATTAATCATACTTTTATTCATTATTATCTGATTACCGTCATTTTTCCTTCCCGTTTTACCCTCATTTGCATTTCATGAATATCTTAAAGAGCTCAACTGTATTATTTCCTCACTTTTGATAGCAAATCGATGTAATATCATTAAATACCATATTTGCACTGGATATTACACACATACGCTCACCACACACGCACACACACACACACACACACACACACACACACACACACACACACACACACACACACACACACACACACACACACACACACACACAACACACACACACATACACACACAGATCAACAGAATACATTGATATGTGGCTCTCTGTCTGTACTTTGTATCTTAATGATTTTTATTTTGTATATGTACATATTAGTTTATAATTATCTATTTATCATTTGACATATTCATTCATTTGTTTGTAATTAATTATCTAATATTTAATACACTTTATAATTCTACTTTATAATTATCTACTTATCTACCTATAATCTTACTAATTCATTCATAATCTTAAATACTAATCAATTTATAATCTTAATCATTTATCTATTCATCATTTTATCTACTTATTTATCAGCATCTCTATCATTAATTTTATTTATTATCACCTTACCTATTATTCATTTTACATGTCATTTTATCCTTTATAAATATCTACATCATTTTTCAAGTAGACGATCAGTGAAGTAGACTCAGCTAAGCCTACTTCCCCGAGGCGATCAGTGCTTATGGGAGCGCTGTTGAGCCCGCATCCTGTGTGCTCTTATATTACCTGGCCCCCCTGTGGTAAATGGCACTGGCACCCGTGGCTTTGATGGATGGATATTGCTTTCTAAATGCATCTGCGCTTATGGACACGCACGCGCACAAACAGATAAATACATATACGTCGTGTGTGTGTGTGTGTTTGTTTGTGTGTGTGTGTGTGTGTGTGCACATATATTTGTCTACACACACACATTATCTCGAGCACATCAACGAACAGTGGATGTGCCCGATACGACCATATGCGACCATATTTACACCATATACGTAGGTAAAGATTGCCCAGAGAAATATCTTAAACATTGTGATTCTTGGGTATTTATTCTATAATTAGTTTAACTAACTACGATAACTGAAGCCTAGAAACGTCTGAAATAAGTTTGCTCTTCGGGCCTTGCAAAGATCGTAGTAAATTTACATTTCTTCTTATTCATGTGTGTAAATTCTTTCTACCATACTGTGTGTCTATAGACTAATTCCGTAGGTACTCAAGTTCAAATTGCCGTAATAAATTGTAAAGACAAAGTTAATTATAAGAGATCAAAAAGCTCGAAGCAAACATGGACAAACAGGTGTTCTCAGTGATCA
>NW_020872086.1:370066-375597 GCF_003789085.1 Penaeus vannamei | reverse complement strand
TCCTTTCTCCTCCTTCCCCCTTCCCTCCTCCTCCTATCTCCCCTCTCCTCTTCCTCTCCTCCTCCTCTTCCCCTCCTGCCGCCTCCTCCTCCCTTCCCTCCTCCTCCTCCTTTCTTTGTTCCCCTTCTTCCAAGGAGACTAAAGCCTGCCATCTTAAGTCGTCCTAAGAACTTAAATGCTTAATGCCCCCGCACTCCTTGCGCTCTCGGCGAAAGGCCAAGGGAGAAGAGACGAGAAAGAAAGGGAGGAACATAAAAGACAAGAGAAATATCATTCGAAAAAGAAATGTCAGCGGATTACTTTTAGCTTGGCCGCAGCTGCTGTGTGTCTGAATTTGTTAACGATATTTTATAATATTTATTATATATGATATATATAAATATTATTATAATATAAGTTATATATATATATATATATATATTATATTATATATATATATATATATATATTATGTATATATGTGCGTGTGTGTAGAGATGAGAGAGAGAGAAGAAGAGAGAGAGAGAGAGAGAGAGAGAGAGAGAGAGAGAGAGAGAGAGAGAGAGAGGGAGAGAGAGAGGAGGAGGAGAGAGAGAGGAGAGAGAGAGAGGAGGAGAGTGAGAGAGAGAGGAGAGAGAGAGAGAGAGAGAACGAAGGAGAAGAGAGAGAAGGGAGAGAGAGAAAAAGGAAAAGATAGAGATAGATAGACAGATAGAGAGGAGAAAGAGAGAGAGAGAGAAAGCAAGAAATATAAAATGCTAGCCATCACACCGCGAAAGAGCAACTGGAAGGACTTCTGTGGAGTGAATGATTCCGAAAGGAGTGAGAGAGTGAATCACGTGGTTTTAATCCCAGCTACTTTGTCTCCTTCGCAAATGTCAAGAGTGCGGGGAAAGGTGAACCCAGAGACATTCGCAATATATCTAAATTATTGGACGGAATGTAAACCATGATGTTAATTGGAGTATTGTTGTGTTTAACGCAGATGATTAAAAAGGAAAGAAAAAAGAAGAAAAAAATGATTTCTGACATATAAATGACTCGCATAACTTATTATTCTTTGTTTATCTTTATTCATCTACCTATTCATTCATTTGCTTATTTACTTAGATTCTTATTAGCTACAATCGGTGTAAAGATGTAGGAAATGGTAGATAGACAGACAGACAGACAGACAGATAGATAGACAGGTAGACAGACAAACAGATAGGTAGAAGGATATGCAGGTAGTTGCATGAACAAATAGATAAATGTACAGACATACATACGTCTAGACAGGTATACAAGCAGACGGATAGGTAGATAGACAAAAAGATATACAGAGAGACAGAGAGATGAGAGCAATTTTCAGTTCAAAGTGCGCACATTATAAGGGCGCTTTTTTTTTATACACTTTTCTCCGGATTCAAGTGCGCAGTTATTTTATTTCAGCATCATTGGGGGTGAAAGTTACATTATAAGTGCGCTTTTTTATACATTTTTTTTCTGGATTCAAGTGCGCCAGTTATTTTCATTTCAGCATCATTGGGGTGAAAGTTACTATTTTTTTTGAAGTTGCAATATGGCTGCGAAGGGAACGAGGACCACACAATTCTCTCCGTTCTGAAAAAAGAAAGAGAGAGAAGAAAAAGAGAGACCAAAAGAAAAGAAAATTAAAGAAACGAATAAAAAAGAGAAGAAAAGATGAGCAAAAAGAAAAAGAAAAAAGAAAGACAAAAAAAAGAAAGAGAAAAGAAAGAAAAATGAAAGAAACGAATAAGTGAAAGGGAAACATGAATTAAAATAAAACATCGCTCGACCAGTAACCGAGGAGCGTAGAACGTTGTGTAGGAGAGCACCGGAGACAGATCACCAATTCGTTAAATTAGGGAGACCCGACCCATTGAACACTCATTATACAAACATACATTTACACATAAATAAATATTCTCTATCACTCTAAACATGCATAACTACCGGGCAGGTAGATAGATAAATGTATATCTATCAGATAGATAGGACAGATATGCATATTATTTCAGAGTATATGCACTTTCGAGAGAGAGAGGGGGGTCGAGTAGAGAATAGAGTGAGTGATGTGAGAGATAGATAGATAATATAGAAAAGAAAGAGAGAGAGAGAGAGAGGATAGAACAAGAGAGAGAGAGAGAGAGAGAGAGAGAGAGAGACAAGAGGAGTGGAATGAGAGAAGAGAGAGTTGAGAGAGAAAGAGAGAGAGGAGAGAGGAGAGGAAGAGAGAAGGAGAGAAGAGAAGAGAGAGACAGTTAGACAGGAAAGAGCCAGAGAGAGAAGAGATGAGGAGTACATAAGAAGAGAGGATAAGAGAGAGTAAGAGAAGACAAACAAACATACAAACACTAACAGTCGGAGATGAAAGATCCAAACAAACAAACATACAACAGCCAAACGGACAAAAACACAAAACTAAAAAAAAAAATAAAAAAAAACTTTTGTGGCTTAATGATAGGCCTGCAACATTTCGTGCAACGAACACAACTAAAAAAAAAGAAAAAAATTTCATTAATGAATAGGCTGCAACATTCATGGTCAATAATTCATTCACTTGTATCCTTCATGCCCGCGCCGCGGTCATAGTCATGGCTGTATGTTGCCCCGGTTTCTCTGCAGCTTTCGGAGATTGGGGAGTGCCATGACGGTGCCATGACTGCTTAGAATCACGTTGTAGCACGCATGAGGTTTTCAAATCGTTTATTTTTTTTTGTAGTCTTTCACTCTCTCTCTCTTCTCTCTCTCTCTCTCTCTCTCTCTCTCTCTCTCTCTCTCTCTCTCTCTCTCTCTCTCTCTCTCTCTCTCTCTCTCTCTCTCTCTCTCTCTCTCTCTCTCTCTCTCTCTCTCTCTCTCTCTCTCTCTCTCTCTCTCTCTCTCTCTCTCTCTCTTCTCTGTCTCTGTCTCTCTCTCTCTCTCTCTCTCTCTCTCTCTCTCTCTCTCTCTCTCTCTCTCTCTCTCTCTCTCTCTCTCTCTCTCTCTCTCTCTCTCTCTCTCTCTCTCTCTCTCTCTCTCTCTTCTCTCTCTTCTCTCTCTCTCTCTCTCTCTCTCTCTCTCTCTCTCTCTCTCTCTCTCTCTCTCTCTCTCTCTCTCTCTCTCTCTCTCTCTCTCTCTCTCTCTCTCTCTCTCTCTCTCTCTCTCTCTCTCTCTCTCTCTCTCTCTCTCTCTCTCTCTCTCTCTCTCTCTCTCTCTCTCTCTCTCTCTCTCTCTCTCTCTCTCTCTCTCTCTCTCTCTCTCTCTCTCTCTCTCTCTCTCTCGTATTCATTCAACCAAAGGAGATTATTTGCAAAAAGGACAGAATCGAAAATGAAGTGTTTCGTCACCTGTTCACAGCTGGACCAATAATTCCATTTCGATAGCTGTTCGAATCGGAAATCATGTTTAAATATCAGGAATTCTCTCTGGTTAATCGGTCGGTCGGCTGTGTGTACCTGTGTGTGTGTGTGCGTATTTGTAGATGTGTTTGTATGTGTGGTGTGTGTGAGGTATTGGTTTTGTACTTTTTTCTCTCTCTCTCTCTCGTTCTCTCTCGTTCTCTCTCTTTTATCTCTATCTCGCTTTCTTGCTCTCTCTCTCTCTCTCTCTCATCTATACCTATATCTATATCTATTCACATATAATATATATATATATATATATATATATATATATATATATATATATATATATAATATATATATATATATATATATATATATATATATATATAATATATATATATATATATATATATATATATATATATATATATATATATATATATATATATATATATGTATATATACTTACAAAGGCATTAACACAAACACAAACATGCATTTGCACACCCGTTTTCCCATATATAGAATTTATATGAACGTTTACCAATAAAACTTTCTGACATCTCATCAGTATATGCAATTAGTTTCAATATCATAGCCGTCATGAGGATTAACTTCGCTCACTGCATCTCTATATCAACGAACAAGCAAACAAACACAAATAATGAATATATATATCTATAAAAGTGCTTGTATGTATGTGTTTGTGTGCGTGTTTTTGTATGTGTTTCCAAGTATATGGGCAAACATTTCTTTATACAATGATGTTCAAGTCTATTTGCTATGTCTCTCCTCGTTATAAGTCATCGATATCTAGGCCTATGTGGAAAAGGTATGAATGAGACTGGCTGTATTCTTCATCAGAAATACATGATAATATGTATGTATTTCTGATTAAGACGTAATCGAAACCGGTCAAATACATCTCTTGTATTGTGAAGATATCCAGTCTCATTCATACCTTTTCCACATTTGTCAACATGGATATGGTTAATCTAGGCCTATGTCAATAATGATAATAATGATAACAATAACAGCATCTTCACCATATATCTTCCCTATCATCTTTCTTCTTCTCATTTTCCTTATCACTGTTGTCACCATATCATCACAATACACATTATCAGCAATTATAAACATAATAATCTTCACCATTAGCATGACTTTCTTCATGTTCATTACACCGTCACCATCATCAATATCATCACAATCAAAATCATTTTTGTCATCGCTGTTACTATTATCATTATCCAATTCAAAATGAATATCACTATGTTTATTTTCTTTAAAGCATATTCATCACCATCATCATCATCATCATTATCACCCTCGTCATTAATATAGTCTACATCATCATTGAGATCATTCTTATTTGTATCATCATTTAAGTTATTTTTAACATCACTGTTATCACCATCGTCATCTTTATCACCATCATCATCATCTTCTTCTATTCACATCACTATAAACAATGTACTTATCACTCTTTATCATTCGTCCCTCTTTCTCTCCTCGTTTTATTAACTTTATCTCACTTTTTACTTATTTAGCTGTTACTCTTCATTTTCCTCTATTATTTCTCTCCGTTCTGAAGAAGAAAGAGAGAACGAGAGATAGAAAGAAAGAAAAGAAAGACAAAAAGAAAAGAGAGAAAAGAAAGAAAAAATAAATAAAGAAAAAATAAACAAAGAAAAATGAAATATAGAAATAAAAGAAAGGAATAAATGAACGGAAATAAAAATAAATATAAAATGTCACTCGAATAAAACGCTTAATCTCCAAAACAGATTATCGAAATCATTGTGGATTTCAACATGATTTGACCTTGTGGCGTCCGAATGGGATCATGTTATTGCGGAATTATAAACCAGTACAAACACCACGATAATAAAACATGAATCACACACAGACGCACATAAAGCGGACATACAGAACTCTTTCCACACACACACACTCTCTCTCTCTCCCTCTCTCTCTCTCTCTCCCTTTCTCTCTCTCTCTCTCTCTCTATCCCTCCCTCCTCTCTTTCTCTCTCTCCCTCCCACTCTCTCTCTCTCTCTTCTCTCTCTCCCCTCCCTCCCTCCCTCCCTCCCTCCCCCTCTCTCTCTCTCTCTTTCTCTCTCTTCCCTCTCCCTCCCTCCCTCCCTCCCTCTCTCTCTCTCTCTCTCTCTCTCTCTCTCTCTCTCTCTCTCTCTCTCTCTCTCTCTCTCTCTCTCTCTCTCTCTC
>NW_020872086.1:342566-345066 GCF_003789085.1 Penaeus vannamei | reverse complement strand
AAGGTTCATACTTTTGACTCGACCCGTTCGGTGCTTCACTCCATGCTTCGGCGTACTCTCTGGTTCTAAACCGACTTGATTTATTCCAAAAAAAATATCGTTCTGTGGCTCTCCATGACTTTCCCATATTCAAAAGGCAGAGGACCAGTTTATCTCCGTATTTCCCCGCTCGGAAAATATCTTTAAAGGCCAAAATATCCAGACGAAAACAGCAAAATGTTTGTACGACTTTCCCCACGTGGAGAGGGAACAAGATGGCGGTCCTCGAGAATCTACTTCGTGTTTTGATTTCCTGTGAAATTCAAGGATTTTATTTGGTTGTTTTTGGTTTTCTTGGTGATGTGTCATTCTTGTATGGTGATTTCTCGACGTGATCTGTACCGATTTCTTTATCTATCCATTTATTTATCTTTATATCTGTGTCTGCGGCTATATCTATCTCTTTATCCAGTTGTCTATCTCTTCATTCATCTATCCATCCATCAATGTATGTATGTATGTATGTATGTATGTTTGTGTGTATGTATTTATGTATCTGTCTATCTGTCGATCTATCTTTCTATCTATCTATCTATCTATCTATCTATCTATCTATCTATCTATCTATCTATCTATCTATCTATATATATATATATATATATAGATAGATAGATAGATAGATAGATAGATGGGATTTATTTATATGTATATTTTTACACTTGATAGATATGATCTCTACAGAATCACACAGTGTCGCTTCTAAACACATGCATTTTTATCTGTCTCCTTCCAATGATTTTCCATACGGTTGTGTCATCTTTCTCCCTTCCCTTTCTCTCTCCCCCTATCCTTCTCCTCTTCTCTTTGTACCCTTCTTCCCATACGCACACGAATACGTAAAATGAATGCGAGTTTCGTCACTGTATCACTGGCTTGACGTCAATCACTCCTACGGTCGAGAGCGCTGGAAATAGAAATGTATTAATGATTATTGTATTTCGTTGTATTTCTGTCAGTAGAATGGAGGTGTTTGGTACGAAGTTGATGTGCGAGCTAATTCGAATGTTGCATTTTCAAAGTACTTTGTATTATTTATTTTTAGGAGAAATGTGGAAATGGAAATGGTGATGATGGTGATGATGATGATAATGATAATGATAATGATGATTGATGATGGTGATGATGATAATGATGACGATGATGATTGATGATGATGATTGATGATGATGGTGATGATGATGATGATAATGATAATGATAATGATAATGATGATGATGGTAATGATATTGATAGCAGTGATAATAACAACCATAATAATGATAACTTATAACAAAGGTTATTAATCGTATTTAAATTGTCTATTTGAAACCTCACGAACTTAATTCTAACAATCACCAATACAACATTGCACATTTCAAGCTCGTAAAATAACTTAAACAATACACCCAGCTTGCAAACACTCCGCATGGTAATTGCAAATAACAAAAACTCCACGATCTCTCATGCAGATGTGGAAGTTTGGAGTTGAGAGAGTTTAGAATGAATGAATGACATAACCAACAAAGTCCAACCACAGAATCTGCTCGCGAATTGTGCAACTGATCTAATAATATCTGCAGAGACAAGGAGGGTATAGGGCGTTCTCGGGCTTTGTGATAAGCATGTTTACATACATACACTCGTATACATGGAAACACACACATGCACATACTAGAATGCGCAAACACACACAACACACACACATACACATACACACACACACACACACACACACACACATACATACATACATACATACATACATACATACACACATACACACACACACACACACACACACACACACACACACACACACACACACACACACACACACACACACACACACACACACACATACATACACACATACACACACACACACACACAAACACACAGACACACAAACACACAGTCACACATTTTCATGTAAATAGATACATAGGTAGTTTTAGACAGATAAAAAAGATAGATATAGATAGATAGAGAGAAAAATATAGAAAGATATAAAGATAAACATAGATAGAAATATAGTTATAGATGGATAATAAGATAGACATAGGCAGAAAGATACCTATAGATAGATAGAAAGATAGATATAGATAGAAACAGATTGAAAGACAAATATAGATAGATAAAAGGACAGATTTAGATAGACAAACAGAGAAACTAGGAATATATACTTTTATATGAAGTTATTAAGACTCATTAACAAGCTCAGAATGTATCATATTTCTTTTTACTCTCTCTCCGACTCTCTCTCTCTCTTTCTCTCTGTCTGTCTCTCTGTCTCTCTCTCTCTCTCTCTCTCTCTCTCTCTCTCTCTCTCTCTCTCTCTCTCTCTCTCTCTCTCTCTCTCTCTCTCTCTCTCTCTCTCTTTCTCTGTATATCTGTCTCTCTCTTTCTCTCTCTATATATATATATATATATATATATATATATATATATATATATATATATATATATATATATATATATATAT
>NW_020872086.1:327566-332566 GCF_003789085.1 Penaeus vannamei | reverse complement strand
AAAAGAAAACACAGATCTTTATAAAGACAAAGAAAAATTGAAAACACGGTAATATTTACAGCTATGTTGTTTACATATAACTCCGTCTATCTATCTATCTTTATATAAAAATTTATACGTGTGTATGTACACACACACACACACACACACACACACACACACACACACACACACACACACACACACACACACACACACACACACACACACACACACACACACACACACACACACACACACACACACACACACACACACATACATACATATATATATAATATATATATATATATATATATATATATATATATATATAATATATATATATATATATATATATATATATATATATATATATATATATATATATATAAATATGTATATATATATATATATATATATATATAATATATATATATATATATATATATATATATATATATATATATATATATATATATATATCCCCTCTCATTTTCCTGCCCAGCCTCCTTAACTCCCCTACCTTCTTCGTTCCCCTAACCCCTTCCCTCCCTCTCCCATTCCCTTTTTTCTCTGAATCTCTCCTCATTCCCCCTCCTCTTCCCCTGCTCCATCTCCCTTTCTTATTTGAATCCTCCCCGTTTCCCTTCACTTTCCTCTTCTCCATCTACCTTTATTCTTTCAACCCACATGAATGTATATGTCTGAATATATCTGTATTTATCTGTGTATTATTTCTTAATATGTTGACCATTATCACACCATTCACACCAATCTGCAGCCACACCGTATGGAGTATAATTTGAAGCACGAGGCACCTATTTTACATCAAAATAGAGAGATTTAATATACGAACTCCTATGGAATATCATTTCAGGCTTTCATTGAATTTGTAGTGGACGGACAAATGGAGGTAGAATTATGATATGACTATCATTAGGAGTAATTGTATTACCTTTATTAATATCATTCATTACTGGTGTTATTATTAATACTCTTATCAATAGTGCTATGATCTTTATCATTATTGCTACTATTATTATTGTAAATGTCTTTATCATTATCTTTATTGTTTGATATAATATTTTTTATATTATCATTGTTTTCATTAATACTGTTGTTATCGTTTTGAATACCTTTATTATCTTCATTATCCTTATCATTGTTATTATCATCCTTATCATTACTACGACTATTGTTGTTATTATTCTTATTTGTTTTTATCACACCCAGTTTCCTCCTGTTTGGAACAAAGTCATAGAATATAATACAAAATAAAGTAAAATACTTTTACCTTCCGTTCATAACAAAAATACAAAAGTTTACATAGGCCTACTTTAAAGAAATACTTCACCATACAGAGTTTACATAGGCCTACTTATACTTTTTAAAGAAATACTTCACCATACGTGTCCAAAAGTGTTTCAGAACTTCTGCCCAAAAATGAATTCATGAAATTTGTTACTTTAAAGCTTCATCTATGATATGCGCTTCGATACGTCCACGTTAACTAATGCATTGCAATATCATGATTGCTGTGTTTTAGACGAGCATGCCGTAAAAATTCTGTAATGCATTATTCTCCCTGTTAATTTTGCTCGTACGAATTGCATGTAATAACTGACCCCCTTATTAATTACTCTTTCACGTGATATACTTTCAAGATTCCTTTATTTTGATTTCAGAAATTATATTAAGAAATACAGAAGCTATTTGGCGGTATGTGAACCCAGAGGGTTTCGCAGACCAATCGTCTTACAAATACAGTTATTAAATGTTTTATCAATATAAACCTTATAGCATAAGTATCGATTTATTCATGATAATGCACTCTGTTTCATAAGTAGTGCATTAAAGTCAAGATATCGATGTTCATGTTATAAATAAAAACATGAATTAACAAAATATCTAAGAAACGCAACTTTGCTGAGAACACCTTTATAATTATAGCACACATCCTCAATTTATTGCCTGTGAGGTAGTGAAACGCGGCGTCTAAACACCGTAGAGTTTTGCCAAAAATCGTACTCGGGCAAGATGAGTCGCGATGCAATTTACATGACGCTGATGCAACACACACGATTTGCCGTTTAGCATTGCCTTTAGCTGACGCATGCAACTCGTGAAAATGGGAAGGTTTGTTTAATTTTCATATCTTCATCACTTATTTAATTTATTCATTCAACTGATTTAATTACGTATTTAATTCGTAAAAAAAAAGTTTGTTTGATTTCCCAATCTTTATCAACAACTACTCTATTCATTCTTTACGTGTCACAGATTATCTATTTTTGATTTCTATTAACGTTACGAATAAAAGAATATTTGAACATATTTATTCAAGACCGAAGCTATTTCAAATCATGCACTTTTTTAATAATTATCATGGAATTAGATTCGCATCTTTCACTACTGAACGAAAATATCCATCAAACTAAGCAACTGCCAAATATATTCATAAAACATTCTATCCAAACGTTTCAATCTGTGTTTAAGAATGTCATATGAGGTATTAAGCATGATATTACATTCGATAATCTTTTTTTTTTTTTTTTTCGTCCATTGTTACCAGTAAATGTACGGCTTCAAGCCAAGTAAAAGTTAAAGGTCATGAAATAAGAACTGCTGTAGTTGAATTATCGATTTTTGAGTATGTAAAATCCAGGCTTGTATCCGGGGGATTAAATGTGTCCTCATCCTACAGATTTTTTATTCTTACATTGAATGTTGTACAGTTCGCTTATTGGTAATGGATATATATATATATATATATATATAATATTATATATATATATATATATATATTATATATATATATATATATATATATATATATATATATATAATATATATATATATATATATATATATATATATATATATATATATATATTATATATATATATATATATATATATATATATATATATAATATATATATATATATATACACACACACACACAACACACACACACACACACACACAACACACACACACACACACACACACACACACATAAACCAAAAAAAAGAAAAAAGCCCAGAAGAATAAAATCGAATAAAACAAAAACCGAAAAAGGTTCCCCCACAATTTGATTCCTTCGGGAAGGATCATAATTCAACCGACGCAAATTAATTGAAACTATTTCTAGGCGTGATTTAGTATTCTGTAAAACGCCTGACATGAATTGCCTTTGGCGATTTAATCATTTCACTTCCCCAGAAACGGTTCATGTAATCAGTCCTTTTTATCGCAGAAAATTTAATTGAAGGTCGGGTCTCTCCATCACATAGGAAGAGCAATATAGAAATATCATAATTATATTTGATGTGTTGGAAACTGCTTTGTCTTCTGCTGTTGGCCATTTCATCTATAATTAATAATTGTTATAATACGTGTTTGTTTATGTAATGTTATCACTCTTTTTCTTTTATTGATGTATGGTTTTGGGTCAGCTACTTTTATGTAAAAAAAAAAAATAAATAAAGATAAAAATAAAACACTGATACAAATGAGGAAAGAAACAAAGAAATAAGATAATAACAGAATTATAAATGAAAAAAATTAGACACAACAATGATTGTAATGATGAAGATGATAAAAATAATGATAATAGTAGTGAGAGTAGTTGTAAGAGTAGTAGAAGTAGTAGTGGTTGTTGTTATACTACAACTGCGTATGATAATAATGATGACAATGATGATGATGATGATGGCAATAATAATGATAATAATAATAAAAATGATAGCGATAATTATAGTGATTATGATATCGATGATAATCTCAATAATCATTATTATCCTTACTATCATTATCATCATTATCATAATAATCATAATTATTATTATTGCTACCATTGTTGTTAGTATCATTATGATAACGACAATAATGATACTATTGATGATGATGATGATGATAAGAATAATAATGATGATGATAATAAGAATAATGATAAAAATAACAGTAACAATAACAATAGCAATAACAATAACGACAACAACAATAACAATAATAGTTAATAATAACAATAATAGTTAATAATAATAATAATAATAATAATAATAATAATAACATACAATAATTACATCCTGAAAATATCCAACACAAAACAAGAACAAGTAAGATGGAAAAAAATAAATAAAAATAAAAAATAAAAACCAGCAAAGACACGAAGATCACAGAGACAAAATTGCATCGAGTTAAAAGGCAAAGGAGGAAGAGAACAAAAACAACGTCGAACTATTTGGACAAAGAGAAGACAACAAAAGAACAAAAGAAAATTAAGAAAATTAAAAAAAAACTATTGGAGAAAAGAAAATGCAAAAAAAAAAAAAGAATTATAAAAGGGAATGACACACATGATTGGAGAAAAAATGTAAAAAAAAGAATTGATAGAGGATTATATAAGCCTTAGTAGAGAGGAAAAAAAATGACTGGGAGTTACACAAATAATTGGAGAAATAAAGAAAAAGGAATTGAAAGGGAATTACAGAAACTATTGAAGAATAAGACAGAGAAAAAAAATTACAGAAACTATTGGAGAAACGAAAAAGACAAAGGCATTGAAAGGGAATTAAGCAAATAATTGGAGAAAGAAAGAGAAAAGGGAGTTGAAAGAAAATGAGACAAATAATCGGAGGAAAAAAATTAAAGAAAGAAAAGTCAAAAGAATTGAGGATGAATTACACAAATAATTGAAAAAACAACAACAACAAAAGAAAAATAAATTGACTTCCACTCTGAAAGTAAAGTACAAATGATGATGATTCGAAGAGTAAAGCGGAAAAAAATATAGCGCAATAGAAGCTAATTATGGTTATTATAGTCATTACCATATCACCATTATCACAAATATTCGTTTTTGTTAATAAAACTATCATTTATTATTCCTTCTAATATTGTCAATGAAAAAAAATAATTTAATTGGCCCTTATATTGTCAAAGAGGAAAATTATCCCAATTGGTCCTAATATTCTTAGTGAGGAAAAAAATAATTTAATTGATCCTTATATTGTC
>NW_020872086.1:300066-305066 GCF_003789085.1 Penaeus vannamei | reverse complement strand
GTAAATAAATAAATAATAATAACAAAAGATAAAATAAAAAAAATACCAGAAGGAACCTAGTAAATAAATAAATAAAGATAACAAAAGATTAAATCTCGGAAAAAATACCGAAGGAACCTGCGTAAAATAAATATTAATGATAATAAAGGATAAAACTACAGAAAAAAATAGCAGAAGGAACCTAGTAAATAAATAAATAATGATAATAAAGGATAAAACTACAGAAAAAAATAGCAGAAGGAACCTAGTAAATAAATAAATAATGATAACAAAAGATAAAATCTCAGAAAAAATACCAGAGGGAACCTAGTAAATAAATAAATAATGATAATAAAGGATAAAATCTCAGAAAAAAATACCAGAAGGAACCTGGTAAATAAATAAATAATGATAACAAAAGATAAAACTACAGAAAAAAATAGCAGAAGGAACCTAGTAAATAAATAAATAATGATAACAAAGGATAAAATCTCAGAAAAAAAACAAAGGAACCTAGTAAATAAATAAATAATGATAATAAAGGATAAAATCTCAGAAAAAAATACCAGAAGGAACCTGGTAAATAAATAAATAATGATAACAAAAGATAAAACTACAGAAAAAATACCTGAAGGAACCTAGTAAATAAATAAATAATGATAACAAAGGATAAAATCTCAGAAAAATACAGAAGGAACCTATAAAGGATAAAGATTAAATCTCAGAAAAAAATACCAGAAGGAACCTGGTAAATAAATAAATAATGATAACAAAAGATAAAACTACAGAAAAAAATACCAGACGGAACCTAGTAAATAAATAAATAATGATAACAAAAGATAAAATCTCAGAAAAAATACCAGAAGGAACCTAATAAATAAATAAAATAATGATAATAAAGGATAAAATCTCAGAAAAAAATACTAGAAGGAACCTAGTAAATAAATAAATAATGATAACAAAAGATAAAATCTCAGAAAAAAATACCAGAAGGAACCTGGTAAATAAATAATGATAACAAAAGATTAAAAAGATGAAGGAAAACTAAAAAAGAAAAATAGAAAAAATAGCAGAAGAACCTAAAAAAATAACTAATGATAACAAAAGATAAAATAGAAAAAATAGCAGAAGGAACCTAGTAAATAAATAACTAATGATAACAAAAGATAAAATAGAAAAAATACCAGAAGGAACCTAGTAAATAAATAAAGTATGATAACAAAAGATAAAATAGAAAAAAATACCAAAAGGAACCTAGTAAATAAATGAATAATGATAACAAAAGATTAAATCTCGGAAAAAAATACCAAAGGAACCTAATAAATAAATGAATAATGATAACAAAAGATAAAATAGAAAAAATACCAGAAGGAACCTAGTAAATAAATAAATAATGATAACAAAGGATAAAATAGAAAAAAATACCGAAGGAACCTCCGCTGTACGACTTTCTAATAGTACTTGGCACAATGTCCGATAGTATTAACTGCATTTCCCTTCCTCCTTTGTTCTTCTCCCTTCCCCCTTCTCCCGTTCGTTACTCTGTTTCTGGTAGCGTTCGTTAGTTTGTTTGTTAGCTATGGATATTATGATTTTTTTTTTTTTACCAGAGGGAAGAAGAGAGAAGAAGATGCGAGAAGGAGGAGGAAGAGGGAAGGGAAAGAAAGAAAGAAAAAAAAGCGATCGATAAAGAGAGAAGCGAAAGGAGAATAAGAAAAGAAGGGGAGAAAATGAGATGCTGCATTTGGAACACCTCGTCCAAGTCTAAGAATTTGGACATGGTGTTTTGACCGTTGGGAACACCTTCTTTGGCGTTGTGGACAAATTGTTCAGCTCAAATTATAACGTTATGGACATTATGATTATTACTATTATTATTATTTTTTTTTTTTTTTTTTTTTTTTTTTTTTTTTTTTTTTTTTTTTTTTTTTTACCAGAGGTGTGTCTTAGTTCAATTTATATGTCGTTCGGTTTTGGTGGTGATTCGAATCGTGATCCGGATCCGGGAATCTTTTAAATGATTCGTTAGCATTGTCAGATTGGGAAACACGGATTTGACGACTGAGGAAGGTGAAATTAGTGTAATTCTTCAAGTGCGAATATTTTTATTGGATCGGTGACTCTATCAGATGATTCCAGGTTTCATATAAACGAGACGGGGAGAGAGAGAGAGAGAGAGAGAGAGAGAGAGAGAGAGAGAGAGAAGAGAGAGAGAGAGAGAGAGAGAGAGAGAGAGAGAGAGAGAGAGAGAGAGAGGAGGAATGAGAGGACAAAAAATTCGTTGAAATGACTTTGAACAGAAAGACTTTCATCTTCTATGATGAATCGTATGTACAATCATCTTCATCATTTTTTTCTTCTTCTATTTTCTCTTGTTCCTCGCCATCTTCTATTTTCTCTTCTTCCTCGCCATCTTCTTCTATTTTCTCATCTTCCTCGCCATCTTCTTCTATTTTCTCTTCTTCCTCGCCATCTTCTTCTATTTTCTCATCTTCCTCGCCATCTTCTAATTTCTCCTATTCCTCGTCATCTTCTATTTTCTCCTATTCCTCGCCATCTTCTTCTATTTTCTCTTCTTCTATTTTCTTCTATTTTCTCTTCCTCGTTCTCCTTCTATTTTCTCCTATTCCTCGTCATCTTCTATTTTCTCCTATTCCTCGTCATCATCTTCTATTTCCTCCTCTTCCTCGTCATCTTCTATTTTCTCCTATTCCTCGTCATCATCTATTTTCTCCTATTCCTCGTCATCATCTATTTTCTCCTATTCCTCGTCATCATCTTCTATTTCCTCCTCTTCCTCGTCATCTTCTACATCTTCGTCATCATCTACTTCTTCCTCGTCTTCCTCGTCATCTTCTATTTTCTCCTCTTCCTCATCATCTTCTTCATCTTCTATTTTCTCCTCTTCCTCGTCATCATCTACTTCTTCCTCCTCTTTTTCACCTTCCACAGAAAATATACATTTAGCAACACAAATTTATCGGACAACCTGACACCGAGTTCTGAAAATATGGAAAAATATGTAAGGCAACATTCTCCCCCATAATGCAATGGTATTCTTATTTTCTTCCTCTAATTCGCCTTAATTAAACATATGAAACTAATTATTTCCATAAAGAAAAATGCTATCTTTTGTTAGGATTATAACACTTATTATATAAGTACAAAAACATTAATCTTTTATCTCACTCGATAAAAATAACTTTTTTTTTTTTTTTTTTTTTTTTTTGAGTATCAGAAGATCCATCTAGATTTTTTTTTCGTAAGATTGATTAATTCAAAATTTCTTCTGGAAAATGAAACCTATATATGTCTGATTTGCTTCGCTGATTTTCTTAAAGTTAAATACCGAGAAATATTAAAATGATTTTAATTGTTGAATTGGGGTGCGTTGTGATGTGTTTTATTTATGTTTGTGTGCCCTGTTTTAAGTGTGTGTTTGTGGTGCGTGTGTGTGTGTGTGTGTGTGCGTGTCTTGAATATCATGTGTGTGTGTGGTGTCGTGTATGTGTGTGTGCAAGCGCAATAGTGTGTGTGAGTGTGTGTGTGGTTGATTTTATATCGCTTGTGTGTGCTGTTTTAAGTGGTGTGTGTGGGGTATGTATGCTACTGTAGTGTGCACCCGATGGCGCGGTATGTGTTCTTGTGGTGCGGTGCTCGTAGACATCCGTCAGCCATTGATATAAAGAGTTGCGGAAGTAAATTAAGGGATTCCGTTAAGACATCCAGATCCCTTTACTCGGTCGCAAGCCGGAACTCAGAGGAAAAGAGTCACGTTGGAAGTGGAAGAAAAGTAATACGTGGAGGGATTGCGGAGTGGGCCTTTTTTGAGGCTTTGAGAAAGGAGAAGGGGAGGAGAGAGGGAGCGGGGTGGGCGGAAGTGTGGGTGGGGGAAGGAGGGAAGCGAGGGAAAAGGAGAGCGGCGAGAAGAGGAGGAGGAGTAAGGGAGGAGGAGAAGAGAGGACACATACTGAGCATAGCAGTGGGACGAGGCGTGAGAAGAGAGACAGACGAGAAGACAGAGAGACAGAGAGAGATCTTCAGCGCAAAAGCTAACACATTTTGATGCACATCGCAAAAACAAAACGGCACATTGAATGTTCTTTCGCCTCTTTGTTATGCTCTTCCGCTGGCGCGTTCTCTGTTCGGGTTGTCTCTCACTCTTCTCTCTTGGCGCCCTCGGTCTCTGCACTCTGCTCTCGCTCTCTCTCTCTTCTCTGCTCTCTCGTCTCCGCTGCTCTCCTCTCTCTCTCTCTCGCTCTCTCGCTCTCTCTCTCCTCACACCCCCCCCCCTCTCTTCTCTCTGCTCTTTCCTCTCTCTCTGCTCCTCGTCTATCCATCCATTCACCTATTCATATCTGTCTATCTATTGATCTACGTATCTATCTACCCGAGTAACTGGGCTGCCATCTTACGGCCAAATGTTTCAATACAATGAACTAGTAAAATGACCAGAAACAGGATATCAACATTAATAGAAATCACATTAGTAGTATTGCACGAGTCATAATTTAAGAAACCATTAATTATTCTCTTTGTCATTATTGATCCCTCGTTGTCTAATAGTATGGCAACTTAATTGAAAATGAGATATGATTTTTTTTTTTATCTATTAACTATTATGTTTTGTTGTCCTGTGCAAGAGACGATAAATTACATAAGAGCAAGTATTATTTATTATTTTTTTTTTTTTCTTTTTTCTTTTTACTTTTGCAAGAGACGATAAATTACATAACAGCAAGTACTAAAATGAGAAAAATATGTGTGAGTAGAATACAGTATTCCTTTTGATGAGAACGAGTTACACATACTAAAACAGATAAAAATCGAACTATGAATAAAAAGAAAAGTACTTAAATTACTTAAAAGTAGAAGTAGCTCACGATAATGTAAGAGGTATTATTAGTGTCAAAAAATATAGTTAATTATTAGTGGTTTCAAAAAAATATAGTTAATCGAGTGAAAGAAGACGACTAAAATTGGATATTAGTAATAAAACTAATCAAACGTTTCAAAAAATA
>NW_020872086.1:274518-290292 GCF_003789085.1 Penaeus vannamei | reverse complement strand
TGTGGATTGAGTCCCGATCCAGGGCCATGTGGATGTCCATGTGGATTGAGTCCCGATCCAGGGCCATGTGGATGTCCATGTGGATTGAGTCCCGATCCAGGGCCATGTGGATGTCCATGTGGATTGAGTCCCGATCCAGGGCCATGTGGATTGAGTCCCGATCCAGGGCCATGTGGATGTCCATGTGGATTGAGTCCCGATCCAGGGCCATGTGGTTGAGTCCCCGATCCAGGGCCATGGATGTCCATGTGGATTGAGTCCCGATCGGGCCATGTGGATGCCATGTGGATTGAGTCCTTGAGTCCCGATCCAGGGCTGGTTCGGCAGAGGAGGCTCCGAGACGAGGAGGGCACTGAAAACCTTTTTTTTTCTCTCCCGACAGCGTACAGCCGCCAGTTCGAGGTGGGGACGCTCTACACCTACGTCTACGAGACCTCGGTGCTGCTGAACGAGCCCCAGGCGCTGCCGGTGTCCACGGCGAAGGATGTGGGTTTCCGCGTCGAGCTCTCGGCCGAGGTCACCCCGTGTGCAGCACCTGGCAACGCCCACGAGCAGATCCTGCAGCTGACGGTGAATTGACGGTTTTTTGCTTTTTTATTTTTGATTAATTTGTATTTTTTTTTTTTTTTTTTTTTTTTTTAGATTCACTATTTTGCTTGTAATCTTTTATTAGTAGTAGTAGTTAGCATTATTACTATTATTTGTATGAGTATTAGTACTTTTACTATTTTAATTTGTAGGTTTTTTTCTTCTTTCTTTTTTTTTAGATGTCACTATTTTGCTTGTATCCTTTTTATTATTAGTAGTAGCATTATTACTATTATTTGTATGAGTATTAGTACTTTTATTACTATTTTTACAATCATTGTTATTTCTACCAATTTGGTTATTATAAGTATTAGTATTACTATTACAATTACTATTACTATTACTATTACAATTACTACTACTATTACTATTAGTATTACTATTACTATTAGTATTACTATTACTATTAGTTTTACTATTACTATTAGTTTTACTATTACTATTAGTATTACTATTACTATTACTATTATCATGACCGTTTCCTTACCCCCCCCCTCCCTTCTGCAGATCGTGGCCCCAAGCTCTCGGTGAAGTCCCGCCAGGGGCCGACCCCGGGGACTTCGCACACAAATCCTCCAAGCTGGAACAGTACACGCTGCACCCGGTCTTCCTGCATTGGAACAGCGCAGGTCGGGAAGGTGCACCACTTCGAGGGGAGGAGGCTTCGCTGCTCAATGTGATGAAGGGCATCTCCAGTCTGTTGCAGGTGGGTTGGGGTGGGTTGGAGGGGTGGGTGTGGGCTGGAGTGGGATGGGTTGGGGTTGGTGGGATGGTATCGTTGGTGGGGTGGGTTGGTTTTCGGTCGGGGGGTTGGGTTTGGGTGGGTGGGTTGGTTGGGGTTGGGGTAGGGTTGGAGGGGTTGTTCGGGGGTGGGGTGGGTTGGGTGGGATGGTTTTCGTTATGGGGTTGGGTGGGGGGTTGGAGTGGGTTTGGTGGTGGGATGTTTCAAGTCGGTGGGGTTGGGTGGGATGATTTCGGTCACGGGTGGGGTTGGGTGGTTGGTTTCGGTCGGATGGGTTGGTTTCGGTCTGGTGGGGTTGGGGTGGGTTGGTTTCGGTCGGGGGGGGTTGTTTCGGTCGGGTGGGATGGTTTCGGTCGGTTGGGGTTGGGGTGGGTTGGTTTCGGTCGGGGTGGGGGTTCCGACGGGTGGGTTAGGGTGGGTGGGTGGGTGGTTTTTCGGTCGGGTGGGTTGGTTTCGGTCAGATGGGGTTGGGTCAGTTAGTGGTTTTGGTTGGGGTCAAGTGGGTTGGCGTGGGTCTGGTGGGCGTTTGGGTCTATCCAGTCTGTTGCAGGTGGGTGGGTTGGGTGGGATGGTATCGTCAGGTGGGGTTGGGGTGGGATGGTTATGGTCAGGTGGGTTGGGGTGGGATGGTTACGGTCGGGTGGGGTTGGGGTGGGTTGGATGGGATGGTATCGGCTGGGTGGGTTGGGTGGGACGGTTTCGATCAGGTGGGTTGGATGAGCTAGTGGTGTTGATTTGGGTCAAGTGGTTTTGGGGTGGGTCTGGTGGGCTGGTTGGGTCTGTTGCAGTTGGGTGGGCTGGGGTGGGTCTGGTGGGCTGTATGGGACCTTGTTTATGAGTAGAGAGAGATTCAGAGGAAAGAAGGAATAGACAGTCCATGCTATACTAGTAGGATAAGCTGAATAGTTAACATGAACTTGGAATTGAAATGCATGTTTGTGCTTTTTTTTTCTTTTTTTTTTTTTTTTTTTTCTTTTTTTCGTTCTCCTTGACCTGTTTTTTTCACATATCCAAACAGCATCAGCTAAAGAATGTGAAGCAGAGAGAGATGGACTCGTCCGGGAAAATGTGAAGTGACCTATAACATGGTTGACCCGACTCACGTCACAAAGTTGAAACGGAATTGCAAAAACGTCATTCCCGTACAGTTCTTCAACCAGACCAATAAGGTATGTGGGGGGAAGTTCCGAGATTCTTGATGCTTTCTTCCTGTGCTTTTGGCTTTTATTTTTATTTATTTATTTATTTATTTTATTCATTTATTTATTATTTTTATTCTTTTTCTTAATGTAAAGATAAGGGCCAGACAAACTGAGAGATTATTGCGATATTGGTCAAGCTGAGGCACATTATCTGACAGATTAGGGGAGCAAGACCTAAAACATTCCTTGTCCAGCTTACGCAAATAATCAAATCATCTGTAGTCTGACAGCGGTTCACAAAATGGGTAGTAATTACCCCTATGGCGGTAATTAAGCAGTTTCTCGGCATAATGAGACTGCTTCTTCGGTGTAGAGTGATAGATAAAGATGATAAGTAAAGGAATAAGTGAATGACCAAATAGATGAATAGATTGATAATACAAATGTGAATGTACTCATATATTATTATTAGATTCATTTTTTACACATAAAATGCTTGAAAAACTAGGCATTTCAATAAGCTGAAGAGTAATGGGATCGTTGTAATGGTGATTAATCAATATACTGCTGAGGTAATGGTAATAGAAAGTCTGAGAACCACTGGTCTGTGAATAATGTCGTGTAATATTAATGCCAGAAAAGATATTTTGAAACCAGCTTAGATCCACCAAGCCTAGAGAAGTGTCGCTTGTAATATAACCCAATTGACAAAGTAAACGGCCAGGATCACAGCAACGTCGGGCCTTTCTTCTCCTTTCTCCTCGTCATTTTCTCTCCCCGTCCTCTTGCTCTCTTTTTTATCCACGTTTTTTTCCTTTTGTGTCTTATTTCTATCCATTTTGAAAAGTGTCTTTTTATTATTTCAGTGTTTTCTAAAATATAGTGATGAGATAGATTTTATTTTATTGAAAGAAAATGAAAATTATTGTGACAGTTATGATAACCATTGTCCTAACCAGTGTCCTTCTCCATACTAATAACACACCCCAACCTTTGTAGGTCCTCGGTGCTGTGATTGACAGTCACGCGACTGCTTCATACGTGCTAAACCCGGATGACAAAATCATCGAGAAAGCTACCTCAATGGAGACCCACTTCCTGCGAGTGGAGGCACGGAAGCAGTCAGGCGCAGAAGGTTGATGATGAAGCAGCAGAACCTCCAACTCAAGAGTAAGCTGATAATTTCTCTCTCTTATCTTCTCGTCTCTTTTCTCTCTCTCTCTCTCTCCTCTCTCTCTCTCTCTCTCTCTCTCTCTCTCTCTCTCTCTCTCTCTCTCTCTCTCTCTCTCTCTCTCTCTCTCTCTCTCTCTCTCTCTCTCTCTCTCTCTCTCTCTCTCTCTCTGTCTCTCTCTCTCTCTCTGTCTCCTCTCTCTCTCTCTCTCGTCTCTCTCTCTTCTCTCTCTGTCTCTCTCTCTCTGTCTCTCTCTCTCTCTGTCTCTCTCTCTCTGTCTCTGTCTCTCTGTCTCTCTGTCTCTCGTCTCTCTGTCTTCTGTCTTTCTCTCTTCTCTCTGCTCCTCTCTCTCTCTCTCTGTCTCTCTCTCTCTCTCTCTGTCTCTCTCTCTCTGTCTCTCTCTCTCTCTCTCTGTCTCTCTCTCTCTCTCTCTCTCTCTCTCTCTCTCTCTCTCTCTCCTCTCTCTCTCTCTCTCTCTCTCTCTCTCTCTCTCTCTCTCTCTCTCTCTCTCTCTCTCTCTCCTCTCTCTCTCTTCTCTCTCTCCCTCTCTCTCCTCTCTTCTCTTCTCTTCTCTCTTCTCTATATTGTTAGGTTTGTGAATTAATTTTCAGCTGTGTGTGTGCTTATATGATTTGTTCTTGGATTTCATCATATGCTAGTTATTCAAGGATTTAATTCTGATTTTACAAATTGTTGTAAGTATCAAAAGAAAGCAGGGCCTTTTAAGTAGTAACTCTAGAAATAAAGTGAGATAAGGAGATAAGATACATATTTTATTTCAACTCTTCACATTATATATTGATAGATTGATTGTTAGATATGAATATAGAAAATTGTTAATGAATGACTTATTCTAGGTCGCAGCAAGGTTAACAGCCCCAAATACCCAGGAAACACAGCTGCCGAAGCATTACGATCCATTGCCAAGAAGTTGAAGAAATCGATCGTCACAGAGCAACTCACAACTAATCCTGAGGCAAAGGAGTGTATTTCATGCAAATCGGTGAGTGGCTTGTTTTTGTTACCTCGAGGAAATATTGGAAATTAGTGAGTGGCTTGTTTTTGTTACCTTGAGGAAATATTGGAAATCGGTAGATCCTTTCTGTGAACCGAATTAAAATGGCATTTGATCAAATCCTCCTTCAAGGAATAGTAATAATACTTTGATAGTCATTATGGTAATAATGATGATGATTCTGATTTTGCTAGTGTCAGTGATGACAGTGATAATGGTAAGAATACTAAGAATGATAGTAATAAAACTGCATTCCACATCACCTTTATCCAATGATTTACTACAATTGGTTAATTTTATTAATAAGACCTTTAATTTCTTACCATTTTTGTTTTGATTTAAACTCATCTTGCCTTATATAGGATTCATATATAATTATTATTTTTTTCCATCTTGCAGTTGAAGGCATTGATCAGCAGCTTCTACAACACTCTAAGTCCCAAGAACCTGGGCACGCAAGGCTCGGCCATCGCTTTTGTGAGGCTGCTAAGGAAAGTGCGTGAGAGTGACCTGGATACCATCAAGGCGATACTCAAGGATAAGAAGAATGCCAAGATTATGTGAGTTTTTTAATATGTGTTGCTGAAGATTTAGAAAAAGAGAGACACACAGAGAGAGAATGAATATTGAATGTGTACGCGTGCCTTTTCCCATTCTTTTTTTTATTGTATTGTCATGTGTTGTTTGGTTTTCTCAGATTGGGTTGAGGTATATTATTAGTAGTATTGATATTATTGATGTTACCTTCACCAAAGACATTATATTTTTGGTAGTGTTGGTTTGTGTGTTCATTGGTTAGCAGGATAACTTAAAAAGTTATGAACAAAATTTTATGACATTTTACCAAAGCCAATAAATTTTAGTGTTGATCCGGATCATGAGCCAAATCCAGGAATCTTTTTAAGGATTCATTAGCATTTTGAGATAGGGACAACTTAAATGTTTGGGTGTTAAATCTTTATTTATTGATTTGTATTTTCATAATGTTTATTATTCAAATATGAATATATTTTTATTGCATCAGCAACCTTATTGTTTTGGCTGAAGTATGCACTCCCTGAATACTTCTAGTTATAATTGAAATAAAAGAATTGAATATTTATAAGATGTGAGGAGAGAGATTTATTGCCAAGTCAAGAAATATTTACTTCATTCATTTAATATTAAATCACGCCTTTTAAGATTTGCAAAAGTATGACTTAAAATCAGAAAAAGAATATATATTGATACACCCCACCACAGGCCACAGCTCCTCGACATCTTGGCAGCAGCACAGACGATTCCCTCGCACAAGGCCGCCATGTCCGTGCTCAACTTTGGTGGTCCGATTGACAACCCCGAGAGGTACCTGTTGAGTCTCTCCTTAGCGACGCATCCTTCTGAGTTCATCCTGCAAGGTGAGTGGCATGCGTTGTGGTTCTTGGGAGGGTTTATACTTCTTTATAAGATGTGGATGAGAGTTAATGATACCGCCACTCAAATTTTCAAATTGTGAAGTCCTGTTAATTCTAGTATTGAAATATTAGTTTACATGTGATGTCTTTTTTTTTTATTCATTTATTTATTCTTTCTTCTCTTTTTTCACTCTTCTTGGTATGTGATTCATGAGTGTCTTCCTAAGTTACTTTTAGACCTGTTAACTTTTTAATTTAAAACTGTGTTTCTTTTTTTATCATAGCATAAGTACAAAGAAAATTTGTTAGACAAGTAAACAAACTGTGATACTTGATTGTGTGTTTTTATTCTGTTTTCAGATTTAATTAAACTTGCAAAGAAGGGTCTCAATAATGACAAGCTGTATGAGACTCTTGTCCTAACTATAGCATCTGTCAGCCACACTTTCTGCAAAGTTTCCAACAATTGCAAAAAGCCTGTAAGTGTAAATGTTAATTTTTATTTCTGTATTTATTCGTTCTTCATTGCTCATTAACTGGAAGTTATCTTTTTTATGACAATTACTATCTCTCATTAGTAATTATCCATTTGTACATGCAATGATATGCGCATACTGAGTTAAGTTGGTATGTGTAGAAGAGATGGAGAGGACTATCATAAAGAACTGAAATTTCTGTACTATTAATGGGGAACTGGAGTGGAAAGAAAATTTACAAAATTGAACATCTACTGTATTTTGCATATTCAGTTATCTGCTTAAAATAGTCTTGGTAACAGTGTTCTTCACTACTCACCATCAAAGAAGATGGATACTATTATAATCATGGTAAAAATGAGTGTAAAACCAAGTGTTCATACTTGTAGTTTGTTTTAACCTCTTTCCCATATTCAGAGGATTTCAAAATCAAGCATTACTTTGATCTAGAAATAATGGTATATCTAGCTCAAAATCCACTAACATAAAGGTTTTCCTAAGAAAGGTCATGATATTGTGGCATATTTCATGTGTTTAGTTTGACGTGAGATTTGATTCAGGATCTGGTTGTCAGTTTGAATTATCACCTTTTTGGGCTATGTATTAGAAAATTATCCAGGTTCCCTCTTCTCTTCTCTCCAAACATAAGAGTCTAATCAACAAGACAAACTGTCAATGCAGTGACTGATATCAGGTTAAAATACTCTTCCAGATTATTACTGATGTCCAGGAGTTTATAACAAGTAAGTTGGAAAACTGCAAGAGTGAAGACTGTCAGCTGATTTACATCCGTGCTTTAAAGAACTTCAGGAAAGCAGATACAATGGAGACCCTCCTGAAGTATGCAGAGGGCAAAGCACGCAAACCAGCAATATATGCAACAAGAGCATTGCAAACTATGCCTAGTAGTTACATAACAGAAAAGGTAATGGGTGAAAACATTCTTTGCTGCTTTAAACTGTTGTTGAGATGTTGCATTTTAGAAAGTACATTATTTCAGTAGAAAGGAAACCGAATATTGCAGGAGAATATATTATAAGGGAAATAACACTGACCCTTATCTCCAAACAGATCCTGAAGAGTCTAGAGCGAGTCTTCTTGGAACTAAATAGGCAGCACGACACTAGCGTTCGAGCCATGCAGCAGACATCATCTTGCAGCATCAGCCCAGTGAGGAATTCCTTAAGGCTCTGTTCCATGTCATGACCTCGCACGAAACCAGAGAGCTGAACACCCTCTTGCTGGGGAGAGTTTCCGACTTAGCCAGAAAGACGAACACTTGCAGAAGGTGGGTTGTTAGGTTTTGTCTTGATTCCATGTTTTGTTGTCTTTTTTATGTTTTTCAGTATTTATATATTGTATTTTCCTTTTCTTTTTCTTTCATTAGGTGATATTTGAACATTTATTTTAACCCCCCTTTTCATGTGAATTGACATGCTAACTTTCTCAAATTTCCATTTGTTCTTACAGCTACTGAAGACTGTGCTAAAGACCTCAACTTTTAACAATTACCACATCCATGGTCAAGGAGGATTGTCATCGGCATTTTCAAGAATGCTTGCTGAGGACAAAAGTGCCACTCCTCCTTCAGCAACATGCTCGAATCAATGGGGACTACTGAAGAGGTCTACAGTCGATGTCTTTGTGAATACTGATGACTCCAGATGAGGCTTCTTTCTGTAAGTAGTTGGCCTGAGAATCTGAATTACTAGTTTATGCTTGAGTGTTTTGGAAATTAAAAATCTTCATCAAGGTTTAGAAGAGATACTTATGGTACATCCATATCCATTTATAATGTAATTACCATTTTTGTACCAAAAGAAGGGACTAGGAAAATTTTGCATCTAAGCATTTGTAACTTCAAGTGAAGACGCTGGTTCTTACTACTCTTTTTCAATACCAATCCTAACCTACTTTTTTCTCTCCCTTAGATTGGCATTTTCGCAGGTGGACTTTCTGTTTTTGGAGGAGAGGATGCAGTCGATGATGGAGAGGAAGCCAATGCTGGTATTGAGATGACCTTGATGGACACACAGCTTCGACCATTTGTGTTCTTCACTGGCCAAGGGGAGCTCATGGGACATGTATGGGCTGGCACAGGGTCAGAGAAAACCACTGCGCTCCAGGTACAGCCATGTGCTTTTTTCTTTTACTTTAAAACAGAAGGGGAGTACCTTTGGAAAGAACTTGCAAAATGAAGTTTTTCTTATAAAAGCTGTGGCTTGATGTTAGTTGACATCTCTTTGGAGATTTATAATACTATTTATTATGGATAGGCATTAAAATGTGATGGAAGATAGATTGATAGAATTTAAATCAATCTTGAAATAAGAAACTTTTAAAAATGCTTAAAATCCAATGATGTATTTTTTCTTCTTGTATATGGATGCAATATGAAGGGCAGGTAATTTAACAAAAGTGAGTACAAAATGACACAGCATTTTAGATACCAACTTTCTGTAAAGATTCCATGACTACTTTAATTGATTGTTTAATAACAGATATTGGCATTTATAAAGTAGTAATAGTTCTTTTACTGTAAAGATATTTTTTATGCATTTGGTTTCATAGATTTTAAAGGTAATGTATTTTCCGCTCCATAAAGCCTAACAGGGTCACTAATTATTGATTTTCTTCTCAGGGCTCCTTGTTACTCCAAGACCACCTCCAGATTGTCCCCCTACAGAATGGTTTTAATGCCGAACTCCTCCTCAATGGTGCCATATCGTATGACTTTTCTGGCCAAGTACAAGTGTCTCTCTGGAATAGAAATGCCCACAGTCTAGTAGAAGTTGGGTGAGTTAGTTGTTGATGTTGTATTACTGTTATTACTGTGATGTATGATACTCATTCATAAGAAAGCTGAAGGAAGTGAAAATGGGTACTTTACATGTGTTTTATTTCATTATTTTTTCATGATTTAGAATTTTATTTTTAAATTGGGGGATAGGGAATGAGGAATTCTGGAATTTGAGCATGTTGTTTACAGCAACATATATATTACTTTTTTTCTTTTTAGTAATCTTTTCCATAAGTTGTATTACATGATATGCATAAGTCATAAACATTACTTATTAAGTATTAAAGAAATGCAGAGAATAATATTTATTTAATATTTATAATATTTATTTAATATTTATAATATTTATTTAATATTTATAATGTTTATTTAATATTTATAATATTTATTTAATATTTATAATATTTATTTAATATTTATAATATTTATTTAATATTTATAATATTTATTTAATATTTATAATATTTATTTAATATTTTATTTATTTATTTTATAATATTTATTTAATATTTATAATATTTATTTAGAATAATGTTTATTTACTGTTATGCCTTGAAATCAAAAATATTTACTAAAGTGAAAAACCCGCATTGCTTGCAGGGCTGCTATGATTGTCCAGGGCGTAGCCAGAGTAGACAGCTCCTTCGTGCAGACTCTCATTGAGTTTAACTCGGGAGGACAGACACAGCTGAACTTCGTCACAGACCTCGAGTTCTATGACGAAGTGATTATGTGTTTACAAATGGTAGGTTTTTCATTGAGGTTGTCTGGTGAGGTCCAGAGTTGTAGGGTAATGATCATTATTTTCATAGTGGTATGAAATAGATGTATAGTTTTAATATTTGATTTTGTGTTGCTCTTGGATTGGTTATGTCAGTGGTTTCCAAACTTTTTTTGGTCGTTACCTATTTTTCATACGTGATTCTTGTCCATAGCCCACCACCAAGCATAACCCATAACTATAGTGACTTTCTACAGTTCCTACTACATTCATTAACTTAATAGGAAAACACTCTAGGAAGCATGTAATTTTATTTGATTCCATTGTTATTTTTTCTTTTCTCGCATATTAATAATGAAATTTGTAACTTGCCTCTGCTGAATCCCATATAATATTGGAAATGGTACTAAAGAAGTAACATAATGCACATAAAAAGTGTCCATACTAAGATCTAGCAATTAATGGCATTATTACATAAAGCTGTTTCAAATTATAAAAAAAAAAAAAAAAATTAAACCTTAGAATTATGTTAAGATTAAATTATTTACTACACTAATACATCTCAATGACTTGTTATATGTCAAAGAACGTATAATCAGATAAAAAAAGGGTAATGTAAGGGACGTTTTACTCATTGGTCTGACAGAAAGGCATTGCGCAAATCTGCACTGAACTTGTAAGCTCCCTACACTGGCTGCCTTCTAGCAAAACTCCTTTTGTTTTATATATACATATCCTCCGATTATGGCCCCCAACATTCTGTTACATGGCCCCCAGTTTGGGAGCCACTGGCTGATGTATACCTTTGAAAACTGAATTAATGCTAAATTTGTACTCTTCTCTTCATTCCAGGTGCAACCCAACTTTGAGGTTGTGAACAACGTACGAAAGCTCGAGCGCATTCCTGGAAGCAATTATGTGTTGCGTAAATACAAGAAAAATACATCTCCTGTTCCCGGTAAAACATATGTAATGAATAAGAAAAATACCGAACTATGTAATAAGATGTTTAATAAATAGATTGATATATATTTTTTTAACTAGCTTATTTAGATGCTGTATCAGTCATAGGATAAAAGAATCATTGGTTTTGATTTTTTTTTTTTCTCTCTCTCGTTTTTAAAAAGACCTAGATAGTATACCAGAACAAATGAAAAATGCCATTGAACAAAGTCAGTTACAATGAACAGTCAGATTTGACAATAGATAGGGAATACATATTTTAATATTTACAAACTGAATGTATGATACTCATTCCACCATAAAGAAAAGATTACATAAGAGAACATTGTTAATTCTTTTTTGTGATTTATACATCCTCTTACAGAGAATTATTTAAAGAATTGCCAGTAGCTTAGAATTCACCTTTGGTGCCTTTTATACCGTTGTAGACATGTCTTCTACCTCGCCTACTACTGTTGTGTCTTGTAGACATAATATGGAGTCAGATACACAAGGTCACAGTGATGAGAGTATGTGTAGATAGGTATATTTTTCTTTATACAGTGGGCTTTAAACTCGTGTCGTTATTAAGAGCGTTTTTGTGGGCATAAAGGAAGGAAGGACCAATCATTCATTTTTTTCAGTGGCATGGTTGTCTTTCCTTCCTCCTCTTTTTTAAGGATTGTTATGACTACATTTATTTTTATTTTGTAATCATGTATAGTAGGAAAAAAAGGAAAATTCAGGACTAATTTTTCCCAGGTATTTTTAAAAGTAATTTTAAACTGGAAAGACTATCAGTGCTAGGAGACAGTGCAAGGTATGCGCCGTAAACCATTTCCAATTTTCCTTGAGACATTCCCGTAGCATTTGGTGCATTCTCATCGACCGAACATTCTCAGAACTGGTGATATTAAGTCATGTTGTGCTTTCAGATGGTTGCTCACACAGACAGGTTGCAGTTTTGTAGGTTTTTGTATTACCTGTTTGCTAAAGATTTCCCCTTTTTCCCCTATGATACAAGTGTGAAATACTATTTTTTATTGTATTTTTCTTTGATTTTTTTAATTATTATTATTATTCATTTTTAAAGTATGCCAGAAGTATTTTTGGCGATACTCGAGTAAGAAAGTGATGATAATAATGGCAAAATAACTTCTTTTACAGGATGACATTTAGACGTTGGTGATAAACCTATTGTGATGTTAACATTAGATTACACTTCTACCTAGATAACTGTAATAAAAATAAACTACAGTGTGTGTGGGCATTTCATTATATCGTTTTCTACTCTTTGTCACACTTTGTAGAAGGCACTGCTCATTATAGTTGTATTTAATGCAGCTATTCTTTATATAATATAATATATATATATTATATATATATATATATATATATAATATATATATATATATATATATATATATATATATATATATATATATATATTATATTATAAAATATGAAGCAACATTATGAACTGAAATACACAATTCATTAAACAGCAAAAAGTATGCATTTCCCTCAAGTTAAACCATTGTGGGACAGACTGTGATAATATGCTAATACTGTTGATCGTAAAGACCCTGTTTCAGCCTGGTAATTAGTAATCTTCATCGAAATATATATTTTTGAAGGTCGAAAGCCGTTGTAGTATGATGAAAAAGGCGTTACTTATCACAAACCTGTTGTATTCTCTTAACATATTGTTTATATAATGAGTGATTTACTTTGTCCATTAAGTTATTGGATGCACAATTTAATATTTTTATGGTTATTTAAATTTTCATCTTGCTTGCTTGTTATGTTTCTTTTTTTTTCATGAGTTAAAAAAATGACTGTGCCAATATTTTGCATGTCTTTTTCAGATGTTTTTTAATCCTTTTTTTATGGTTATTTTGTATATATGTGATTACCAAACCCAAGAAATAAAAATTACTCTTATTAAGCCTTGTTATATTGTAATTTCTTGTACTACTTATATATTGTTATATGAGTTCACATGTATATTTTTTCTTTTAATAAAGTAATTTAGGTAAGAAGCCCTTTATTTAAAACCCCACAAAGAAGTTTATGAAAGATTAAGGGAAAAAAAATTGTTTTAACAAAGATTGAATCAAATATTCCATTTATATTAATATTTTCTCCATATTGTGTTATCAAATTATCCAAAGTGCAAATTATCCAACCTTTTTATCAGAGGCATCACTTGGGGGGGTCTAGGGGACTATTGCACACCCCCCCTCGAGACTGATATCCCCCTCATGTTCTGGCTCCCCCCCCCCCCCCCCCTTAAGGGCAACACCCCCAAGATTTTTCCCCGGAATGAGACCTTTATAGCTCGGGTCAAAGTTTAAAAATGCTCCTAGAATAGCTCTTTTTTTCAAATAAATTTCCAGGAAGGTGGAAAACGCTGAAATGACGCCCCTGTTTTTATTTGCCAGCCCCACCCCCACCCCCACCCAATCCATTGCTAGTAGTTATTAATGATAATGACAAAATATTAATAATGATGGTAGTAATTATTATATAATAAGGATTTTTGTTACCATATAATTACAATATCTATTTATAATGTTAATATGTTTTTTATTGTTAAGATCATAACTTTATCATTGATATTGGTATTGCCACGCATTTTATTATTATTATCTTATTTATTTTATTATTTTTCTCCGTTTTTTTATGATTTGTATCTATATTGTACAGTATTTACATCTTTTACAGTAATGCGTCACTTATCAAAACTTTGAATGTAATATTTATCTTCTATTAATTAAACTACTTTACTGATTTGTTTTAAGCTGTTTCATAAATCCATTTAATTAATATTTATTGATTGTACTTTTCATGTTCATTTTAAGCTCGTAATTTCTAATTAATTCCAAGCATTACTTCTCTATTTCATTTGTTTTATTCTCGCTGTATTGTTATCTTTCTCCTTTAGTTTAGTTATATTAAAATGTTCTCTAATATCCATTAATTTCTTGTCCATTAGGCTTTGCTTATTTTATTTATTTATTTATTATTATTATTTGCTTTGTGTGTCATTTGTAGAAAGAAATTCAATAATGCATTGTGTGGGACAGATATAATAAAGTGCAAAAAAGTGAAGAGAGAGAGAGAGAGAGAGAGAAAGAGAGAAAGAGAGAAAGAGTAAGAGTGAGTAAGAGTGAGTAAGAGAAAGAGAAAGAGAAAGTAAGAGTAAGAGAAAGTAAGAGTAAGAAAAAGTAAGAGTAAGAGAAAGTAAGAGTAAGAGAAAGTAAGAGTAAGAGAAAGTAAGAGTGAGAGTAAGAGAAAGTAAGAGTAAGAGTAAATAAGTAGTAAGAGTAGTAAGAGTAGAGAAAGTAAGAGTAAGAGTAAGAGAAAGTAAGAGTAAGAGTAAGAGAAAGTAAGAGTAAGAGTAAGAGAAAGTAAGAGTAAGAGGAAGAGAAAGTAAGAGTAAGAGTAAGAGAAAGTAAGAGTAGTAAGTAAGTAAGAGAAAGTAAGAGTAAAGTAAGAGTAAGAGAAGTAGTAGAGTAAGAGAAAGTAAGAGTAAGAGTAAGAGAAAGTAAGAGTAAGAGTAGTAGAGAAAGTAAGAGTAAGAAGAGTAGTAAGAGTAAGAGTAAGAGAAAGTTAAGAGTAAGAGTAAGAGAAAGTAAGAGTAAGAGAAATAAGAGTAAGAGTAAGAGAAAGTAAGAATAAGAGTAAGAGAAAGTAAGAGTAAGAGTAAGAGAAAGTAAGAGTAAGAATAAGAGAAAGTAAGAGTAAGAGAAAGTAAGAGGAAGAGAAAGAGTAAAGAAAGTAAGAGTAAGAGTAGAGAAAGTAAGAGTGATAGAGAAGAGTAAGAGTAAGAGTAAGAGAAGTAAGAGTAAGAGTAAGTAAGAGTAAGAAAAAGTAAGAGTAAGAGTAAGTAAGAGTAAGAGTAAGTAAGAGTAAGAGAAAGTAAGAGTAAGAAAAGAGTAAGAGTAAGAGAGAGAGATAGAGAGCTATATATAGATACTGTAACAGAAACAGTTACTTAGAAACTGAAATATTACTATTTTTGTTACCATCATCATCATCATCATCATCATCATCATCATCATCATTCATCATCATTCATCATCATCATCATCTCATCATCATCAATAATAATAATCATCAATAATCATCATCATCAATCATCATCATCGGATTATCAATATTATCATTAACATTATCATTACTATCATTATCATTACTATAATTATTATCATTACTATTGAAAATGTTTTCATCGTCATTATTGTTGTTGCTGTTATTGTTATTATTGTCGTTTTTGTTATCACTATAATTATTGTTATTGTCATTATCAGCTCATAACTATTATCATTATCATCATTATTTCTATTATCATCATTATCTTTATCATCATTATTTGTTACTGTAATTATCACTATTGCCATTATTTTTCTTATCATCATCATTATTTTTATCATTATTATTTCATCATTATCACTATTGCATTATTATTATTATTATTATTTATTATTAATTTATTATTATTATATTATTATTATTATTATTATTATTATTATTATTATTTATTATTATTATTATTATTAATATTATTATATATATGTATATATAATAATAAATTAATAATGATAATGATACATGGTATAAATACAATAACAATAACATTAACAATAACAGTAACAATAACAGCAACAATAACAATAACAGTAACAATAACAATAACTAACAATAACAATAACAGTAACAATAACAGTAACAATAACAGTAACAATAACACTAACAATAACAGTAACAGTAACAATAC
>NW_020872086.1:269560-274418 GCF_003789085.1 Penaeus vannamei | reverse complement strand
TTTTGTCCCATTTTCTTTCTCCCATTTTTCAATTTCACTCACCTCTTTCACCATTTCTCCTTTCTCGCTTTCTTTTTCCTATTTTTCTCACGGCTCTCTTATCTCCCTCACCACCCTCCTCCCACCTAACTCACCCATCCCCCACCATTCCTCCTCCACACTCCCCCCACCCCCAAATCTTACTTACCCATCCTCTACCACCCATTACCCTCCCTCCTTCCCCACCACACCTCCACCACTCCCTCTTATCCTCCACCCTCCCCTCACTTCCCCTTCCCCCACCACTTACCATCCCCCCTCCCTCACCACTTCCTTCCCTCATTACTCCCTCTTCATCCACGACTCTTTACCCCTCGCCTACCACTTTTCCCCCACCCTCTTCCCCCACCACCCCTCCCCACTACCACTCCCCCTCCCCCCTCCCCCTTCCCCCTTCCCCCACCACCCCTCCCCCCCCACTTCTTCCGTCTCCCCCCTCCCACTACTTCTTCCCCCTTCCCCTTCTCCACTACCACCCTCCCTCTCCCTCCATCCCCCACCCTCCCCCATCCCCCCCCTCCTTACCTCCCCTCTTCCCCTTCCCCCCCCCACCCCACTCTCCCCCTTCACCCCACCCCACCCCAGAGCCAAAGTCGCAACGTCAACCCCTTTGACGACACCCTCACCCTCGTGTACCCCAACGGGCGGGTCCTCCACGCCCCTCCAGCGAAACTTCACACCTCCTGCGTCGCCGACCTCACCTACTGGCCCCACGACACCCACAACTGCTCGGTGGTCCTGGGGTCCTGGGTACACCACGGCTACACCATCGACTTCAGACTCCTGGAGAAGGAACCGAAGGTATGGTGTGTGTAGAAAGGGGGGGGGTGTGGGGTGAGGGAAAGGGGGTGAAGGGTGTGGGGGGTGAGGGATAGGGTATAAGGTGGGTTGGTGTGTTGGTGTAGACCAGACTCCTGGAGAAGGAACCGAAGGTATGGTGTGTATAAGGGGGGAGGGGTGTGGGGGGTGAAGGATAGGGTTTAAGGTGTGTTGGTGTGTTGGTGTAGAGACGGAGGTATGGGTGTATGGAGAGTGTAAGGGAAAGGGAATAATGGGGGGTGTATTGAGGGAAAGGGAATAAGGTATGTTGGTGTATGGCCGAAGGTATGGGTATCGGGTGTGTATTGAGGGAAAAAGGGTATAAGGTGTGTTGGTGTAGAGCCGAGGGTATGGGTGTTGGGGGTGTATTGAGGGAAAGGGTTTAAAGTGTGATGGTGTGTTGGTGTAGAGCCGAGGGTATGGGTGTAGGGAGTGTGTTGAGGGGAAGGGTTTAAGGTGTTTTAGGTGTCCATGGGTGTAGAGGGAGTGTGAGGGAAAGAGTATAAGGTGTGTTGGTGTAGAGTTGAAGGTATGGGTGTAGGGAGTGTGTGAAAGAAAGGGTATAAGGTGTTTTAGGTATGTTGGTGTGTAGGTGAATGTGTGAGAGGGGGTGTATGTGTGTGTCGGTGGTTGGTGGGTGTGTTTGTGGGGTGCGTTGGTGAGAAGGTGGGTGTATGTGTGAGTGGGTTGGTGTGTAGGCGGATAGGTGTGTGTGTGTGGATGGTTGTATGTGTGTGTGGATGCACTGGTTAGTATGTGATTGTTTTTGTGGGTGGGTGTATGTGTAGATCGAGGAATGACTGATTGTGTATGTGTGTGTGTGGGAGGTGAGTGTATGATAAGGGTAGTTAGAAAACCGAATATGTATGTGTACGTTTAAGGGGATAACTGATGTAGGAATTGGTGAATATTTATGTGTATGTGTATATTTGGGCTGTGAATGGTTGATCCCATGTTAAGAGGTTGACCCTTTTCCCATTATGTGCATTTCTGTGTATGTTGTGAATGTGAAGTTGTATTTAATGTGAGCCAGAGTTTAGGGGGGGTTGTTTGAATGTGTGATTGTGTGTTTGTTTTCAAGGAGGTATGTGTATGCATTCTTTGTTGCATGTATATAAAGATAAGTGCAAACTTTACCTCTCGTTTTCCATGTAAAAAAAAAATCTACTGGTACAATATTTTTCTTTTTCTTTCGCTCTCCCTGTCTCTATTTCCCCTTCTGAGTCTGATCATAAAAAAAACAAAATGTATTGACTTTCCCTTTTTCCTCGAAAACATTACAAACCTTTCAACGTTTTGAGAGCTTGGCGAGAAAAACGTTTTTTATTTTTCTATGGCTAGAACGAGCGTTATCAGGAAACTCAATCTTTTATTTATTTATTTTTATTTATATTTTTTTTGGTATCAAGTGTTTTCTGATTTCTCCCTCATTCGCTTCTCTCTGTCTCGATTTTTCAGTATATATATATATATATATATATATATATATATATATATATATATATATGTATATATATATATATATATATATATATATAATATATATATATATATATATATATATATATATATATATATCTTTTTTTGTCTATCTTTCTCTATACACCTGTCTTTCTTTTATTCTTTATCTGTTACATGTTATATATACATACATACATATATTATATATATATATATATTATATATATATATATATATATATATGTGTGTGTGTGTGTGTGTGTGTGTGTGTGTGTGTGTGTGTGTGTGTGTGTGTGTGTGTGTGTTTGATCTGTTTTTACGCATTTTATATATATATATATATATATATATATATATAATATATATATATATATATATATACTCACACACACCACACACACACACACAACACACACACACACACACACACACACACACACACACACACACACACACACACACACACACACACACACACACATCATACACACACACACACACACACACACACACACACACACACACACACACACACACATATATATAATAATATATATATATATATATATATATATATATATATATATATGTATGTATAGTTAAATATATATATGTATATATATATATATATATATATATATATATAATATATATATATATATATATATGTATGTATGTATGTATGTATGTATACATAAATTCTAATATCTGTTCATCTTCCATTTTTCCTATCTATCTCCCATTCATCCCCATCTTTCTTTTCATATTCTCTCTTTTATTCTCACCGTCTACGATCACTATTCGCCAGTTTTACGTGAAATATCACCTTCAAGCGCTGTTTCTTTTTACGACATCCCTTCCCGTTTAAATTTTTGAATGTTTAAGCACAAATAGAAGTCACTGCATTTGATGGGGGGAGAAAATAATTTATTGGAAACACTTTGAAGGTAAAAATTCGAAGGAAAATTGACGTAGAGATGGAGATGATGCTGAGAAGTTGAGCGGAAATACTTAATGATATTTTAGGAGAGTGATAAATGAAGTGATTTGATTATTTTGAGGATGATGAGAATGATGATGATGATAATGCTTGTATTGTAGTGATGAGCGGGATTGCAGATGATAATGATAATGATAGTGATAATAATAATAATAATAATAATAATGATAATAATAATAATGATAGTGATGGTAGTAAAGTTAACAATATTCAATCGTTATTTAGAAATGTTGAACTAGCGCAAACATAATTGATTCTTAATCAAGACACAAGGGGGGGGGGGGTGGAGGGGTGTTCCAGGCAAAAGGGGAGGGGGGTGGAGGGGGTGTTCCAGGCAGAAGGGGAGGGGGAGGGGGGTAGGTGCCAGGAAGAGGAGGGGGGGAGGGGGAGGAGGTGCCAGGAAGAGGAGGGGGGAGGGGGAGTAGGTTCCTGGAAGAGGAGGGGGTGGAGGGGGGAGGTGAGGGGGGGGAAGACAAACCCCATGAAAAAAAAAAAGTGTAAGATTTTTTCTCATTATATTTATACTTTCTCATCGTAAAACCTGTGATATAAATGACTGTAATTGCTTTATGTTGAAATCATTATTATTTTCTTTTTAATTCGGCTGGTATATTTAATCAGTTTGTTGAATTTGTAAGAGGTAGAGGAGGCATAGAGGAAACCAAAACTAAATGAGGGGGGAATGAAGGTAAAATGATGATGGTGATGCTAATGATAATGAAGATGTAGATGCTGATGATAAAGATAATGATGATAATTATAAGGATGATAATATGAGTAGTTTTGGTTATAACAACAATTATAATTATAATAATGATAAAGCAATAATGTAACAAAAACATAATAATGATATAGTAATAATCATAACATAATGATGATGATAATAATAATAATAATAATAGTAATAATGATATAATAATAATTAATAATGATAATAATAATAATAATTAATAATAATAATGATAATAATAATGATAATAATAATGATAATAATAATGATAATAATGATAATAATAATGTAATAATATGCTAATAATATATGATAATCTAATATAATAATAATAATAATATAATAATAATAATAATAAAATTAATAATAATAATAATAATAATAATAATAATGATAACATAATATCATAATAATAATGATAATAATGATAATAATAATAATGATAATAATAATAATAATAACAATAATGATTACAATAATGATAATGATAATGATAATAACAACAACAACAATAACAATAACCACAGATTCAAAGATAAAACGATAACAACCTTGACAAACCCACACAGGTCGACATATCGCAGCGACTGACAGCTGACGGGCGCAACATAACCCGCGGCGAATGGGACCTGGTGTCAGCCTCCTTGACTCGTAAGGAAAACAACTATGAGTGCTGTCCTGAGCCTTATGTCTCCATCTGGCTGACACTCACATTGCAACATTATGCACCAGCTTTCTTCTGGACCGTCAAGTTACCAGCTGTGGGTGAGTAGGGAAGTGTTGGGGGGAGGATGGATGTAGGTGGAGGG
>NW_020872086.1:252060-262060 GCF_003789085.1 Penaeus vannamei | reverse complement strand
CTCCCTCACACACACACACCTACACCTAACAATACCTACATCTGCAACGACCTTCCATCATTGCTCAATCTATGTAATATCCCCGGGTCGACCATTCAAGAGACAGCTGAGTGGGTTGGACTTGTCTTTCTGATTAATACATTGTTCCCTGTGTCCTTTGTTGACTGTATTTATTTTTGTGTCGCGTGGATGGGAGTATGTGGCATGTTGGTGGTGGTGGTGGTGTGGTAGGGTGGATGGTAGGTGGTGGGGTGGATGAAAGGAGAGGGTAGGGTGGATGGTAGGGTGGTGGTGGTGATGAAAGGGAGAGTGGTAGGGTGGATGGTGGTGTGGTGGTTGATGAAGGGAGGAGGGGGGGGTGGATGGTAGGTGGTGGTGGTGATGAAAGGGGAGAGGGTGGGGTGGATGGTAGGTGGTTGGTGGTGATGAAAGGGAGGAGGGTAGGGTGATGGTGGTTGTGGTGGTGATGAAAGGGGAGGGTGGGGGGATGGTAGGTGGTGGTGGTGATGAAAGGAGAGGGTAGGGTGGATGGTAGGTGGGTGGGATGAAAGGGAGAGGGTATGGATGGTAGTGGTGGTGGTGTTGAAAGGGAGAGGGTAGGGTGGATGGTAGGTGGTGGTGGTGATGAAAGGGAGAGGGTAGGGTGGATGGTAGGTGGTGGTGGTGATGAAAGGGAGAGGGGTAGGTGGATGGTAGGTGGTGGTGGTGTTGATGAAAGGGAGAGGGTAGGGTGGATGGTATGGTTGGTGGTGATGAAAGCGGAGAGGGTAGGGATGGATGGTAGGTGGTGGTTGGTGATGAAGGAGAGGGTAGGGTGGATGGTAGGTGGTGGTGGTGATGAAAGGGAGAGGGTAGGATGGATGGTAGGTGGTGGTGGTGGGTGGATGAAAGGGAGAGGGTAGGATGGATGGTAGAGTGGTGGTGGTGATGAAAGGGAGAGGGTCTAGGGTGGATGGTAGGGTGGTGAATGAAAGGGAGGGTAGGATGGATGGTAGGTGGTGGTGGTGATGAAAGGGAGAAGGTAGGGTGATGGTAGGTGGTGGTGCGTGGAATGGATGAAGCGGAAGGGAGAGGTAGGGTGGATGGTAGGTGGTGGTGGTGATGAAAGGGAGAGGGTAGGATGGATGGTAGGTGGTGGTGGTGATGAAAGGGAGAGGGAAGGGTGGATGGTAGGTGGTGGTGGTGATGAAAGGGAGAGGGTGGAGTGGATGGTAGGTGGTGGTGGTGATGAAAGGGAGAGGGTAGGGTGGATGGTGGGGTGGTGGTTGGTGATGAAAGGGAGAGGTAGGATGGATGGTGGTGGGGTGGTGATGAAAGGGATGGATGGTAGGTGGTGGTGGTGATGAAAGGGAGAGGTAGGATGATGGTAGGTGGTGGTGGTATGAAAGGAGAGGGTAGGATGGATGTAGGTGGTGGTGGTGATGAAAGGAGAGGGTGGGTGGATGGTAGGTGGTGGTGTGAATGAAAAGGAGAGGGTAGGTGGATGTAGGTGGTGGGTGGTGATGAAAGGGAGAGGGTAGGGTTGATGGTAGGTGTGGTGGTGATGAAAGGGAGAGGGTAGGCATGGTATGGTAGGTGGTGGTGGTGTGATGAAAGGGAGAGGGTAGGGTGGATGGGTAGGTGGTGGTGGTGTGTGAAAGGGAAGGGTAGGGTGGTATGGTGTGGTGGGTGGTTGATGAAAGGGAGAGGGTTAGGGTGGATGGTAGGTGGTTGGTTGGTGATGGAAAGGAGAGGGTAGGTGGATGGTAGGTGGTGGTGGTTGATGAAAAGAGGGTAGAGGGTAGATGGATGGATGGTAGGTGGTGGTGATGAAAGGGGATGGAGGGTAGGGATGGATGGTGGTGGGGTGGTGGATGGTAGGTGATGGTGGGGGTAGTGAGGAAGCAAGTGGTTGATGGTGATTGGGTGACAGTTAAAAGGTAGTAAGGTGTTTTCATTGTCACAGAGAAAGCGGATGTTTAATAAGTATATTCATAGATGGACACGAACGCGTATTGACACACACACACACACACACACACACACACACACACACACACACACACACACACACACACACACACGCACACACACAACACACACACACACACACACACACACACACACACACACACACACACACACACACACACACACACACTCCCCCCTCCCCCTCGCTTATACATATGCAGCAATCATGATAGACCCAATATAGGAGGTCATAAGTTCGGTATTTTTCAGGATTTATGGTCCAATATCTGAAATGGCGTCGAACTTACCCTCTAAGTTACGACTCAAATAACAGCAGAGTCTTATCAGGCATTTTTGGGGCACGGTCTCTCTCTCTCTTATCTATCTATCTATCTATCTCTCTCTCTCGTCTCTCTCTCTCGCTCTCTCTCGCTCTCTCTCGCTCTCTCTCTCTCTCTCTCTCTCTCTCTCTCTCTCTCTCTCTCTCTCTCTCTCTCTCTCTCTCTCTCTCTCTCTCTCTCTCTCTCTCTCTCTCTCTCTCTCTCTCTCTCTCTCTCTCTCTCTCTCTCTCTCTCTCTCTCTCTCTCTTTTAGTATCTCATTTTTCTCCACATTTCGTTCCCTGTGCATATCTTAAAGATTTCAGAGGATTTTTATACATTTCTATCTCTTCTCTTTCTCTATCTCTATGTATGCAAATATAGATTTTGTTCATAGATTCGTCTAACAAAAATCTACATAAATGCCATATATAAATATTGATTTAAAGAGACACAGTTGCCCCTTTCTAGTAAATTGCATTAACCGGTTCAACAGCGAGTGTCAAAACTGGTTGATGTTCTCAGTCAGATTATATATATTATATATATATATATATATATATATATATATATATATATATATTATATATATATATATATATATATATATTAACAGTCATAGTTTTTTTAGAGTTTATTAGTCTCTGCTGATGAATATTTTTCCAGTATCTTTCGAATTCACAACAATTACATCAGTACTAAGCAAATTAATTATTATTATTATTATTATATTATTATTATTGTAGACATACAAGCTGTTCTACCTAGATTCACTCGAAATTTGCAGTACTTTAAATAAAAGGTCTCTAGTTATTAGTCTAAGAAAGGGTTTTCAATCTGTGTCGTAATAAATTATCAGGGGTGTCACACAGTAAATTGCAGATGATTTATTTATATATTTCTTGTCCTTGACCTTAACCCTTAGCTTAAAATACTGGGAATATGTAGAAAATTAGAAGCAAGGTCTACGAAAACTTAACCTATCCTAAAATTATCCGTTAATTAAAGCTGATTATATTTTTTTCTCTCTTAGTGTCATTTAACATTACTCTGTGCACTTCCAAGGGAATATGATAATTCTATATATGTACAATATATCTGTCTTCGTGTATTGATGTAGTAAAGAATGGTATGTCGCAGATTTTAAGGGTGCGAGCGTAGTGGTAAACATGTCGCCTTGAGTTAAAGCTATTTATTACTTTGGATGCAACACAAAATGCACATAGGAAGTTAAAACGAAAGCGATAAAAACCAATAACTCGCCAGTATTCGGGCACAGAAAGACGAACATTGACTCAAATAGATCAAGCACATTTATTTGTTAAAACATTGAACATTAAAGATAAAAATAACTATTCACAGAGCGTAGACAGAAGGCTTTTTAGTCTTTTTCTCGGTTGCTTAAAGGCGAAAATAAACAAATAAATAAAAATAGAATAAGAAAAATACAAACTCGCTTGCATAACGTTTTAATTTTTACGTTTGATTGCAGTGGTCAACATAGCGTAATTGCTAACCCCCTAGAATTAACACATGTATTTTAGGTGGCTTTTCTCTCTGTATATTTTAATTGGTTTCTATTGTATATACATAATTCTATCTGTGTGCATACAAACATACATACATGCATACATACAGGCATATACATGTACATATTTATACAGATAGCTACACACACAAATACATATGTACACACACACACACACACACACACACACACACACCACACACCACACACACACACACACACACACACACACACACACACACACACACAACACACACACACACACACACACCACACACAACACACACACACACACACACCAACACACACACACACACACACACACACACACACACACACACACACACACACACACACCACACACACACACAACACACACACACACACACACACACACACACACACACACACACACACACACACACACACACACACACACAACACACACACACACACACGCACACACATACATACACATATATATAGTTATATATACATATATGCACTTATGTATATATGCATACGTATATGTATATGTATATAAACATATGCACACATATACATTCGTACGCATACATTTATGAACTAGTTAATCCGTCCTGTAACACTTTTTATTAATTGATGTTATCATATTCAACTTTTGTCATTGTTTCGTTCATTTCAATTTGAATAAATTTTGTTTCTTTTTCCCCGATGAATAATAATTTGTTACTGTTGACGCTTCATCCAGGAAATTTTAATTAATATTTTTTTCCGTTGGCTGTGTCCATATTTACCGTTATATCATTAGTTTGAACTTAAATGCAAAAAGTCTGTTGTCAATTTTGGATTCAATTTCATCTTCTTGTTATGTCTGTATGGTGTTTATTTTTTTTTTTTTTTTATATTTTATTTATTTATTCATTTATTTATTATTATTTACTTTTTGTTTATTTGTTTCAGAATTTTGATTGTTTGAGTGTATTATTGTCTTGATTTGATATTTTATTCACCCTGAATTTTCAATACTCGATTATCATGTACGTGTGTGTGTGTGTGTGTGTGTGTGTGTGTGTGTGTGTGTGTGTGTGTGTGGTGTGTGTGTTTGTTTTGTTTGTGTTGTGTGTGTTTGTGTGTTTATGTGTGTGTGGGGGGGGGGGGGGCTTTATATATCCTTGATTCACCAAAACATAATGTTTAACAAATTCAAATTCGGCTTTTATTTTTCTCTTACAATAGCAATATCATTCACACATTTTTTTTACGTTTTACGTTCTTCCCCCAGTTATTACCTGGCTTCTGTTGAACGTCCCCATTCCCTTGGTCGTCCCCATTCCCTATTCGTCGTCCCCATTCCCATCAGTTTTCCCCATTCCCATTCCCCATTCCCTATTGGTCTTCACCATTTTTCCTCTAGTTTCCCCATTCCCCACTGGTCTTCCCCATTCCCTATTGGTCTTCCATTCATTATTGTCTTCCCCCGTTCCCACCGGTCTTCCCCATTCCCCACTAGTTTTCCCCATTCCCTATTGGTCTTTCCCATTCATTATTGGTCTTCCCCCGTTCCCACTGGCGTCCCCATTTTCATCCCATTCCTATTGGTCTTCCCTTTCCCATTGGCCGTACCCATTCCTAGTTTTTCCCCATTCCCCACTGGTCTTCCCCATTCCCCACTGGTCTTTCCCATACCCTTTTCGTCATCCCCATTCACCATCAGTCTTCCCCATTCCTCTCTTTCCCCCATTCCCCACTGGTCTTTCACATTCCCTATTTGTCGTCCCCATTCCCCATTCCCCACCGGTCTTCCCCATTCCCTATTGGTCTTCCCCATTCCCTATTGGTCTTCCCATTCCCTATTGGTCCCCATTCCTATATTGGTATTCGTCTTCAATTACTCTCTTCCCCATTCCGCATCCCCAATTGGTATTCCCCATTATTCCCCATTCCGCAGGTTCCGGTTTCCGACGCACGCTCCCCCACTCTCAGTCAAGTCGAGGAGGTGGAACTCGGCGCGGGCGGCGTGGGCGGCATGGGCGGCGTCAACATGGGCAGCGTGAGTGTGGGCGGGAGCTCGACGGCCCTCTACCCGCACGAGACGTCGATCAGGAACGAGTGGGTGTTCCTCGCGGCCGTGTTAGACCGCCTGTGCTTCATCCTGTTTGCCTTCATCTCTCTCGTCAGTTTCATAAGGTTCCACGCCGTGTTGTGAAGGTCGTGTTTTTTTGGGATCGAGGCTTTTGAATCTCTTATGAAAGGGTTTGTTTCTTTTTCTTTCTCTTTCTCTGTTTCGCTGTCTGTCTCTGTCTCTGTCTCTCTCTGTCTCTGTCTCTGTCTTCCTCTCTCTCTCTCTCTCTCTCTCTCTCTCTCTCTCTCTCTCTCTCTCTCTTCCTCTCTCTCTCCTCCTCTCTCTCTCCCTCCCTCTCTCCTCCCTTCCCCCCTCACTCTCTCTCTCATGTAGGCATGGTGTTTGTTGAAATTTAATGTTGCCTTATGTAGGATTAAAATGTGTTCGCGGCATGGTATGTGACTGAAGACTTGGCTGTGGAAAGAGGAATCTGTGTTACGTAAGGTATGTGCTTTGGAAACTGCGTTGTGGTCTAGGAAACGAGTTTTTTTATGACGTGTTTAAGGTGTTGATGGTTGGCTTGTTAGTGACAGAAACAATGTATATATATATATATATATATATATATATATATATATATATATATATATATATATATATGTATGTATGTATGTATGTATATATGTGTATGTATGTATCATTGTTTTTATTATTTTGTTGTCTGCCTAAAAGAATCTGTACTTTATATTATGTAAAGCTTGAATGCATTGTAATTTTTATTGTTATCTATAATGCTGTTCTGTAGCTCTTTTTACAGTGTTTCAATGAGTATGTTATATATTAAATGCAGTATTTTACAATGTGCTTTAATATGCTTTATGGCCTAGATTTCTAGGTTGTAGCATGGCAGTGGAATCTTGTGTAACAGGTCTCTCTATTCATGATTTTGCTGTATTTTGTATTTTCGATAAATACAATCTTTCTGCAATACGTTACGGGATATTTATCTTGTATTCTGAGTTTTATTTTCTTTATGCAATATTTGTTGTGCTTTTAATGTGATGCATTATATTTTACTACTGTTATTGTAATCATTGTGTTTCCTTGTGTAGTTCCATTGATGTTTATTCTCATGTATGTGAGGATGTGTAGGTGTGTATATGAGATGTGTGTCTCGTGTCGTTGCTAAGAGATATTTGTTAAAAATTTTGGTAATGTGATGTACTGTGGGATCTTTACCACACACACACACACACACACACAGAAAACACATACACATAAACAAATGCACACACAACAAACACACACACAAACAAACAAACACACACAAAAACACACACACACACACACACACACACACACACACACACACACACACACACACAAACACACAAACACACACACACACACACACACACACACAAACTTTGTATATATCATTATATAGTGCCTCAGAATTGACTATATCGTTTAGTTTCATTGCAACTTAATATGAAAGTGCAGACAGCTGCCTAAAGCATATGACACTGAAGAGCAAACTGCCTATGAAGTTTAACACGTAAACCACTTCTTGAACTCGGAACAGCTGGTAACACTTAGGCCGTAATTTCTGACTGAGGACTTACCGGAAAAGTTAGTTATGCTTGACGAATTTTTAACAATACATAAACATCCAAAATGTACCAGTCTTACCCCTTCCTTCCCAAATGAAAATAAATAATAATAAATGAATAGAAATGAAATAGAATAAAAACGAATAAGATTCGATAAATAAATAAATAAAAATGGAGAAATAAAACGAATAAGAATAGATAAATGAATAGATAAAAATGGAGAGAGAGAATAAAGATAGGGTTCTGTTGTACGTATGTGTTTTAGAGTAAATCGTTTTTTTTTTTTTTTGTTCCCTTGGGTCATAAAATATGTATAAGAGCGCCTTTAAACAGAATCTTCTTACAAAAGAGTTGTTTATGTTTATTTGCTGTTTATGTTGTTTAGCATAAACTTGCGATGTTGTCTTATAGTTATGTTCATTGTATTATTTTGCTGATAATGATTCGTAGTGTTGTTGTAATGATTATAATAAAAATGATGATTATTATCGTTATCATTGTTGTTACTATTATTATTATTATAATTATTATTATCGGTATTGTTATTTTCATTATTATTATCATCATTGTCACTGATATAAACATCATTGTTATTATAATATTACTCATTATTTTTTTATTATTACTGTTTTAATACCCAATCATGATAATCTTCATATGTTATCTACTTTTCTACTTATAAAGGTAGTAAATGTATCTGCACTTATACCCGAGCCAGTATAGTGTTAATTACGATAAATACGAGAAAATAAACTTAGTTTTCATGTTTCTTAAAACTGTATGTAAAGTTTATTTTAAAGAGAAAATCCACCGAGAAAGATTATTGCGAAACGGTAAAAGTAAATCATAAATAAAGAAATAATAATATTATTCTGCTTGTCATGTATATTTTTATTATGTTGTATATGGTTTAGTTTCCAAATAAAGCTATCGATGAGAGAAATTACTTTTCTGGAAAAAGTTGAATGTAAAAAAATTCACGAGTTAAAACGATTTTAAATATTGCAGATGGATTCCGCATTCGGACAGTGGGTAAACACACACACACACACAACACACACACACACACACACACACACACACACACACACACACACACACACACACACACACACACATACACACACACACACACACACACGTTGACACTAGATTATATGCATGTATGTTTTTGAATGTATGGTTGTGTAATGAATGTGTTCTATGCAATACAGATTTTTGTAAAACATTGGAAGAATAAAACTTTTCATTGGTAAAAATACAGACGATAAATAACATCCAATAATAATCAATAAAACATTTTAAAAATCAATAGTTTTTTTCTCACTGCCTCATTTGGTGACATACCCCCCCCCCTGCCCTGATAAAGATAGATGTAAGAAAAATAGTGATAACCTAATCCCTGAAATCTGAAGCTAATATGGTATAAATCCTGTTTCTGCTATTTAATCGAACCTTGTTTTTTTTGTTGTTGTTTCTCATTCCAATTGCTCTTCTTTTTTTCTTTTCTTTTTATATGGTGTCAAAAACCATCGATTCCTCCATCTTGAAAGTTCTGCCACTTTTCCACATTTTTTTGTGACGAATGCAATGACTTAATAACTGTGTAATCTTTTATCATTGTTTTATTATTATTATTATTATTATTATTCTGTTGGGTTTCTTGGAATTCCATCTCTCTCTCTCTCTCTATCTCTTCTCTCTCTCTCTCTCTCTCTCTCTCTCTCTCTCTCTCTCTCTCTCTCTCTCTCTCTCTCTCTCTCTCTCTCTCTGTCTGTCTATCTTTCTTTATCTTTTCTTCTACCTCTAAAACCTCCCCCCTCTCTCTCTCTTTCCCTCCCTCCTCCCTCCCTTCCTTCCTCCTCCCCCCCCCTCTCTCTTTTTCCCCCTCTCCCTTTTCCTACCAACATCACCACACACAAACAATACTTGAGATTCTTAAATAGATATGAACTAACTCACCCGGAAAATATTTAGTTTCCAAAGATGAAATATATTCCAGAACTCAAATATGTAACCTGGATCTAACGAGGTTCCTTTGGGGGTCATGTAAAGGAGAGGAGATCAGCGCACGAGAAATATTATCTCTGATGATTATGATTGATGATTGATGATGATGATGATGGTGGTGGTTGTGGTGGTGGTGGTGATGGATGATGGTGGTGTGGTGGTGAATTGTGATGGTGATGATGATGGTGGTGGTGGTGTTGGTGATGATGAGGAAGATGGTGTTGACTGATGATGATTGATGGTGGTAGTGATGATCATGATGATGATGATGATGATGATGACTGATGATGATGATGGTGGTGTATATATTGATAAATATATTATCTATATATCTATAATCTATCTATCTATCTATCTATCTATCTATCTATCTCTATCTATCTATCTATCTATCTATCTATCTATCTATCTATCTATCTATCTATCTATCTATCTATCTATCTATCTATCTATCTATATATATATATATATTTGTATATATGATATATAAATACACAGTAATATAAACATAATGTAAATATTGCCTGTATTATGAC
>NW_020872086.1:239560-242060 GCF_003789085.1 Penaeus vannamei | reverse complement strand
TACATAACCCCCCTCCCCCCCTCCACACACATACACACACAGAAACACATACATAACCCACTCCCTCCCCCACCCCACAAAGAAACATACATAACCCCCCTCCCCCTTCCAGACACACACACACAAACACATCTTCCACCTACCTATAAGGGGCGTGTGAGTAGGCGCATGTCCGACGACGAAGGTGCAGTAGCCTATGAAGACGGTGTCCAGAAGAAGACATAGGCCTCCAAAGACGATTTTTTCTCCCGCCGCAGGAGGGAGCAGAAACACGACGACCGTCAGGAGGGTAAGACCTTAAGAAAAATAAAGAGATTTAATAAAATATAGGAATAAAATAGAAGGAAATAGATATACAAGTGAAAAGAACACGGGAAAAAAAGAAAGATTGAAATAAATTAGGTGAATAAAATAGAAGGAAATAGATATACAAGTGAAACGAACACGGGAAAAATGAAAATATTTAATAAATTAGTTGAATGAATCAGAAGGAAATAGATATACCAGTTAAAAGAAAACAGGAAAATGAAAATATTCAATAAATTAGGTGAATAAAACAAAAGGAAAGAAATGTACAAGTGAAAAGAAAACAGGAAAATTAAAATATTTAATAAATTAGGTAAATAAAACAGAAGGAAATAAATATACAAGTGAAAAGAACACGGGAATAATAAAAAGATTTAATAAATTAGGTGAATAAAACAGAAGGAAATAAATATACAAGTGAAAAGAAAACGGGAAGTGGACATAGGATCTTGATAAAGGGTAATAAAATATATATTTCTGATTTTGAAATGGGGGGAATGAAAATAAATAAATGAATAAATAAAGATAAGATACAAGAAAAAAATACTAAAAGCCTCGAAAAAAGACGGAAAAAAGTAAATTTACATTCTTATTGAAATGAGAAAAAAGTGACTGTCATCTTCATTAATATCAAGAGTGCTAAGCTACCTTTATTTTATTTACTTATTTATTTGCAACCAGAAAAAGACGACAAAGTGAAGAAAAAAAAAAAAAAAAAAAAAAAAAAAAAAAAAAAAAAAAATATATATAATATATATATATATATATATTATATATATATATATATATATATATATATATATAATATATATATATATTATATATATATATATATATATATATATATATATATATATATATATATATATATATATATATATATATATATATATATATATATATAATATATATATATATATATATATATTATATATATTATATATAATATATATATATATATATATAATTTACACACACACACACACTTATATATATACATATATATGCAACCGTATAACTAGGCCTGAAATATAAAACAAAAACGACAACATAAAAATAATATATGTATATCTCGCTATCTAAAAAAAAAAGAAAAAAAAAATCTTTCTAAACATAATTCAATCTTCAATTTTGATTAAACTGAATTTTTTTTTAATCCCTTCTTTTTTTTTGAGTTTTTACTTAAATTAAAACGTGGTTATGATATTCAGTGTGTTTTTAACTTCCATTTGAAATTTGGAAGTAAATCTGAAATTAACTATTTAATTTCAAAATTACATTTTGTAATTTATCATTACAAAATGTTTCCTCAAATGCAGAAAAAAACGTCCGGGTGCTTGCATATGTAGTCATCAGTAGCCGTCTATAAATAATCAACCATTAAATATCTTTAAAGTATTGCTTTTACGCATAATTTTTTGTAGAAAAGAGAATTATAGCACATTACATAATCATAAAATGGAATAAATGTGAGTTCTTAATCGTGACTAAATCTTTCGTTATTTCGGGTTAATAGGCTGTAATTCTCTTTTCATCTTTATTTAAATGGAAAGGATTGAAGCTGCTAGTTGTGATATCGGATCTATTGTAAAAAAAAAATAATTTACGATCGGAATTTATTTTTCAATCTCTCTTTTTCTTTCTTTTTTCTTTTAATGAAATATGGAAGAATGGCTTTGAAAATATTTACAATCATTACGCTTATTATCGATAATGATAAGTTGAAGAGAAATAAGAATAATTATCTTACAGATACAGATAATAGTAATAATAATATAGGTTACATGATACTACTACGATGATCAAGATATCAACATGCAGAATAATGATTACATATTGATACTTATCAATATTTCAATAGAAGCGACAACGAAAATAATGAAAATGAGAAATACATAAAAGATACTAATAACTATGGCTCTGATAATAACAATAGCAATATTGATAACAATAGTATGAAAAATTATAGTAATGCTTATCCTAATACTAATAATGATAATGATGATAATAATAGTGATAATAAAGAATAATGACAATAATAAACAAATAATGATAATTAACAACAATATAATATGAATAACGATTACAAAAAAACACAAAAATAACAAAACACAAATCAATAACAAGCAAAAACGTCAACAACAATTATAGTTCTTAAAGAAAGAAAAAAGTCCTTAGAAGAAGAAAGAAGAAG
>NW_020872086.1:212060-232060 GCF_003789085.1 Penaeus vannamei | reverse complement strand
TGTAGAGATCCCGGTAGTGTAAGGCGAAATGCAGAGAGAGAGGGAGAGGGAGAGGGAGACAGAAAGAGAGAGAGCGAACGGAGAAAGAGAGAGAGTGACAGAGAGAGGACGGAAAGAGCGAGACAGACAGAGAGAGAAACGAAAAGTTTATAATGCTCTATCTCTTGTAGTCACTCTGTTTAGCCCTTTTTAAATTCCGCTCGGTCACATTCTCCTTTTTTTTTTTTTTTTTTTTTTTTTTTTTTTTGTCATGTATTCAAACTTTCTCATCTCACCTCACCTTTCTTTCACCCTTACCATTGCTTCTATTCTTATTCCCACTATCTGTCTACCATGGGCATTATCCTCTCTGAATCGCTGTTGTTGTCCGTAAAGCAATTTCGGTGCGAAAAATTGAGCGAATCTGAGACTTGGTTAATTTTCGGTTAAGCTGACCAGTGTATATTGAAGACTAATCTCTTTTTCAGTATTTAAAGAATGTATTTGATTATAATGATTAAATTGGGGATAGAAATATCGATACTTTCGACATTACCTTGATATCAAAATATCGATACAACTCGTGTGTTATCGAGTGTTTAGAGTATTTCATTTAGATAATCATATTTGAGAGATCTATTTATTACCTCGCACTTTCCCATTAAATTTAGTCATTTTATACGTCTAGCTTCACATTACAGTTTTGCGTGGATCAAACTTCACATGAAGAACTACTGTTAGTTTAAGAGGCATAGTAAGTTCACCTACATATAATATAATGTTTGATTAAATTTGGCAAGTACAATTATTAAGCTAAAAACTTAGATGCCTCTTTGTTTTGTTTCATATTCAGTTCACGAAAGAATGCCGATATAACATCAAAAACACATTCATTTCTGAAAGCGAATGAGTGGCGGGATGCAACCAGTGCTTATCAGTAAGGATCAACTGAATGGATTTTAACTTTGAGGGAGGAAAATGTTCTCAAAAGAGATCTTGAAAGTGGAGGATTACATCACAGATGCCTTCTCTAATAAGTTCCCAGGTTACTCTTTTATTCATTCTATCTTAGTAACCGATTCAAAGAAGTGACTCACAACAAAGTATCTATATTACCGCTAAGGGAACAGCGACAAATGTATTATTGATATAGTGTGTCCAGGAATATTGCACAAGTACTGAGTCAACTCAACTAAATGAGTAAAATGTTGAATGTTGCCTTCTATTACCTGTGATAACTAATAGTCTCCCCAAAATATATATACTTTTACTGATGACCTAAACCGATTTCATGCTACGAGAAATGAAATTGTATTGAATGTAATAGTGAAGTGTTTCGTTCGCCCGTGAAAAGTATAAAAAGATTGCTATGTTTGATTGTGATAGATAGAAAGGCAGACAGACAGATAGATAGAGAGATAGAAAGAGAAAGATAGAACTGCAAAATATTAACCGAGATTTCCAGGACATGTCTGAGAGGGCCAGAAGTACTGCCGGCAGACCGACAAATGACAGACGTTAGCCAAGTGCCTTGCCTCCTGAATGACAAAGGAATATTCTTTCTTCTCGACATCCTTGGCAGTCCTGACACAAGACATGTGGCATTTAGATCATTTGCGTCTGGATGAGACACTGTACAGAGAGTAGGAAGGAGCGTCCATAGCAGAAATTCAATGACAAACACTCTATGGAAAATAATTACTGCTATTTTGAGAGGCGTGGTATGTCCACCTATGGATGACATAAAGTTTGATTAACTTTGGCCAGTACAATTATTAAATAACAGACATGAATCCCCATTTGTTTTGCTTCATATCCAATCCAAGAGTGTCGGCATAACATAAAAAAGCACATTAATTTCAGAGGAAATGAGAGGTGGGTGGGAAGATGAAACCAGTGCTTTAGGGAATGCAAGACCACATATTGTGAGGGAATTGCAAGACCACATATTATGAGAAACTGCTGAATGGTTTTCACCTTGAGGAAGGAAAACAATCTCAAAAGCTAACCTCATAGGTGCCTCCTCTTGTAATTTTGAGTAATTAAGTTACTCTTTTATTCTGTCTATCCTAGTAATTAATTCAAAGACCCGACTGACAAAAAAAGTACTTATAAGTGACGAGCGTGTGATGAAACAGGTGTGTCCCAAAATACGACACTCATGTACTGAGTCCGAAAATGTTTGCATAGTCGGGCATTCTAACACTGTGTCACCGTGGCCGACAGGGAGCCGAGAAGAAACAAAATACTCTTTTATCTTCACTGAACCTGATGTTTCGTTGTGAGCAATGTATAGGGTAAATCACCCGAACCGATACTGGGCACTATAGTACTCGACATAAATACACAAATTTTCGATATTAGAGCTGAAAAATTCAATATCATATCGAAAATACAACTGATATTACTCGAATATACTAATCAGATTAATGGGAAATTCATTTCTAAAATTTAGGCTTTGAATCAGCATCTGCACACGCAGTCTCGCCTTAGAATTATATTTATCATTACTGATGACCCATGCTATTAGAAATCAAATTTAGGAAAAAAATTAGGAAAATTTAGTAGTAATGTGTTTTCGTTCGCTCGTGAAATGCATAAAATGATTGCTAAGTTTGTTTGTGATAGGCAGATAAATAGATAAAGAAAGAGAGGAGATAAAAGTGCCAAATATTAACCGAGATATATGTCCAGGGCATGTCTGAGAAGCACAAAATAACGGGCGGCAGACCCACATATTGACAAACGGTAGCCATATGCCTCGCCTCCTGAATAGCAAAGGAATATTTTTCTTCTCAATAACCCCACGTCGATCTCCCCGACAGACTTGAGGCAATGCATGTGGTGTTTACATCATCTGCTTCCGGCATATCTGTAGTATCCCAGTCTTGTATGGATCTGTGAAATGTACTAATTGCAGAAGCCTCTCCTTCTCTCCCTCCTCCTCTCCTTCTCCCTCTCCCTCTCTCTCCCTCTACCGCATACACCTGGCCTTAACATTGCAGGCCACCAAAGTTGCACATAATTATGACCACGAAATGCAGGTCCCGTCCGCATGTACAGGACATAGTTCCACATAACTTATTGTTTAGTAGCATCTTCCTTCTTTAGTGAATGTTAAACTGCATTTGTGCAATGTACACCTACAATTTATCATTATCATTGTTAACAATTTTATTCTTGCATCTTTATGTTTTATAACTTTGAAGAGAGAGAGAGAGAGAGAGCAAACTGACAGGTAGAGGCAGAGAAAGATAAAGATAGGCTGACAAACTGATAGACAGACAGGAGGAAGGACAAAGAAAGAAGAAAAAAAGAGAGAAAGAGAAAGAGACGGACAGTTACATTGATAGACAGAGAGAGAGACAGTCAGACAGAGAGAGAGAGAGAGAGGTGGGCGCAGAGACAAAGAGCAACGGAGAGAAAGAGAGAGAGAGAGACAGAGACTGAGGCAGAGGGACTCACAAAGAAAGAGAGAGAAAGATAGAGACTGAGGCAGAGGGGCACAGAAAGAGAGAGAGAGAGAGAGAGAAGAGGTTTTGTTTTACCAATGCCAGTCATGACGAAAGGGTTCAGGCTGAATTCATCACAAAGATTTTAACACGCAGTTCTCGATGAAGGAGGTGGTACACCCGGTCCCACACCCCACCCGCTCCTTTTTCTCCTCCTACTCCCCTCCCCTTCCTCCCCCCTCCCCCCCCTCCCCTGCCCTCCCCCTTCCCTCCCCCTCCCATCTCCTTTTTCTCCTCCTACTCCCCCTCCCCTTTCCTCCCCCCTCCCATCCTTTTTCTCCTCCTACCCCCCTCCCCCTTCCCTCCCCCTCCCCATCTCCTTTTTTCTCCTCCTACTCCCCTCCCCCTTCCCTCCCCCCTCCCCTCTCTTTTTCTCCTCCTACTCCCCCTCCCCCTTCCCTCCCCCCTCCCCATCTCCTTTTTCTCCTCCTACTCCCCCTCCCCTTCCCTCCCCCTCCCCCTTCCTTCCCCCTCCCATCTCCTTTTTCTCCTCCTACTCCCCCTCCCCCTCCCTTCCCCCCCCTCCTCCTTTTTCTCCTCCTACTCCCCTCCCCCTTCCCTCCCTCCCTCCTTTTCTCCTCCTATCTCTTTTCCTTTTCTCCTCCTACTCCCCCTCCCCCTTCCCTCCCCCCTCCCATCTCCTTTTTCTCCTCCTACTCCTTCCCCTTTTTTCTCTCCTACTCCCCCCCCTCCCTTCCCCCTCCCCATCTCCTTTTTTCTCCTCCTCTCCCCCTCCCCCTTCCTCCCCCCTCCCCATCTCCTTTTTTTCTCCTCCTACTCCCTCCCCCTTCCCTCCCCCCCTCCCCTTCCTTCCCTCCCATCTCCTTTTTCTCCCCTACTCCCCCTCCCCCTTCCTCCCCCTCCCCATCTCCTTTTTCTCCTCCTACTCCCCTCCCCCTTCCCTCCCCTCCCCATCTTTTCTCCTCTACTCCCCTCCCCCTTCCCTCCTCCCATCTCCTTTTTCTCCTCCTACTCCCCCTCCCCTTCCCTCCCCCCTCCCCATCCTTTTTTCCTCCTCCTACTCCCCCTCCCTTCCCTCCCCCCCCCCATCTCCTTTTTCTCCTCCTACTCCCCCTCCCCTTCCCTCCCCCTCCCCATCTCCTTTTTTCTCCTCCTACTCCCCCTTCCCTCCCCCTCCCCATCTCCTTTTTCTCCTCCTCCCCTCCCCCTTCCCTCCCCTCCCCATCTCCTTTTTCTCCTCCTAACTCCCCCTCCCCCTTCCCTCCCCCCTCCCCATCTCCTTTTTCTCCTCCTACCCCCTCCCCCTTCCCTCCCCTCCCATCTCCTTTTTCTCCTCCTACTCCCCTCCCCCCTCCCCCTTCCCCCCCCTCCCCATCTCCTTTTTCTCCTCCTACTCCTCCCCTTCCCCCCCCCTCCCCATCTCCTTTTCTCCTCCTACTTCCCCCTTCCCTCCCCCCTCCCCCTTCCCCCCCTCCCCATCTCCTTTTTTCTCCTCCTACTCCCCCTCCCCTCCTCCCTCCCCTTCCCCCCCCTCCATCCCTTTTCTCCTCCCCCTCCCCCGTCCCCCTCCTCCCCTCCCATCCCCTCTCCTTCCCCCTTCCCCCTCCTCCCCTCCTCCTCCCCCTCCCCATCCCTCCTTTTTCTCCTCCTACTCCCCCTCCCCCTCCTCCCCCCCCCCTTCCCTCCCCCCTCCCCATCTCCTTTTTCTCCTCCTACTCCCTCCCCCCTCCCCCTTCCCCTCCTCCCCCCTCCCCCGCTCCTTTTTCTCCTTCTACTCCCTCCCCCTTCCCTCCCCCTCCCCCTTCCTCCCCCTCCCCATCTCCTTTTTCTCCTCCTACTCCCCCTCCCCCTTCCCTCCCCCCTCCCCATCTCCTTTTTCTCCTCCTACTCCCCTCCCTTCCCTCCCCCTCCCCCTTCCCTCCCCCTCCCCATCTCCTTTTTCTCCTCCTACTCCCCCTCCCCCTTCCTCCCCCCTCCCCTTCCCTCCCCCTCCCCATTCTCCTTTTTCTCTCCTACTCCCCTCCCCTTCCCTCCCCCCCCCCCCCCCGCTCCCCCTCCCCCTTCCTCCCCCTCCCCATCTCCTTTTCCCTCCTACTCCCCTCCCCCCTATCCCCATCTCCCATCCCCTACGATATAACACCTTGAATGTCAACGAGAACCCAACGAACAACTAAATGATAAAATTATTGTTTATTAAAAACCGACTTTTTAGATTTCTGCCTCTATTTTTTATTTATTATTATTATTATTATTATCTTTTTTTTCTTCTTTTTTGATAATGGATTGTTGATGTGTGGTTATTAGCGAAATAGTGACTAATTGATATTGATAATGATGATATGAAAGAGAAATGATATGGATGGTGATGATAGTGAAAATGGTAATGTCAATACCAGTGCTAAAATTATTGGTGATGATGATAATTATAATGGAAGTAATTACAATAATAAAAGATAAAGGTGGCTATAATTCAGATGACGAGAATAATGACGATGGTGATGATGATAACAATAATGATAATAGTAATAATGATAATAGTAGTAGTAATATTAATANCGTGGCCACCAAGGTCGTGCTAGCGAGCGGGACGGCGAAGGAGACCCCCGTGCAGTGCTAGAAAGGGTGTCGACGAGTGTGGTCACAGTCGCAGTGTCGGATCTGCGCCGTAGGGGACGGACGGTTAGGTGTCGGGTGTCATTTGAGTGTCGGAATTGAGAGGAATATAGGGGATTGGCATTATTGACTTCATCTCTTATGCCTAGACTATGGCAAAAGTGATGGTGTGTGTTGCCATAGTATTTAGGCGATGGCGAAAGCGTCTGTTTTACTCGAGTGTCTGCGTTACAGGGTCCGGATCGAAGCGTCTCTCCAAGGCGTTAGGGAAACAGAAGGCGTTGGTGACGAGAGTTAAACGGCCTCTTATGGTACCTCCTGAGGCGGCTTTTTGCCTCTCTTCTTTCCCTCGCTCGCTTGTATTAGGCTGGAGGCGGCAGTTCTTACACACGTGCAATATCTTTCTTTATATATTTTTTTCTTCTCTCTCTCTCTCTCTCTCTCTCTCTCTCTCTCTCTCTCTCTCTCTCTCTCTCCTCTCTCTCTCTCTCTCTCTCTCTCTCGTTACTCTTTCACTCTTTCTTCTTTCTCTTTCTCTTCTCCTTACTCTCTCTCTCTCTCTCTCTCTCTCTCCTCTCTCTCTCTCTCTCTCCTCTCTCTCTTCTCTCTCTCTCTCTCTCTATCCCTCTCTCTTACTCTTTCTCTCTCTTCATCTCCATCTCTTGATTTTTTCTTCCTTACACTTCTTGACTTGCTGTCAATTACGGCTTCTCGGCCGTCCCTGGGAGGCCCGGCGGCGCGGCAGATGCGATCTCCGGCTTTATAAAACCGGCGAGCGTCACCGCCGATCGCGCTCACCACTTCCGCAGCGCTTCCCCGGCGGCGCGGCTCGGGAAATCAACGCGGGCGAACATTCCGGGGAAAGAGGAGGAGGAGGAGAGAAGAAGGAAAAAAAAAAGAGCAGCCGGCGGCGTCCGGTACAATATAGCGCCGGCAGAAAGTCCTTCAAGCGTAGAGCGACTGCGGGAGACGCCCGGCGGAGACGTGTGGGTTCCCGGCATTCCTTCGCCTTCGACTCGATCCTGGTCTTGATTCGTTTTCCTCCTCCTTCCTTCTAACTCTTTCCTCTATCCTTCCTTCCTTCTACTCTTTTCTTTCACCCCGTTCTTCCTTCCTTCCTTCTACTCTTTCCTCTCATCCTTCCTTCCTTCCTTCTACTCTTTTCTTTCATCCCGTTCTTCCTTCCTTCCTTCTACTCTTTTCTTATCCCGTTCTTCCTTCCTTCCTTCTACTCTTTTCATAACGTTCTCCTTCCTTCCTCTATTTTTTCTTACATCTTGCTCTTCCTTCCTTTCTTCCTTCTACTCTTTCCTCTCATCCTTCCTTCCTTCTTTCTACTCTTTCCTCACATACTTCCTTCCATTCTTCTCTCTACACTTTCTTCTCATCCTTCCTTCTAGTCTTTCCTCCTTCGTCTTACTCCTCGTCTCCTCTTCCTATTCCCCGTTCTCCTTCCTCCTTGCTTCCTAATCCTCCTAATCCCCTAATCCTCCGCCTCCCTTGCCATCCGATCGCGTGTTTGTGTTTGTGTTATCCTTCGCTCCTTCGCCGCGCGCCCTTCTTTTGTTTTGTTTGTGTTTTGTGTTATTTTCCGGTGTTTTTGTTTACTCGCTTACTGAATGTGTGTACTATTCGCAGATAACCCATGAAGAAAAGTGAATAGAACTGACAAACCAAAAAAAAAAAAAAAAAAGGAAAACGATTGATAAATCTGATCCCAAAGCAGAACAGAAATTCAGATCGGTTTTTGGAAAAAAAGAACACAACGAAGAACAGAGAAAAAGAAAGAAAGAGAAACTCGATCAGTTCGAAATCCGCGACGGACACGATGCCCTGATCTCCCCTCGACGGAGATTCTCGCGCCATCGACGATCCTGTGGGCATTTCTCTCTCTCCACACGCCCACGTACACACCCAACGCCCACACTGTACACCACGCCCACTGTAACACATCCACGCCCAACACACACACAACACCATCAAATCTTTCTCCTTTTTTCGACATCGCGTTCACCACCTCTTCGTCACGCACAAGACGAATAACAAATAAAGGAAAGCTTAATTTAAAAAAAGGAAAATAGAAAGAAACAGAAACAGAGAGAGAGAAAGAGATAAAAAACGACGAAACGCGCGCGTCGTTTCCCCGTCCGTGTAATGCCTCCAGGACCTCCCGTACACAATCCCGCGGGGCGTGGCCTCGTAGGGACCCGCCCACAGTGAAGGATGTTGTCGTCCTGTTGGTTCACGACTCCCTTCACCGGATGCTTCAGCACGGCCGTCAAAGGTAAGAGTCGGGGGGGGGGCTCTCTAGGAGGGCCTGGGAGAGGGGAGGGGAGGAAAGGGGGGAGTTTGGTTTGGTTTTATTTATTTATTTTTTTCTGTATTTTAACTGAATGTTTTATTTAGATGAATGGATTTTATGGATGCGGGAGATACACATAAACTCGTACGCACAGACCACACAGACGTACGCTTATTGCACGCGCGCGCGCGCACACGCACACACACGCGCGCGCACACACACACACACACACACACACACACACACACAACACACACACACACACACACACACACACACACACACCACACACACACACACACACACATACACACACACACACACACACACACACACACACACGCGCGCGCGCATGAATGACACACTTAGGAAAGAAATTACTCGTATTTCTCAATCAACTGCACCATTTTTTATACTGTTAATGATTCAACATGTATTTTCCTTCTTGATTTAGGTAATTAATGATATAATTAATGATTCAAAAATGAAATCTTATTTGGGTTCAAAATTTAGACCAATTTAGCGAGAGAGAAAATTCTGTTCAGCGACAGAATTCAGACCCACGCCCTCTCCCGCATCCTTTCACTGACGAGGGCTTTTGAACTTCGTTTGAACTTCACTTGAACTTCGCTTTCTATTGCTGAAGAATTGGAATAGAAATCGTGGAAATTTTGAATTACCAAATGATTTTTAATGTATTTCTGCCTTTGGTTAAGTTTTTTTTTTTTTGAAAGGATTGTGTGTTTCTTATGATTTTTTAAAATTTCATTTTACTTAGCTTATTCCCTCTTGTATTATTTGTCTTGAATTATTTAGCTTGCAAATTCAATATTGAAATAATTCATGTTATATTTGTTAAGTCGGGCTGCATTTCATTTTTCTCTTTTTCTTTCGTTTTTTTCGTACTTTTTGTACGTGTGCCAAAAGTCTTCATTCGGTTTGTATAGTTATTCGAAAAAAATGCGAATGAGAATCCGAGCACATTTTTGTTTGTTGCTTTGTTGTTGTTTTTTTCTTTCATTTTGTGTCGTTTTATCTGTTTCCGATAACGTGAAACAACATGGCGGAGTCTGGACACGAGTTACCAATAAAGTATTCTTTTGTGTCCATAAAAAAGGTCATGTCAAAGAAGCCACTCACAATAACATTTTCCAAAACAAATATGCATAAATAGGTATAAAAAGAGTGAATGTAAAAACAGTATCAAGACCGGGAAGAATGAGGTATTTGTCAGCCTCTCTTCAGCCCCGTTACTGTTCTTTTCCCCAACACATCCTTCCCCTCATTCCCCACTTCCCCTATTCGCCTCCTGCCAGAATCCCCAATTCCCTTAGTCTCCTCTCATTCTCCTCTCCCTCAGTCTCCTCTCACCCCTTTATCCTTCTCTTCAGTCCCCTCTTCATCTCTTCTCTCCCCTCATTCTCCTCTCAATCCCTCTCCCCTCAGTCCCCTCTTACTCTCTCCCTCTCGGCCCAACCCTCTTCCCTGTAACTCCTCTCCCTCCCAAACCCTCTTTCATACACACCCTCTTTCTATCCCTCCCCACCCCCTCTCCTCCCCCCAGCCGAGGCACAGGTTGAAATCCTTTGCAGGCCGCTGGATGTAGGATGTCTCTCGAGGACCTTCCTTTGGACAGGGGCTCCTCAGGGATAGAGGAGGAGGGGTGGGTTAAGGGGGATGGAGGAGGGGTGGGTAAAGGGAGAGGAGGAGGAAGGGGTGGGTTAAGGGGAGGAGTAGGAGGGGTGGGTTAAGGAGAGGAGTAGGAGGGGGTGGGTTAAGGGAGAGGAGTAGGAGGGGGTGGGTTAAGGGAGAGCAGGAGGAGGGGTGGGTAAAGGAGAGGAGGAGGAAGGGTTGAGTAAAGGGAGAGGAAGAGGAAGGGTTGGGTTAAGGGAGAGGAGGAGGGGTGGGTAAAGGGAGTGGTATACGGGGGAGGAGGAGGGGGTAGGTCAAGGGGGAGGAGGGCTAGTGGGGTTGGGAGGAGGGAGCGGGAGGTGAGTCATACTGGATTTTTTAAAGGCCTTGAAGGGTATGAGTCGGAAGAAATGCGGAAATGTTACGTTGTTATTCACATGATGACATGATCGAAATGAATTATATTTTTTTTGTTAGTTTGTGTTTCATTCAGATTTTTTGTCGTAGGGACATACATGTAGTTCCGGAAAAAAAATAAAAGTTTCATTGATTAATTACGTTCATTCATTCTCGCCTTCTCTCACACATTTCGTAGTAAAAACCCCTATAGTAGAAACCGCGCCTTAAAGACTAAATACCCTTAATGTAATCGTTGCGGATTCTATAATGACGCAATCCTCGTGAAGAAAACAAATCCTACGCTACGGCGATTGATGTAGGAGCGCAGGCAGGACACGCCGTAGCTGGAAATACAAGCAGGGGAAATGGCAGAGGTGACGGCAGAGCTCGAGATCGACCGGAGGCAGAGGAAGGGGAAGGGGGAGGGGAGGGGAAGGGGATAGGAGAAGGGGGAAGAGAGAGGGGAAGGGGAGGTAGGGGAAGGGGAAGGGAAAGAGGGAGGGTAGGGGAAGGGGAGGAAGGAAAACTGGGAGGGGAAGAGGAGGGGGAGGGGAAAAGGGAAGAAATGGAAGGGGGAAGGATGGAATGAGAGGAAGAGGAAAAGGTTGATGGGAGAGGGGGGATAGGGGAAGCGAGAGGGGGAGGGAAATGATAGGAGAAAACAGGGTGGAGGTGAGAGTGGAGAAGGAGGAAGGATTTGAGAGAGAGCGGAAGAGAAGGGAGAGGGGAAGAGGGGGAGAGGAAAGAGGAGTGAGGATGGTAATGACGAGGGGGGCGTGGCGGCCTAAGCGGATGCTGTAGAGGAGAGCGTCTACTTTAATAAGGCCGGTTGGAGCGACGCTAGGCACACGCGCGCACGCACACAACACGCACGCACACTCACTCACATTCGCACTCACACTCACATACACACATGCACACACACATGCATACGCACACACACACACACACACACACACACACACGTCGCGGTGCGACCATGTGGCGTATTGTGGGGATGGGGAGGTGTGTGGAGTTGGGAGGGAAGGGGGGGTAGGGGTGAGGGGGGGAGGAAGTGACGACTAGAAGGTGGGGTCGAAGGGAAGTTGTTGAGGTCAAGACTAACTTGGTTTATCTTCGTTCGGCTTGACTTGTTTTGATTTAGGATATTAATTTGGTTCTAGTCTCATGACTATGGAAAAAGTTGAAAGGTAAAAAAGAAAATAGAATGGAAATCAAAAAGGAAGAATGACAAATCAAAGTGAATGAAAAGTATTAAACGAAGGAAAAAAAACACAAATGAAATTGAAGTTACGGTAAAGAGTAAAGAAAAAAAAGTAAACCAAAGAGAGAAAGAAATCAAACAAAAATCATGAAAAAGCTAAAAAAGAGAAAAAAAGAAAAAACACGAAAGAGAATGGGAACAAAATACACCGAGAAAAACCGCGATCGCCGGCGAGTAGCAGTTTTTAAAGGGCGCTTCCTCGCCCAGAGGGCGGCCCGGCGGTCATTAGGTATTGATCCTTATCACGCCCTGACCTTCCTTCATTTCACTCTGACCTTGAACGTGTCTTAAACAGGTGGAGGCCAGTCTTAAGGTCACTTTCTTGCGGGTTCGATGGGCTGGGGGTCTAAAAAAAATGTTTTTTTTTTTTGGGGGGGGGGAGATGTTTCTGTGTCTTCTCTTTTCCCTCCTTCGTGAGATGTCTTTCGGTGTCAGATTTTCATTTTCTCTCACTTTCGTGTTTTTTTATTATCCGTTTCTCAGTATCGTATCGCATATTCTCTCAGTGGGTTTGTCATGTCCATGCTCCTCTCTCTCGCTCTCTCCCCCCCCCCCCCTCTCTCTCTCTCTCCTCTCTCTCTCTCTCTCTCTCTCTCTCTCTCTCTCTCTCTCTCTCTCTCTCTCTCTCTCTCTCTCTCTCCTTCCTTCCTTCCTTCCTTCCCTCCCTCCCTCCCTCTCCCTCTCCTTCCTTAGCATTCTAAGCCACTCCCTGCGATCTCACCGCGCGATCCTCACTCTCACTTGGTGTCATCACTCCCACTCTGCTGCGCACTCTCACTCTATTTTCCTCTCACTCTTCCGACTCACTCCCGCGCGCTCTCACCATCCGCCTCTCACAGTATTGTGTCACTCTTTTGGTTTTCATTCTTGCAAGTTCACCCGGAAGCGCTGGATGAAGAGGCCACTCCTGCGTGTCGAGGAGGAAGGGGAATAGGGGAGTGGAGGGAAGAGGGGGTGGAGGGAAGAGGGGGTGAGGGAGGGAGTGGGAGGGGGAGGAGAAAGTTGAGGTGGGGACGGAGGGAGAGGACGGGAAGGAGTGGGGGAGTGGTGACAGTGGAGGGAAGAGGCATGGATGGGGAGGGGGGAGAGGAGAAGAGCGGCCTCGTTTGTTGACCTTTGTTAATTTCAGCAGCTTTGTGTCCGTGTGTTTTGTCAGACGCGGGTCGGACCACGACCGGCGCTGGGGAGTTACGTCTCCCGCTCTTCTTTTCATTATCGTTATTATTATTATCGAATTGATATCAGTACTACTAGCAGTAGTGATACCAGAATATATCAGTATTGATACCAGACTAATCACCTTAACTATCATCATAGTTATTACCAATATTGATATCATATCAATTTTTTTTTTTTTTTTTTTTTTACTTCTCCATCTTTTCTCCACTCATCTTGTCCTCTCCCATCACCCGACGCGCACAAACACGCGGCCGAATTTTGATCGAGGGAGAAATTCCGAAACCCGATTACAACGTCGCGCTCTCCGTCTCTATCCATCACAGCCGGCTCGCGTTGTGTTTTCCGTCGCCTCGTTCTGGGAGTGGGCGGGGCATTAACACCTGAGACGAGGGCTGGGGAGGGAAGATGGAAGAGGTGGAGCTGGAGATGGAGGGAAGGATGAGGAGGAAGTGGAAGAAAAGTTAGAGGTGGAGTTGTTGGAAGAGATGAAGGAGGAGAAGGAGAAAAGGAAGGGGAAGGAGGAGGAGAAAAGGAGAGAAAATGAAGGGAAAGAAGAGGGAGGAGGAAGAGAAGAAAGAAGGAGGAAGAGGAGGGGGGTTTAGGAGGGAAGGAGATGGGAATTGAGGTAGCGGGAGGAAAGATATGGAGTAGGGACAGAGGGAGGGAGGAAGAAGAGGAAAAGAAGGGGAGAGGAGAGAGAATGTTGGTGATAGATTCAGAGGAATTGACAGAAGAAGAAAACTTCAATAGAAATTACAAGCTAAGTAATAACTCGGTTGAGTTGATTGATCAGCGAGTGGTAATTGTCGATCAAGAGAGATGAGAAATATAATGTGATGATAAACGAGAGAAGTTAAAGCGCGCGAAACATAAACGGGGGTCGGAATGGCGGCGGAAGTATCAGTATCTCATTCCTAATATAATTACATTGCACTTCTGTATTTTATGAATATCGTTATTTTGTAGTTTCGACGGGAAAGATATGTGCCGATTATTATTACTTATTTTTTATTTTATTTTAGGAGAGATAATAAAAAAAGTTCCCAACTACTGTGTCTGGAACGGAAAAATATCTCGAGGTTGTAAAGATATTATGCGGACAAAACATCGTGTATATTTTTTTTATTTAAGTTTACTCCGCCCCTTCACTTGTTTTTTTTTTTTTTTTCTTTTTACTCTTTTCTTTTTTACCGAAAAGGGGGACTTTGTGACTTTTGGCCAAGATATTTTGTGAGAATGGTTCGCACTGTCACTAGAGTGGAAACGGAAAGAAAAATACTGTATAATTTTTCCTACGCTGGAAGCAAAGTTGTGAAATTCGGATAGTAAGCACTTTTTCCTCAATGAATTACTTTTTTCATAGTTTTTTTTCCTCTCAATGAATGACACTTTCTCTCAATGAATGGCATTTATTCATGGGCGCACTTTTCCCCGCATGAATTGCCCTTTTTATCCTCTGTGAATGGTATATGCAAATGAATGACTTTATTTTCTCGGCGAATGACAACTTCACTAAATAAATCACTTGTACTGAATGAGCGCCCCTGTTCATCTCTCCATTTGATTTTGCATTCAGTGAGGGATTTATTTTTATATACAGGTGGTGGCTTTATTATTTAATATAATGAGTGCTTTTATTATTTAATGCAATGAGTGGCTTTATACATACATACATACATACATATATATAATATATATATTATAATATATATATATATTATATATATATATATATATATATATGCGTATATACGTATATGAATGTATGTATATGTACACACACACGCACACACACACACACACACACACACACACACACACACACACACACACACACACACACACACACACACACACACACACACACACACACACACACACACCCGCACACACACACACACACACCACACACACACACACACACACACACACACACACACACACCACACACACACACACACACACACCACACACAAACACATATATATATATATATATATATATATATATATATATATACTATATATATATATATATATATATATATCAATGGATGACGTCTTAACTCGACCACCTGTCTGAGGTGACTTCTGACGCGTCGAATTTGCACCTGTGCTTCTGGAATGCAGATGAGTGAGACAAGCTGTGACTTTGCTTGACGTGGCCATTGCGAATTTTTACATTTTTTTTCTCGAAAATTAATGTACGTTTTAGTTTTTGTAATACGTCCAAAGTCTGAGAGAATGTACATGCCTCCAAAATTCGAAAGAAATCAGAATTTGCAGAAAGACAAAAATCTGAAATTCCCAGCAATCCCAAAGTATAAGAATTGCAAAAAGACAAAAATCGAAAAATTCCCAAAGCTAAGATTTGCGAAAGAAAGAAAAAAATCCATACATTCACCAAAAAACAAAGAACAAAAACCCAAGAAAAGATTCTCAATTTAACGCAAACACATCACCTGATTGCACCATAACGCACACCTGCCACTGTGGACATAACAGCGAAAATCGACTTCCAGGTAAGTGAAGGAGGGAAGGCAGGTGCGCGCCCACCCGCCCGCGTCATGTTGGTTCCGCCCACCGAGGACAGGATTCTTAAAATTGTATTAATAATTGAGAGAGAGTTTTCTCGATTTTTATTTTTATGGGATTGATTGATTAGTGTTTTATTTGTTTTATTTTTGTTACTGTTATTGTTATCATTATTATAATTTTTGTTGTTATTATTATTGTCATTATGATCATTATCATTATCGTTACTAAATCGTATTTTTAGACTACTGTTTTCTTATTTCTTATTCTTTGACAAAAGCCTCGCATTTTTTATCTTAAAGAGCAAGCAGGAAGATGGGAAGGGGGAGGAGAGGGGGGCCGAAAGGAAAGAAAATGTGGGGGGGAGGGAGGGGTCAGACTGATTTTTTTCATTCTATTTTATTCCTGTGTGAGTGAGTGTGTGTGTCTGAAGCTCTTAATCTTAAGAGTTGAAGGGTTGACGGCTCATTACTGGGAGTGCATGTCGTCGCTGCTGCCTTGGGTCATGTCAAGCCTTTCGTAGACATGAGTTTCTCGTAGAAGTTTGTGAAAGACTGAAAGATGGGAAATCTATCCAGTGCTCGAGGAAAATGGTCTTTCGGGGATGATCCATTGGATGGTGTTGTTGGTGTCGTTGTCGGTGGTGTTAGTGTTATTGTTAGTTGTTGTTGTTATCAGTGTTATTTGTTGTTATGATTTTCTGTTATGGTTTGTAATGTTCTGATTTGTGTTGTTGTTATTGGGAGAGTATTGTTCTTATTTTATTAATGTTATTGTTGATATCATCATTCTAATCATTTTATTATCGTTATTATTGTTGTTATCATTATTGTCATTATTATAATTACTATCATTGATATGTGATCTTCACCATTGTCATTGTGTGCCTTTCTGTCTCTCGCTGTCTACCTGTCTGCCTCTCTTTCTCATTTTTTCTTCTCTTTGCCTGATTGCTTGTCGGTCTGAACGGCTTTCTCTTTGTCTATCAGTCTATCAGGTCATTTCCCTTTGTGTCTGTGAGTCTGTCAGGTCATTTCCCTAAGGGTATGTGTCTGTCAAGCCATTTCCCTTTGTGTCTGTCTGCCTGTCAGGCCATTCCCTTTGTGTCTGTCTGTCGTTTCATGTTTTTCTTTGCCGCTCAGGCCATTCTCCCATTGTGTCTGTGTCTATATCAGGTAATTTTCCCTTTGTGTGTGTCTGTTTGTCTTTCACTCTGTCTGCGTTGGTCGCCATGACTGTCATCCAAGCCAGTCATTTGTCTGCATCACGGCTTCTTTGCGTGGGAAAAATGCCGGGAGAAGAACTCAACTTTTTTGAATTGCTTAAACTTTTTTTTTTTTTTTTGGGGGGGGGATGGGGGAGTTTGTTTTATTTTATTTTTGTCTTTCTTCTTTTTTCTTGTATCTTCTCTTTCTCTTTTCTTCCCTTCGCTTGTCTTTAGTTGTCCTTGTCTTGTTTTCTCCTCTCTTCTCTTCTCATTATTCTTGTCTTGTCTTTCTTTTCTCCTCTCTATTTCTCTTCTGCTCTCTCTCTCTCTCTCTCTCTCTCTCTCTCTCTCTCTCTCTCTCTCTCTCTCTCTCTCTCTCTCTCTCTCTCTCTCTCTCTCTCTCTCTTCCTTCCCCTTTACTCCCCCTCCCCCTCCTTCTCCTTCTCTCCTCCCCCCCCCCTCTGCTTCTCCCTCCCTCCCATGATCCATCCATCCATCCATCTTCAGAAGTCTAGAAGGGGTTGGGTGGAGGAAAGAAAGAAGAAAGAAAACGAGTGAATTTCCCAAAGTGTAATAAGTTCTCATTCACTCGTCTTGGGAAGATGTGTGCGCTCTTAAAGGTGGGCGAGGGGGGTGGGGGGCAAGGAGAGGGATAGGAAAGCGCCTTTTTTTCTTTTTCTTTCCTTCTTTCTTTGTTTCTGTCACTCTTTATTGGCTTTTCATTCCCAGCCTTTTGTAGGATATGTGTGTATGAGTTTAGACGGAGGGATAGACAGATAGATTGACTGAAGGATATAGATCGTGTTTGGTATCAATATAATGACAAACGATCCCTCATGTAGATCCTCATGTTTATATAATTAATTATCTAGGACGAAAATAATAGAAAAATAGAGAAAAACAAAGGCAGCGAAAAAAAGGAAAGTTTAACGGAAGAAAAGGCTCTGACAAGGGTACGGGACGGACGTGAAGTTGGTTCTTGATTTCTGTTTTGGCGTTGTTAACTTCTGGCTTGACGCTTGGCTCGTTTACCTCGCTCATACAGGTTCAATTTCTGAATTCAGGTGAAGTTGGTTGAAGTTTGTGGTCATATTATCATTGTTAATTATAATGTGGTATTATTATATTACTGTGTATGATATTTTCCCCCTTGTACTATCGAATTGATGTTGAATTCCCGTTTGAGATGACTGGAAGATGTGAATTGTCACAGGACAAGCCATTTTAACAGGATTTAACATAGGACGAAGTTTAGCAGAGACGAAAAATCCCGATTTCGGACCCAACGCGGCGCCGGCTCGGGAGGCGCCTTTTTTAACATGGACGCCACGACGCCCATCACGGCAGGTGAGGATGAAGAGGGCCCTGAGATAGGATGATAGGGCGTCCTGCGGGGAGTCCTGTCTGGGCGACCCTCTCCTCTCCTTTCTAATTTTCTCTCCTTTCTCTTTTCTTTTCTTTTCCCTATCTTCTGTCATCAATACTCTCTCTGTTGCTGTTCTCTTCTCTCTCTCTCTGCGTTCTCTTTCTTCTCTCTTTCCTTCTCTCTCTCTCTTTTCTTCCTTCCTCTGTCACTTTTCTCTCCTCTTTCTCCTCTCTTACTTTTCTCTCCTCTCTTTCTCCTCTCTTTCCCGCCCTTTCTCTCTCTCCCTTCCTCCTTCTCCCTGGTCCTTCATTTTCTCTTCCCTTTCGTCTTTCCCATCTCAGTTCTCTCCGTTCGCCCTCTCTCTCCTTCTTCCCCTCCCTCCTTCCTTTCTCCCTCTCTCTGCTCCTTCCCCCTCATTCTTCCTTTCTCTCTTCCCCTCTCTCCCTCCTCCCTTCACCTCTCTCCCTCCTCCCTTCCCTCTCTCCCTCCTCCCTTCCCCTCTCTCCTCCTCCCTTCCCCTCTCTCCCTCCTCCCTTCCCCTTTCTCCCTCCTCCCCTCCCTTCCTCTCTCTCCCTCCGTGCCGACACGCCGCGGCCACGGCTGACTCTGCGCCAGTGTATCGATCACGTGATTGGCCCTCCCCCCCTCCCCACCTTCTCTCTCCCTATCCCCTCATCCCCTTCCAACCTTCCCTTCCCCCCCTACTCCCTTCCCCATCTCTATCTTTACTCTCGTACTCCCGCCCTCTCTATACTATTCTCGGCCTTTCTCGGCTCCCTCCAACATATGCCTTCCCTCCTTCCCCTCTCCCCTCTCCCCTCTTTCCCTGTCCCTTACTCCCTTGCCCTCCACCCTATGCCTTCTCTCCTTCCCCCTCTCCCCTCTTTCCCCCTCCATTACTCTCCCTCCCTTGCCCCTTCCATTCTCGATAGGGCGAAGGGAGGAGGAGGAAAGAGGAAGAAAAAAGAAAATGAAAATAGGAAGAATTGGAAGGAGGGAAAGGGGAAGGAAGGGGAATAAATATAAGACATTAAGAAGTGACGTAAAGAAATGGAATTCAGAAAATCGAGCGAAGGGAGGGAAACAAAGACCAGGTAAACGGAGGAAGGAGAGTAGTGAGGAGGAAGAATAAAAAGAGGAAAGAGGAAATGGCAAGAGTGAACAGGTTGAGATGGCAAAAGGGAAGCGAAAAGAAAGGCGGGAGAAGCGAACAAAAGGAAAGGAGGGATGTATTGAGAGTACAGGAAAATAATTTCAGAAAGAGTGCGTGGGAGAAACTGAAAAGGAAGAATTGGCGGGCGTGAAAATAAGAGGATGTGAAACTGGGGTTGGAAGGCCGTAGAGTTTTGGAAGTTCCCGATAACAAACGAAAAAAAAAAATGGAAATTGAACCGAGAAGTAAACGTTAGAATGACTGAAGATATTAGAATTTATATATATATATATATATAATATATATATATATATATATATATATATATATATATATATATATTAGATGCGTTACAATAAAGCACAAAGTAAAGATTAATATATAAGAGAGGGAATCTAAAAGAGGTAGGAAGCTATTAATATAGAATGTGATGGAGAGCCTTACGTGTAGTTTTTTCGCTCACGTGCACATCGTTACGCAACAGCACACACACACACACACACACACACACACACACACACACACACACACACACACACACCACACACACACACACACACACACATACACACACACACACACACACACACACACACACACACACACACACACACACACACACACACACACACACACACACACACACACACGCACACACACGCACACACACGCACACACACACACACCACACACACACACACACACACACACACACACACACACACACACACCACACACACACACACACACACACACACACACCTAACCTACCTACCTAACCTACTACCTACCTACCTACCTACCTCTACTCCTACCTACCTACCTATACCTATACCTATACCTACCTATATCTACCTACCTATACTTACCCATACCTACCTATACCTACCTACCTATAC
>NW_020872086.1:204061-211960 GCF_003789085.1 Penaeus vannamei | reverse complement strand
CTCTCTCTCCTCTCTTCTCTTTCTCTCTTTCTTTCTTTCTTTCTTTTCTTTCTCCCTTCTCTCTCTCATTCTGTTTCTCTTCCTGCTCTCCCTCGTTTGTCGCCCTCTCCTTCGTTCTGATTTTCCTCTCTCTCGTCTTCTCAAATTTTCCTTCCTTCTCTCTCGTTCTCTTCTCCTCTCTAGTCCCCCCCCCCCCTTCCTTTCCCTATCTCTCTCTTCTTCGTTCTTTCTTCTTTCTCTCGTTCTCTTCAATCCCCCCCCCCCTCCCCCCTGCCTCTTTCTCATTCTCTCTCTTCTCCTCTCTCTCTCTCTCTTCCTCTTCTTCTCTCTCTCTCTCCTCTCTCTCTCTCTCTCTCCTTCTCTCTTCTCTCTTCTCTCTCTCCTCCCTCTCTCTCTCCCTCTCTTCTCTCCCTCTCTCTCTCCTCTTCCCTCTTCTCTCTCCCCCCTCTCTCTCTCTCTCTCTCTCTCTTCTCTTCTCTCTCTCTCTCTCTCTTCTCTCTCTCTCTCTCCTCCTCTCCATCTTTCTCTCTCTCTCTCTCTCTCCTCCTCTCTTCTCTCTCGCTGCTCTCCTATCCACAAATATCTGAACAACGAAACAAAATTATTACACTGTCACTGAAGCTATCCACGTGTCGTTAAAAAGAAGTGAACAAAAAAGAAAGAGAAGATAGACTGCAAGCGGTGCAAATTTGCAAGTGGCGTGGGCCGGTGGGGGGGCGAGTAGTGAGTGCCTGCGTGAGTGAGTGGAGTCATCCTTTGTGTTGGGCGCTGCCTTCTCATTTTTTTCGAAAGAGTCATTTTTTCTCACGATTCGGACGATCCCGCGAGTGATTATCGGCCGTGACTCAGGTTGGGCTGCGTCGGATGTGCGCTGCGGCTCGAGGTTGGGTGTCGCTGATGTGGAGTGGATGGCGCCGTTGGTCTTTCTCCCATATGTATATGTATGTGTGTGTATATATTATGTGTGTACACACACACACACACACACACACACACACAACACACACACACACACACACACACACACACACACCCACACACACACACACACACACACACTCACAACACACACACCTCAGACAACACACACACACACACTCAGACACAACACACACTCAGACACACACACACACAGACACACACACACACACACACAACACACACACACACACACACACACACACACACACACACAAACAGCAACAACACACACACACACACACACTCAGACACACACACACACACACACACACACAACACACACACCACACACACACACAACACACAACACACACACACACACACTACACACACACACACTCACACCACACACACACACACACACCACACCCACACACACACACCACCACACACACACCACACACACACAACACACACACCACACACCACACACACACACACACACACACACACAACACACACACACACACCTACCACACACACAACACACACACACATCACCACAACACACACACACACACTCACACACACACACACACTCACACACATTTCTCTTTTCTAGTGTTAAAGCATTGATTTTCTTTGTGCGTGAAATCGTAATTACCGAGGAGTATTTACATTTCTTTCTATTTTCTATATATAAATTTGGGCGTGTTGAAGGGGAATATGTGTGTGTGCGCGTGTTCAGGCGTCGCATATGCGTCTTGATGTGCCGTTTTGCGTAGTGCGTCTGATGTCGTAGTGCATCGCTGTTGCGTGCGGTGTTGTTGTGCTTGCATATGAGGTTTCCCTCAATAGGCGTTATATCGGAAAAATGATGATTCATTTGTTCCTATTATATCTTTTGTATCATCATCAGGTCATAAATGCCACTGATATTTTCTATCTGCTATCATTATCATATTGATAATTCAGGAAGGAAGTAAATGTAGTATGCAGACTTAATAACCATGGATAAAGAAGGGGAAATAAAAACAAGGGCGACACTAAAGATATACCAATCACTATGCATGCTTAATGACAAAGAGATGTTTTTGAAGGATAATAGAAGATATGTGAATATAAATTAATCTCCAGTTCATGTTGTCTTTGTAGTTTGGAGTGTCAGGAGAGAGAAAGAAGTAGTGTGGAGTAGCGTTAGTCACGTATCTCGGTAGCTCAAGAATTTGGGAAAATACAGCTTAGTTTTTAAGAGTGTGTTCGATTAGTAGTATTCAAATGGTAGTATATAATCTGTGAGAGATCATACGGAGGGGAGTAAAATCCATCGGCGGTAGGATGGTAGAACTGATAAAGGTGAAAACGGGTGTTCTGTAGTTGATTTATATTCAATGGTATACTCAATAGCATAAATGTGGGGAAGGAGTTGAGAGTTAAGAGAGATTCGAGTGAGGAAGTGAGGAGTTATGAGAGACGAGGAGAGAGGTGCATGGGGTCGACCGATGATGTAAGGGTGAGACCTGGATGGAGAAGAGAGGATTTAAGAGATGAGCGAGTCGTTCTCAAGGGAAGAGATCATGATGTCGAGAGAGAGAGGAGAGATAATGAGAGAGAGAGAGAGGAAGGCTGAGAGATGAGAGGAGAGAGTGAAGAGGGGTTGGGGGGGGAGGAAGGGGATGAGAGAATTGAATTAAGAGACACAGGGTATTATTTTATGGTTGCATGTGCAGGCGTGTGACGGAAGAAGGTAGCTGAGGCAGCGTTTCCCTATTCGTAAATCTGATGCTGGTTGGTAGAGTGTTATCTGAGTGATGTTATTCGATAAGTGCAACGTTATTAAGGCTAACGATGGAAAACAAAAAGGCGAACTGCTGGGTTTGTTATGGTGATAATGTTGCGTGATGTAGGGTGCTTGTGTGACATTTAACAATGTAATGAGCATTGGGTGCGTCACCATCAGTGAGAGTATCGGTGAAGTATGTATATAGTAGTGTCATGCGTATTGAGAAGGGGCTTGCGCTTCTTGTGAATATATTGGGTGTACATGTATGTGTGTGTGTCCTTTGACTCATCTCTCTCCTTCGTCTCTCTCTCCTCTCTCTTCTCTCTCTCTCTCTTCTCTCTCTCTCTCTCTCCTCCTTCTCTCTCTCTCTCTCTGCGGCTCTCTCCTCTTTTCTCGTCTCTTTCTCTCTGTCTCCCTCTCTCCTCTCTCCTTCCTCCCCTTCCTCTCCCCCTACTCGCGCCCTCTCCCTTTGCTCCGCTCCATCTCTCCCTCTCTCCGCCGCGCTCCTCATGTAGTCCTCTGGTTGACATTGTCTGAGGCATCGTGGTGTAGTGAGCATTGAGTAGGTGTCGTGCCGGTCTGCCTGCTCCTTACTCAGCATCAACAGTAAGTCTCTCATCGTCTGCTTTCCCTTCGCCTCCTCGTCTCTCCGTCTACTCTCACTCTCACTTTCTTTTCTTGGCGCCCTTCTCTCTCCTCATCCTACTCTTCCACTCTCCTGTTCCGCTCCCTTGTTCTTCCCTGCGTCTCCTTCTTCCCGTCTCTCGCCTCTCTCCCGTAGCTTTCGCCCCTTCCCATCTGTCTCGTTGCTGTTCCTTTTTCTCTCTCCTCTCTGTGCCACTCTGCCCCTTCTCCCCTTCCTTCTTCTTCCCCTTCTTGTCCACTTCTCCCTCGTCCCCGTCTTCGCTCCCTCCTGCCGACCCTTGCCTCCTCTCCCCCTCTCCCTCTCTCTCATTCTCCCTTCTTTTCTCCTCGATCCGTGCATCATTGTCTCCCCTCGCCTCTCGCCTTTAACCTTTCACGCCTTTACTCCTTCCCTCCTCTCTTTCTTACCGCTTTTCTTCCTCACCACTACCTTTTGTTTCTCTATTGGTTGATCCGCCTTTTTTTCTAGATAAAAATAATTAGATGAAGGCATTGTTATGAATAAACAAACGGTAGATATAGATGTGGCTATAGATGGATGGATAGACAGCTATATGGATGGAGTGTTAGATATAGAGAGAAACAAACAGACGTGTAAAAATGTAAATCTATAAAGATAAATTGAATAAAACGCATTTCTGCTTCCTTTTTTTTTTTTTTTTGTTTTTTTATTTTTTTTGTAAATGAATTTCGAAAATGGAATAAACATAATTTTGTAGGTGAACAAGAAAAAAAAAAAATACGAGACAGACTCGGAAATTCTCAAAATCATTCCTCCCATATTACAACCTCCATCCCCTGTTTTTTCCGTTTTTTGTAATCCTTAGTCGATAAAAAAAAGTAAAACAAAATTCCTTTTCCACGATCTGATTTGATGACGGCGCTCCTTTGGGTAAGGAAGTTGGTCCCCTCGATCGCTGCTTTTGCTGACCTCGGGACGGGGCGGTTAGCTGCTGTGCCAACTGGTCTTTTTATGTGGTCTTTCTTTTACCTTTTTTATTTTTATTTATTTTTTTTGTTTGTGTTGTGTTTATTTTTATTATTTTTTTTTCTTTTTGTGTGTTTAAAGTGTATTTATTTAGTTGATGTGTGTTGACTTCTTTATTATTTGTTTATTTGGTATGTATTTATTTCTTCAATGTGTCTTGAAGGAATGTGTTATATATTTGTTTATTTAGTTCTGGATTTAGTTTGTATTATTTATTGGATATGTGTTTAATATAAATAATTTTGTTCGTGTAAATAAGAATTTTCTTTTTACCTGAGGTGATAGGGTACAGATACAAGTTGAGTTTTGTACTGTAATAATTGCGCAATAGAATAAAGCGAAAATATATAATTGATGATAAAAAGAGATTATATAAAAAGAAAATAACAATTATTGATGTAAAATTATGGAGACCCTGACCCTGATTTCGTTTTTTTTTCTTCTTTTTTACCTGATGATTTTCTCTTATTTTCCTGCGGTTATTTGATAATCTTGTTGGTGATGGGAATTAGATAACGCCTCTCTTCTCTCTCTCTTTCCATCTCATCCTCTCTCCCTCTTCCTCTCCCCCTCTCTTTCTTTTCTTTTTCCATCTCGTCCTCTCCCTCAACCCCTCATTTCTCTCTCTCTCCTCTCTCTCTACTCTCTCTCTCTTCTCTCTCTCTCTTCTCTTCTCTCTCTCGCTCTTCTCTCCTCTCTCTCGTCTCTCTCTCTTTCTCTCGTTCTCTCTCTCTTTTCTCTCTCGTCATCTTTCTCTTCTCTTTCTCTTCGTCTCTCCTCTTTCTTTCTCGCGGTGCTCTCTCTCTCTTCTCTTCTCTCTCTCGTCTCTCTCTCTCTCTCTCCCTCTCTTTCTCTCTTTCTCTTTTCTCTCTCTCTCTCTCTTCTCTCTCTCTTCTCTTCTCTCTCTCTCTCTCTCTCTCTCTCTTCTCTCTCTCTCTCTCTCTCTCTCTCCTCCTCTCTTCTCTCTCTCTCTCTTCTCTCTCTCTCTCTCTCTCTTCCTCTCTCTTCTCTCCTCTCTCTCTCTCTCTCTCTCTCTCTCTTCTCTCTCTCTCTCTCTCTCTCTCTCTTCTCTCTTCTCTCTTCTCTTCTCTCTCTCTCTCTCTCTGTCTCTCTCTGTTCTTTTCCTGTCTCCTCTCCTCTCTCTGATCTCCTCTCTCTCTCTCTCTCTCTTCTCTCTCTTCTCTCTTATTAGTAGTTTTGGATATGCTCTCTTTTGTGGGGTCTCCTGGATCTCGTTCCTCTCCTTCGCTCTCTGCTTGGTCCTACTATCTGCCTCTTTAGTGGTGATGCCACTCAACCCACCTTCTCTCCCTCTCACCTTTCTCTTTCTCTTTTTCTCTTTTTAATTAATTTTTCTCTTCTACGTCTCCATTTTCTTCCTCTTTTACATTCTTTCTCCTCATTTTTCCTCTCTCTCCCCATCATTTTTTCTCTCCTTCGCTATCATCCACTCGCTATTTTCCTTCTCTTTTTGTTACTTTTCCCATCTGTATCTTGGCAAATTCCTCCTTTCTACGCCCACAATTATATAGCGCAAACGATTTTATTTCTTATATGAGTGAGTATCCCCTGAGAAGCCGAGGAAACCACGCCCGTTTTCTTTAAGCTGAAAGTCTTTATAAAGTATGAAATTTGAAGCTCTTATGTCTCTCCTCTTTTGGCCGATGTATTTTTAAAGCATAATCGTCACCGCTTTTGAATTTTATGAGAAGTTATCAAGTTTTTGTTTTTTTATTTTTGGGTGTTTTAAACTTTTTAAAAGACTGAGGTCTGTCTGTTCCAACTCATGTTTTTTTTTCATCATTTGTTTTCGTTTTTCTTCTCGAGTCTGTAAGCATTAGTAAGTATTTTTATCTGAGGATTTTACACTATTCTTTTAATCTCGTTTATCGTCTTTTTAAACTGTTCACGATTTTTTTTTTCATTACTTGTCAACTAGTAACACAATGCGTCCGACCTTTTCGAAAAGGAATTACTGCAAAATGGAAACGGTATTTCTTGCAATGGAAATGTTGTAGCAAAGTCGATGTTGACGATGTAAAAGGCCGTCGTTGCTCTCATCGTGATTGCAAGAAGGTTGTAAGTGGCGGAGATTTCAGTGAATACAACAAATCGAACACATGGCTTCAGGGTTGAACGTTACGATACGAACAATTGGTGTAAAAGTGGAGGTGTTATCAAGGTTTCTGTTATGCAGTTTGCGTCGTGCATGGCGACGGAGGGGGGGGGGGGGAGGAGAGAGAGAGGGAGAGGAGAGAAGGTTTTTTCTTTCTTCTTCTTTGTTTGTTTCTTTATTTTTTCTTTTTTCTTCTTATCTTTTCTCACTTTCTTTTGTCTCTCTTGTTTTACTTTTTTTCTTTCTTTTTAACATTTCGTTTGTCTTTTTTTTCTACTTTTCTCTATTCTCATCTTTGAATTGCTTTCCTTTCTTCTTTGCTTCTTTGTGTTTTGTCCCGGAATTTTCTTCTCTTTTTAATCCTTCGTTTCTTTCATTTCCCTTTCTACGTATATCTTATTATTATTTTTCATTGATTTTAAACGCGACGGTTAGGAAGTAATAGGGGGAGGTTTGAAATATATATATATAATTATATATATAAATATGTATATGATTATTATATATATTATATTTTACATTTTCCCTTTCTCCTATTTCTTGTTGTTTTCCTTTATGATTTTTTTCTTGTAATCCTAATCCCTTACATTCATTCACATAATTTTTCCTCCTCTTCATACTCATTGTGCTCTTCCTACTTCTTGTGCTTTGTCTTTGTAGTTTTATTTTTTCGATTCTTCCTTTCCCTGCCCCCTACTTTCTTTACCCATCTTTTCTCTTCCCTCCTCCTGCTTCTTCTTTTTTCTGTCGTTCTCCTCCTCCTCTACTTCCTTCCGATCTTTAGCCTTCTCTTTTCTTCCGTCTTTCCTACATCATCTTGTTCTCTCTCCCAATTCTCTGCTCTTTCTCTTATTGCCACTATGTCTATGGCTATGGCTAAGTTTCCATATTGTGATTTGGCGTGCTGTGATTTTTTAAATTGATTAATGTATTTATTTTTGTGGCAGATCTTTGTTTATTTTTCCCGTTTTCCTTTTCCTCCCTCTTATTTTTCGGGCTTGTGTCTCGCTTAGTAATCCGCATGTCTGTTTCTCTCTTTCTTTTCTTTCTGCCTGTCTCTTTCTTTCTTTCATTTTCTCTCTCTCTCCCTCCCCCTGTCTCCCTCTTCCCTCATCTTCATCCTACCCTCTCTCCGACTTCCTTCTTTTTCCTCCTCCCTTTCGTTTCAAACTCCCTCTCTTCCACTCCCTCTTCCTCCTCTTTGTTTCCGCCTTCCTCTATCCCCCCCCCGCCCCCCCCCCTCTCTCCGTATCACATCAAAGTGGTCTCCTTAACCTCCTCTAGTTTCCCCCGATTAAGATAAGACATAAACTCGTGGTTGTTTAACCTGTTATACTTTTTTGTCGCGCTCCATCGTGGTTCATTTCATTACCTCTCTATTATTCCCCCTTATTACATCTATTTTTCATGTGGTTTCTCCCAATTAGCAAAGAAGGAGGCCATGAT
>NW_020872086.1:174061-196561 GCF_003789085.1 Penaeus vannamei | reverse complement strand
GCGCCCCTTCCCCCATCAGCAGACAGGGTTAATGTCGCCATGCAACGTTCCCGCTGATATTAAACGCGTAATGAGAATTATAGCTTTGATATTCCACCATTAATATACCATCACGAAGACTAAGTTAATATTGATTATGACCGACATTACCAACCTCCATCAGCGTCTGGATTCCGTCACTAACCTCGTGAATTTTAGGGAATTAATTTTATGATTAGATTTTTGGATGGAGAACGGTGTAATTTTTTAGGGTTTCAGGATGTTAAAACATTTTATGGAGTGGATTTTATTTTATTCAATTTCTGGAGTTTTTTTCGGTGATTTTTTATTGGTATGGTTGGTATTCCTGGCGAAGTGGGCGGGGCTTGTTTCTTTTGGGTTGAATTTCATTGGCTGAGCTCATTTCGGGGGGCGGGGCTTATCGGTACAAGAACGTGGTTGATTAATGAAGTAAAACATGATTCAATCTGTGAAGTTTACTCTTGCAGGTATTAATTGATACTTTGGGTAGGTGTGTCTTGGCCTAATGAGGAATAATTACCTGGGTTTAAGATCTAATGTCATCATATGTATCTCTCTCTCTCTCTCTCTCTCTCTCTCTCTCTCTCTCTCTCTCTCTCTCTCTCTCTCTCTCTCTCTCTCTCTCTCTCCTCTCCTTCTTCCTTCCCTCTCTCATTCCTCTATTTCTCCCTCTCCCTCCTTTCCTCTCCTCTCTTCTCCCTCTTGGTCACCTTTTCCCTCCATCTCACCTTCTCCTTCTCCCTCTCCTCCTCTTTCTTCCTTCTCCCTCAATTATAGAGAAGAGGAGGGGAGATTTAATTATGTCTTTCTTTTCTTTCATTTACATTTTTTCTTTGTTATTGTAAGTATGTATCTGTTGGCAGTGGGGATAATTTCTAATAGTGTGATTTGATTATAATTATTATAATCATATAATAGTAATATGAAAATTACATATTTAATTACCGTGAATATAACTTAATTAGTAAGAATTTATTTAATTTTGGATTGGTTTACTGTTGATAGTGGATTAATAAATATTTTGTTGCCTGTCTTTTCTGTCGGGGAAGGCTTATGCAAATCTACTTTAGCCTCGCTTTTTTTCTAGAAAGTTCGCGTGTTTTCTTTTCCTCGTGAGAAACCGCGCGAGAAATGCACGAGTTAGTGCTCCAAATGGAAGGCCTGGCGACAGGGGAGCGAAGTGGGTCCGTTTTCTTCTCTTGGCTCTGTTGTCAAGGGGGGACTAAAGCAGCGCGTGTGAGCTTGCCTTTGGACTATTCCTGTTCACACACACACACACACACACACACACACACACACAACACACACAACACACACACACACACACACACACACACACACACACAACACACACACACACACACACTATATATGTATATTTATGTATTATATATATGTATATGTATATATGCATATATGTATATATGTATATATACATATATGTATATATATATATACATATATATATATAATATATATAATATATAATATAATAGGTATATGCATTTGCCTGTATATAAGCACCATTATGAAGCCAAGGAATGTCAGCTAAACGATCTTAATGTCCGTTCTGCAGAGAGCGAGCAGGTAAATCACCCTTTCCATTCGGGCATTATGCAAACGAGGCGACAGACCCGCAAGAGGCATGGCCATTGCCCGCGGGGGGGGGGGGGTCGTTGCGGGGCATTAGACACAGGCCTGGCCAGGGAGGGGAGGGAGAGTGGGTGGGGAGGCAAACAGACAGACAGACAGACAGACGGACAAACAGACAGACAGTCAGCGTCTGTCTGTCTGTCAGATTGCAGTACAGTGCACAGTGCATTATTATTCACGTATAATTTTACTTTTTTTTATTATATTTTAAATTTTGTTTTGTTTTATTTATTTTATTTATTTTATTTTTTATTTTATTTATTATTATTTTTTTTTTGTTCAGACCGTCAACGATATCACCTTTATTGTATAGGGACATATTTTTTGACCCAGCCTTATTAGAATTGTGTTATGTTTACTTAATATCCCCCCTTTGGTTATTTTTTTATCCATCCAATTGTCTATTAGTTTATTTATGTAGTCATGTATTTATTTATTTATTATTCAGGAAGTAAGGTGTTTTTTTTTCAGATGTCATTAAGTTATTCTGTTATTTTTTCTCTTCCGTTTATTTCAATGTATTGCTTTAGGACAATTTGGATCACTTTGTTATTACTCTTTTATAGAGTAAGTGCGTGTAAATGTATGTTTGTATTATATAGTATAGAATATACTATGATATAATAATATCCTGAATGTGATATGATATATCTCTTATAATGATATACTACAGATGGGTAAAATATAAAGACATAATATAGATATAGCGCAGTCTGATATATATATAGATGTTATAGTACGAAAATATTACAATATAATGCCTCTACGGTAGCGGTGACAGTATAATATATTCATGATTACAGCGCTAATGACAATTATGATTTGAATAGATAATGATAATAAAGAGAATATGAGAGGTTACCGTAAATGCCATTAAGTCAAAACCATATCACTAAATTTGATAGACGAGCGACAGTTAATGGTCTTCGTGAATCCGAAAGGAGAATCGAAGAATAAGTGATAAAAGGAATGAAAAAAAGAAGACGAAAAAAATTAGTTTCTTTTGTGAGAGATGATTCTTGCAGAAGTAATTTGGTATTCATGCTCCTAAGTGGGTCGCCTGTTAAGAAGGAGAAGAAGAAGAAGGCGGAGAAGGAGAAGAAGAGGACGTGATACTACCTTCGGAAATTTCCAAAGAACACAGAGGAATATTATTTCCCTGGGGACGAGTGGGTGAATGGGAAAATTGGGGAGATATAGGAGAGAGCGTGAGAGGAGCGGAGAGAAAGGGGAAGAAGAGATAGGAGAGAAGAAAGAAGAGGGACGTAAAGGAAGAAAGGTGGAAAGCGAAGGAAACCAAGACAGACAGCCGGAAGGACTGGCAGACAAACGGAGACATTCATAGTCAAAGACAGAGAGAGAGATTAAAGGGGAGAAATGTTTCGGCCGACCCTTATATATATTATACCCTTATACTTCGCTTTACAACAAATATCTGTTAATCCATCTCTCCTGCGCGTTTGAGCTTGAATAATTTCCATTATTAATATTTTTTAGAAAATTGAAAATATTATAAAGTACATGAAATACTTAGTTAAGACCTTGTATTAAGAAGAGAAGGGTTATTTCCACCGTGAAGAGCGCGCGTTAGGGAAATGAGGCGGAAAGCGGTGAAGATAATGCCTTAGGAAAATGAAGGGTGAGAATCCCTAGGAAAATGGAGGGAAAGAATAACAGAGATAGGGATAAAGAGGGGAAGAGGATCCCAATGGATGGGGAATATGAAGTACAGGAAGAAAAGGGAAAGGAAGAAGGTGAGTAAGAAACATAGAAAAGCCGATGGTATATGCGCAAGAGAAAATGTGTGTGTATATTATATATTATAATATATATATATATATATATATATATATATATATATATATATATTTTTTTTTTTTTTTTTTTTTTTTTTTTTTTTTTAACGATATTTTGTCTTTATTTCATTATTATTTTTGGGAATTGGATATGGAATAAGGGATATTCATTGCCTATACATTTTACGTCCGCACAAAGTATTAGTATTGCCAGTTACGGTAAGACAAGTAGCTAGTTAAGACAACTACAGTAAAGGAACATGTGAGTTTATTCTTCAATTTTCCATCGCCAAAAAAAGGTGAAGGAATAATGTGTGTGTATATATATATATATATATATATATATATATATATATATATATATATTATATATATATTATATCATTTTAAAGACTATTTCACCTTTTTTTTCTTGCTTATTTTGGAATAAAGGCTAATTGTTCCTCTTCATTTGGAACAATCTACTATTTTTTCTCTTCATTTGGAACAGTCAACCATTTTTCCTTTTCATTTGGAACAATTAGATATTTTACCTCACTATTTTTCCTCTTTATTTGGAACAGCTAGATATTTCACCACTTCATATGGAACAGTTAATTTTTCTTCTACATTAGGAAAAATGACCCAATTTTCTTTCTTCATTTGGAACAATGAACTATTTTTCCTTCATTTTGGAACAATGAATTAATTTTCCTTCTTGATTTGGAACAATGAACAAATTTTTCATCTTCGTTTGGAACAATGAACTAATATTCCTTCTATTGCAGGTATGGGACGAAGACGGTACGATTGGAATCCCGCACCCGGTAGGCTACTTTCCCACACACGTAATTAGTCTTAAGATTCACATATTATTATATCACTCACCATGTAAATATAAGCCTTGCAACATTCACTCACATCTTGTTATTCTTGCCTTGTAATGACTTAGGAATCACGTAATATTCCGCTTGGCTTCACAAATTTGTTACAACTATGACTGGAAGCACAAGTTATTTCACTCACTTTGGCTTGTTTATTTCTTTATTTCTTGCTAGGAATCACATGGTTATTCTCTTTGTATGATATTTACATCTTGTTAGTAGTTACTATGAATGAATTGTTCAGAAATTTGATTTTCCATGTGTATACCATAATACATTAGTTATCCGTGATATTCGTCACGTAGATGTTGCTCATTTTCTTTAGTATATGAGAAAATGTGTTTTATGTACATTATTACAGGGGAAACTATTATAACTGTTTACTGCTGCTCGTGTGTGGTAAGTTATTTATTGGTCATTGATTTTGTTTTACAGGTGTAATGACAATATTGTAAGTAACAAAATGACCATTTGTCGCATCTAGTATATCTAAAATGCACATCTCTATATATGAGTAATATCTATCTATCTATATATGTATATCTATGTTTGTGTGTGTGTGTGTGTGTGTGTGTGTGTGTGTGTGTGTGTGTGTGTGTGTGTGTGTGTGTGTGTGTGTGTGAAATGTAAAATATGTGAAATATATATATTTGTGTGGTTATTTATTTATTTATTTCTACCTGTTAGATTGTGTTTTTGTAATTGCATTATTCAGATTATGGTATCACTAATGCGGAGTGTATCCATTTATGCATTCGAATAGCGTTTCTATGTCCCAATAACACTAAACACCGACGCTCGACAAAATACACAAGCTTTGCGCAACATGGCGGCAATACCTGAATAAACTCTTTTCTTTCTCTCTCCCTTTACCGCCGGGGTCCATTTTTGCTACAGTTCCCCCGCTTCTTGTTATTCCCGTTTTCGTATTTCCCTTTTTATTTTTAATCCATTGTTCGTCTTTATTACCTCCGACAAGGTTTTTTTTTATATATATCCCTTCCCTCCCTCCCTCCCTCCCTCTCTCTCTCTCTCTCTTCCTCTCTCTCTCTCTCTCTCTCTCTCTCCTCTCTCTCTCTCTCTCTCTCTCTCTCTTTTCTCTCTCTCTCTTTCTCTCTTTCTCTCTCTCTCTCCTCTCCTCTCTCCTCTCTCTCTCTCTCTCTCTCTCTCTCTTCTCTCTCTCTCTCTCTCTCTCTCTCTCTCTCTCTCTCTCTCCCTCCCCTCCCCTCTCTCTCCCCTCATCCTCCCTTTCCCTCCCCCATCCCCCTTTCTCCTCCCTCTCCTTCACCTCACCCTCCTCCCTCCCTCCCTCCCTCCCTCTCTCTCTCTCTCTCTCTTCTCTCTCTCTCTCTCTCTCTCTCTCTCTCTCTCTCTCTCTCTTCTCTCTCTTCATTCGCGCATTCCATGTGCATTAAGGAAATAATTTTCGAGTTGATGGGAAATTCCTTCACAGTTACGACAACGAAAACGGGAACAAGCGAGCGAACGTTTTTTTCTTATGGACGTTTCGTGTGTTTTCGTTCTTTTGTTTGGGATTTTTTTTTGTTTGATTTCCATTTTTTCTGTGATTTTTGCTATTGTAGTCTTTCTTTCCCTGGTGTCGATTTCCTCTTTATGTATTTATTACTTGCTTGCACGTCATTCTTTTGTTTTTGTCCTTTATCGTAATCTTCCTATCCCCTGTTTCTCTCTCATTCCTCCTCTTACGTCCAATCTTCCTACTTTGCTCCTAGCCTTCTTCCATACCCCCTCCCTAGTCACCCTCTCACCTTCCTCTTCCATCTTTTCTCTCTGCTTTTCTTCACGTTCTCTCCATCCTGCCTCTTCTTTCCACCTTCCTACCCATTCATCCTCTTTGTTCTCCTTCCACCTATCCAGCCTTCTCTTCCCCTCTCTGATTTTCCTTCCCTTTCCCCCCTTTCCACCCTCCTGTTCCTCCCAGTTCCACTTCCTCCTCTCTTTCCATCCTTTCCGTATCCCTTCTTCTCCTCTCCGTCCTGCCATCACACCCCCTCCTTCCATTCCCTCCCTTTCCACTTTTCCTCTCCTGTCTTTTCCCACCTAAACTACAGAGTCTCCCTCCGACATATTCAAACCTCGTATCAACCATATTTAGCCTGCGGACCACCTCCCTCCTCCCCCTCCCCCCGTGCGAATTTAAGACCGATGGGACCTTAATGGTAAATTCGCGATCGCCGGTTGCAATTATATCACGCGGCCACACGGCCGCTCTTCGTTTCTGCTGTGTGTTTGTGTGTTGTGTGTCGGTTGTGTGTGTTTGTTGTGTGTGTGTGTTGTGTGTGTGTGTGTGTGTGTGTGTGTGTGTGTGTGGATATTTACATGTGTATTCTGTGTATGTGTATGTGTGTGTTTTCGATGTCTTTGGGTACGCGAGTTTTGTCGGAGGGGCGGGGGGGGGAGATTTTTAATTGAAAAACAGAATAAGGTCTTATTTTCACGACCAAATTCCATGGCAAGGATATTTCAGAATAAAAAACAAAACAAAAAGTATATAACGCTAATTCCAACAATGATAGACGAATAGAAAAATAATACGCTGAATAAATGATAATGATAGCAGAATAGATGATAACGAAACTAAAACGACAGAGAAAGCCGAAATCCCTCTGCGGAATCAAGGGCGAGCGAGAGGAAGGGGACAAAGCAAGTGTCAAGAACCTGTCAAGTGCCGGCGCGGACGAAGGGAAAGGGGAGAGGAATGAGGAGCGAGAGAGAGAGGGAGAGAGAGAGAGGGGGAGGAGAAAAGGACGAGGAGGTGACGGATCGGAAGGAAAGAAAGAGAGCAGAAGGGGAATTGCTGGATTTTGAGAAGTTGCTCGGAGGAATTGGGCGGATGGACGATATTATTATATTCTGGATACGTCGGCAATCCATCCGGTAGCCAAGCACATACAAGCACTCTTTCCCTGAGTAGTCAATCCGCGTTTCGCTCTAGAGTAACTACGTGACATGTCCAATCCCGCTATTGTGCATAGGTTCTATCATTAATAATCGTTAACAAGCAAGCAATCTCTCCTTTTAGTTGGTAGGACACCAAGTACAAAAACAAGCAATCTGAGAGGCAGGCAAGTTAAACTTCAATCTATCTGTATTGGGTGCCACTTGCATATAACGAACAAGCAGCGCATATCTTTAGTGGCAGGCAAGACAAACCAAGCAATTGCTTAAGATGGCTAGGCAAAGTTACAACAACATAGGCAATACTTGTACTGGCAGTGTCACCGCGCGTCATAACACAACATCAGCAAGCTATGCTTAGTGGCAGCAAGAACAAACAAGGTATCTGAGAGCAGGCAAGTAACACATACGCAATCTGTATGGGCAGGTCTCTTTGGCTAAGTCCAAAACAAGCAGCAATCCTATTAGTGGCTGGCAAGACAAAAACAAGGTCAATCTCTGAGTAAATCAGGCATAATCATAATTAAATCACTCTTGAGTTGGCAAACAATCCGCACATACAGACATTCGAGTGCACAGTCGGCTTACACACACCATTATGCGATTCTTGCTATTGCTGGCAATATCACACACCTCAACAAGGCAATCTTAGTGACAGGATTCAAGCAAACCAAGCAGCACTTCCTCTGAATATGGTCCGCGCGTTCTGGAGCAAGATTCTAACACAAGCAAGCCAGCCATCTGACGCATTCAGGCTCAAACCTATCCAACCATCAACATGTGTCTGAGAGCTTAACTAAGCAAGCCAAGCTGTCTGCATGGGCATGTATAAGAAGTAATCCGACACGCATGCAGGTCAGGCGAAGCAAGCAGTCATCCCCGTAAGCAACAAAATAAACTAGCTACAAAACATATCTATAGATGCTATAAATAGACAAATAAACCAAAGTGATGAGCCGGTGCCCTGAACAACAGAAGCAAACAATCCAATAAATCACCATAACAAACAAATGTGGAAAAGCATGTAGGGATGCAACAAGAACACAAAAAATCAATTTACCGCGAACTCTTCTGTAAAATTAACAAGTACACAACTACATGGCAAAATACCTCCCACCAAGCTTCAAAACAAACCCTAACTGCGATCGATCTTCTTCAACACAACAACCTAATCAATATATAGCATAGCAACTCCTACAAAACCCAAATCGACATCTGGCACTAACCACTAGAACAAACAATACAATTCTTTCAAAACAGACATCTTACACAGAGCCTCCTCTAACTCCGAACCACAGCCAGACAAAAACAAACAACCAATCAGTCATCAATACAAGTCCAAACAAACCAGCTCCCCGAGCTTGACTCTCAACTCACAAAAAGCAACCCAATCCAAGCTAATGCATGCGCTCTAAACCCAAACCCAACTCTCCGTATATTCCTTACACACTCAACAACACACACTGCTCATAAAACCAATTACATAATACCTCCCATACTCCGCACACCACAGAACGCTACAGACAGATCATAAAAAAACAAACAATCAATCAAAACAAAGCAACAAACCCAACCCCCGACAGGCAACCAAAGACGCGAAGAAGTCGGCCCAACTGGAGCGTCGCGCTCTTTAACCCTTCTCCGAGATGCATAATATTACCTGTATGCTAGCTCCGTAGGGCGACGTCAGGAGCTAGAGACCGCAGAGTTAGATGCCCTTCAGAGTACCGAGAAGAGAGAGAGAGCAGAGAGCACTCAAACGAGAGCCCACGTGTTCCCTTACCTGTATCCGAGGAGCAGATTGCAGAGCTTCCCTCCCTAGCAGAGAGACGCCTCCATTTCACTCGCACGAAGAGAGTTCAGCATTCCGTGCGCGTGAGATTTGTCTGAGTGAGGAGACGGAGCTGCGTGTGACCAGCAACTGCAGGATGCGGACTTGTTGTGCAAAGCTCTTTCCTCATTCTCTCTCTCGTGGGGTCGAAGGCGGGAGAAGAATAAGGGCTCCAAGTTAACGCGAGACGTAAAGGGGGTGGGGGTAAAGGGGAGGACGGGGAGGGTAAAGGGACAAGGGGCGAAAATGGGCAACCAAATTCGTGTGACATCACCTGCACTTCGTCGAGTTGCGACAGAGAGGCGCATTGTGAAACTGGGAAACGGGGAAAATTGGAATTGCGCCGGTGGGGATATAAGACAAGCGGACATATCGACGGGAGAAATCAACAAGATATAACTCCACGAGTGAAGGGAAAAACTCTACATAAGGTCTCGGGAAAAGGATCAGGAAAAGAGGAAAGTAATTGAGTAAAGAGAAAGGGTGAGGGGGATGAACGGCGAAGATAAGCGGCTCAATAATGAGCTGTGTAAGAACGTACATATTGAGCGCTATGAGCCGTCACCAATGTGGTCTCTACGTAAAGCCCTGTCTTGTCAGATTAATCCACTCGCCACTTTATATATTAATAAGTTTTGCGATCATTTTTATAACTTTTACAATCCTGGCCAACGTCAATATATATAGCCATCGATATATTCCCGCGGTGTTGATCGCGCACTTCACTTCGAGAAACTAGAGTGGCATAATACACGTTGTCCATTAATACCAATGGCTGTTTGTCTAGAGATGAACGCTTTAAAACCATAAAAAATTCATGCTACATTTTTGGTCTAGCTGGTATGAGCAACATACGTATGTCTTCATATGTACTATATATGTGCTGTGTTGTAAAACTTCTCATGAAACGTTCTTTCATTTCCCGCAGACAGAAATCAGTCACAGTAAGCATGGGGGAGACCGAGAAAAACTAAAAAATCTAGTTATCACAATAGCGAATAGAAGAAATCACAAATTACTCTCCAATACAGTCTTAACAGAGACTTAGTCGACCTCACGGGGAGCAGATGAAATCGCAGGACGTAGAAAATATTAGCAAACAGTTACAAAGAAAAAAAGGCGCTAGAAAAGGGGGACGAGCCGTGTAAAACATAAATTACAATCTTCACGAAAAGTCGAAAATACATGGAGTATAATAACAATATCACTCACACAGAACAGTCGAAAAAACAAGTAGAGAAAGAGAAATTAACAATGATTAAAACATACATGAGAAAAGGGCAACAAAGGAGTATGAAAGTATGAAACAAAAAGTATTAAAACACATCATAAGATATAAAGGGAGAAGCAGGAGTAGACAGAGAAAGCATAAAGACGTTAAAGAAAACACACTACAATGACAGCGATGAAACAGTGAGTAGAAAGAAGGGACGCGAGCAGCAGACACCATGCTGCCAAATGAATAGTCTCAGCGAATTCGCCTGAAACCCCGTAACTTAGTCCGCTAATAGCTCTCATTAACGTGGCGTGTCATGGCTCTACTTCCTTTTTCCAAGACTCGCTCCGTGCTCTTAAATGAGATTAGACTCCTCTGTCGGTGTTGCGTGAAGGATCAGACGAGATACGAAGGAGGTCGGACCATTTGGAGGAGGAAAAGGTCAGAAGGAGAAGAAGGATGTATGATTGTATGAGTACGGGCATGATGATGATTGTATGAGCCAGGGATGATGATGATGATTGAATGGGAGGAGAAGGAGACGGATGAGAAGAAGAAAAGACCAACAACAACAGTAACAACAATAGAACAGCAGCAGCAAAATATTAATAACAAGAAGACTAAAAAAATAAGGGATGGATAGAATAGCATAAAAGGGTTATCCGTGTCTTGGGAGAGGAGATGAAGCTGCTCCAGACACTATTAACTACAAAGTCAAGGGCCGGTTAACCTGTTTGTATCTTGGCGCCGGCCGCGTGGGCTGTGAAAGTTGGTGTTATTCACGGGAGCTGAGCAGCGGTTGTGCGTTCTCTTTTTCCCCTTTCTTCCCTTTCTCTTCTCTCTCTCTCCCGTCTCCTGTTTCTCTCTCTCTCTCTCGTCTCATCACTTCATCTCTCTGCTTCTCTCCTCTTCTCCTCCTCATCTCTCTCTCATCTCTCTCCTTCATCCTCGTCTCTCTCTCTCTTCTCTCTTTTCTCCTTTCTCTTCTCTCTCTTTCTGCTCTCTCCTTTCTCTCCTCGTCATCTCTTTTCTCCTCCCATCTTCTTTCCTAACTTTCTCTCATCTTCTCTTTCTCTTTTCTCGTTTCTTCCTTTCTCTCTTCTCTCTCCTTCTCTTCTCTCCTTCTTTCGTCTTTCTCTTCTCTCTCTCTCTCTCCTCCTACTTCTTCCTTCTCCTCTTCTCTTCTCCTCTCTTTCTTTCTTTGCCATCCTCTCTCTCCTCTTTTTCTCTTCCTCTTTCTTTTCTCCTCTCTCGTCTCCTTCTTTCATTTCTCTCTCTTCCCTGCCTTCCATCTCTTCTCTGTCTCTCCTGTCTCTTCCTCTCTCTCTTTTCTTCTCTGCTTCTCTCCCTTTCTCTCATCTTTTCTTCTTTCTTCACGTCCCACTTCTCTTCTCTCTCTCTATATATATTATTTATATTATATATCATACCGTATATACTATTATTCATACCTATATATACTATATAACGTCTTCTTCTCTCTCTCTCTCTTCTACTCTCTCTCTCCCTCCTCTCTCCCTCCTCCTCCTCTCCCTCTCTCTCTCTCTCTCTCTCTCTCCTCCTCTCTCTCTCCTCTCTCTGCAGCCTATCTCTTCCTCTCCTTTTCTTCTTCGCCTTCCCTTTCTCCTCCTTTCTTTTCCCTCGCTCCACTCCCTTCTCTCCCTTTTACCCCTCCCTCCTACCTCCCTCTTCTCTTCTTCTCGCATATTTTCTCTTCACCTCCACCCCCGCTATTCAGCAACCGGAAGTTCAAGTTAAGAAAATCACATTACATTTTTTTTTTTTTTTGCACGTGCAGACTGAGCAGAAAACCAGAGGTCAGCAAGTAACCGTGTTTTGCTTTTTCTTTCTCATTCTTTCTCGCTATTTTTTGTCAGTTTGAAACCTGTGAAAAGACTGCGCATGTGTCGGTTGTTTGTTATTTATTGTTGTTTGTTTTTTGTTTTTCTTTGCTTTTTTTCTTTTTTCTGTTTTAGTAGGTGTTAAAGGAAAGCGGTGAGCAAAAAAAATGTTATAAATAGAACGGATTAAAATTAATTATGATTGTTGAAAACTAGAAATATAAGAGAGAAGCGGACACGCATGCTTTTTGATATCAAGGCACTCATGTTCGAGTAAAGAGTTGCTAAGTGGACAGCGCGCCAAAGTACGCACCTGCATCCACACGCCATCGAGCCCACATACACAACGTCTAGGAGCTGGACAGACACATCTCATACAACACGGACACTCAACAGGCGACGTTCACCAGTAAGAATTCGGGATACTCGGACTACATACGCATCCAAATCGGAACACTCACAATACGAAAAAGCCCAGCAAGGACGCGCAACAGCCCACTCACGCACGACGGACACACAACACGCAACTGAAACGGAACACACACAATCGTCAAACATCTGGAACACATCACGCATCCCTACGGATACACAGTAGTACACACGCCATTAAACGAAAACACGTCTACTTACAGCATACGGACAACGCACCACGCATACGGACAGGTCACCACACACATACAAATTCAGTGTAGCAACTCTCCAATATTTTAATCACACACACACACACACACACAGCACACACACAAAACACACACACACACACAAACACACACAAGCACACATACACTACACACCATGAGGGAAACATTTCCTCTTTCTCATTTTCACTCTTTATCGAGTACATATTTATATTTTGATATTCGCTCTAGTAATTTGTATCCTCACTATCACAATTTTGATATTCACATACACAACACACATAATATTCTATCACACACACACACACATCCATTATTCCATCACAATACATGTTCACACATTCCGTTACTTGTTCTACATTATACCACAACATTATTCTACAACAGCACGCACTTGCGTCACTACACACACAATCATCATACTATCACACAACTACATCACACTCTATCACAGCATCAAGTATCCATACCAATCTCCAGTCACACACACACACACACACACGTGTTTCACACATCACACACAGACGATTCCAGGGCACGCAACTCAACAGACAGCACACATTCTATATAGTCCTTCACCTACTCTATTCCTGTAATGAGCCTCGAGCACAATGATTATTCACGAGTCTCACTAGCAGAGCTCTGTAGTATGACACGACATACAGACTGAGAGACAGACAATACAGACAGACAGATTAGGCGAGGAGGGTAGTATGATGATGGCGATGACCAGAGGGCAAGCGACAGGCCGCAAAGCATTAACGACATTCCTGTGATATTGTGTTCATGCCTGTATTTAGGAGTAGCGCCTGTACATACGCGTAATGTGTGTGGCTATAGCAGCTTCTGCACTAAGTGTACTGAAAGCAAATTTTGTCCTTCCGAAGAATATTCTACTAGCATCAGCGTGCGAAGGAAGTACGTAGAGGCACGCGCGGCTACATCAGTATCGCATCAAGGACGTGATTTCTCTGAGCCCGGGTATATACCTCTCTCTGCTTATCATCTTATTCTATTCTATATCTCTTCTTCTCTTTGATTCTTCTCTTTTTGCTGTGTGTTGTGGTGTGTGTGTGTGTCTCGGTACGTCGCGCTCACAGTGTTTATGTTGTGCACATGCCGTTCATTTATAGGTGTATTTTTTGCTCTCATTACGGTGCGTACAACATGTACATATGGTGAAAGTAATTCACAAAGAAAACTTGCTAGAACCGAGCAGAAATTTTAAAAATTTTTTCTTCATCTCCACCCCTCCCTTTTTCAGACTCTCTTTTCTCTCTCTCTACATATATATCTCTCATCTCCTCGTCTCCATCTCTCTCTCTCTCTCTCTCTCTCTCTCTCTCTCTGCTCTCGTCTCTCTCTCTCTCTCTCTCTCCCCTCCCTCTCCCTTTCTTCTCTCTCTCTCTTCTCATTAAGCTTTATTATCGTAGCGGTGAGGATTTCCGTTCCTCATCGATGCGTGTCTCGAGCTTTACACAGGCCATGAATCATCGAATGAGACCTGGAGAAGTCCTGAATCACCACTCGAACGAGAAGAGGGAAAAAAAACAAGTGGAAAAAAAAAGATAGACATTCTTACCAGAAGTCTAGACATCGCTTAGGTATCATTCTCCCTCCCTCCTCTTTCCTCCCCCTTCTCTTTCTCTCTCTCTCTCTCTTCCTTCCCTCTCATTCTCTCCTCCTCTCTCTCTCTCTCTCTCTCTTCTCTCTCTCTCTCTCTCTCCTTCTTCTCTCTCTCCCTCTCCTCCCCTTCCTCCTTCCCTCTCCTCCACCCCTCTCTCCCCTCCTTCCTCCCTCTCTCTCTCTCTCTCTCTCTCTCTCTCTCTCTTCTCTCTCTCTCCCCTCTCTCTCTCTCTCTCTCCTCTCTCTCTTTCTCTCTCTTCTCCTCTCATTAAGGAAAGGTCTCGGCTGAATGTCGGACTCCTACCGCGGCCAGACTCTCCTCGGTGGCTGTCAGGGCGTCTTCCAGGGATCTCCGCCTTCCTAATGAGACGCGGCCAAGGGCGGTCTGAAGGCGGGGCGGGGGTGAGGTGGGGTATGAGCTGTATATGAGAACTGTGTCTGCCTCTCGTGTCTTCTGCTCGGTCGGGCTGGGCATGTGGGTAGGTAGGGAGGGAGAACGGTAGAAGGATTGATATTTTGTTAGATAGGTAGAAGATTAGACAAATAGACTAACAAATAGCTCAATGTTAGAGAAAGACAGAGAGACAGACAGACAGGCAGAGAGACAGCAACAGACAGAGAGACCAGGCAGGCAGACAAGTAGGCAGAGGCAGACAGACAGACAGACAAATATGCAGGAAGGCAGGCAGATATGCAGGCAGGTAATCGGAACAGCTGGTAGACAAACAGACAAGTAGACAGAGAATACAGAGAACTTCAAAATTTGGCTGTCTCGGAATCCAGAACCACGAAAACAAAACAAAACAAAACAGAAATGACGTGGAATTTAGTAACGATGGAGTGAGAAAATAAAGAGAAGAGAGAGAGAAAAAAAAATAATGATTTTGAAAAGTGGGACATCATGTATTTATTATTTGTCCAGAACGACGAAGGCTGAAAACAGAATCATTACCCAACTAGATAGGCGGGGACAAACAAGGCAGACATTGATGAGATGCTCGAAATTGGCTGCGAGATTTTGGGGGGATTTCGAAAATTGCGCTGGAATGAGATTTTTTTTTTTTTTAGTAATCACATTAGTTACCTTGTTTATGTAGGTTTTCGTTTGGGTTGTAACTGATGGATTTATTTGTTTATGTTGTTTTTTATTTGTTTATTTATTTATTTTATTGCTGCTGTAGTATTTATTATATTATATTATAGTTTTTTTCCTCTCCTGCTACTTATATTTCTACTTAATTACACGTGTAATGATGGCTGAAATAATGAAATTACGATATTTATTTCATCAATGACGATTCTTCGTTGATTCATCAATCCAAACCAAAATCATAATTTACACAATTTTTTTAGAGTGATGCTTGAGGTAATAGTACTATGGAGATGATGATAGCAACTGTAATTAGATTTTTGCTTAATGATAATAGGAAAAATCGATTTGATAAGAAGGGTGAGCAGAACATGAATGGTGATAAACGTTGATAATAAAACGATGGGCAGATGATATTGATATATATTGGGTACGGTAAGATAAGAGAATAGACATAACTTAAATTGAGGAAAAGGGTAGGAGAAAAGGAGAGAGTGAAAGGGAAAAGGGGTGGTAAAAGGGATAAAAGGTATAAAAGGGGAAGGAAAAGAAGAGAGAGAGAGAGAGAGAAGGGGTAGGAGTGATAAAAGGGAGGAAGAGAAAAGGAGTGAGGAAGAGGGAAGTGGAAAAGGAAGGAAAAGATTAGGGGGAAGAGAGAGGATGGAGAAAGGGGGGGGGGATGAAAATAACGAATTGCTGAAGAGGGAGAGAAAAGAGAGAGGAAAGAAAGAAAAAGGAAGAATCAAAGAAAAAAGATGGGGGAGAAGTGAAGAATGGAGGAGGAGGGATAGGAAAGAATGGAGAGAGAGGAGGAGGAGAGAGGAGAAGAAAATGGCGGGGGGGTAGAAGTAGGAGGGGGAGTCCAGATCGTAGGTCAGGAGAGGAAGTGGAGCCTGTCATTTTTTTATCTTTAAATTCTCTGTTTTCTTCTTCGTTCTTTCGTTTTCTTCCCGTTTCTGCTCTTTCGTCCGATTGTATTTTTCCACGTTATTTTTCTCTTTTCCTATCGGTATTGTTTCCTTGTCGGTCTTTTGTTCTCTCGAATTTTCTCTCGTTCCGATTTCTCTCTCGAATTTTCTTTCGTTTTTTTGGGCGTGTTTTATTTTGCTTTAGTTTGTTTTATTTACTTTTTCTCGTGCGTTAGTTTTTTTTTACTTCCCTCTTCCGCCTTGCATTAGCGTCTGCTTCCTCTTCCTCTGTTTATCGGTTCTCCTTCGCCGGTGTTCGTTGAATCCGTGACCTGGCAAGAGGCTCGTGAACCGGAACAACGCGCTCCGCCTCTTCTTCCGACTTCTTTCTATTTTTCTTTCTTCTTCGTCTCCTTTTCTTTTGCGTTCTTCTTCACCTCCTTCTTTTTTCCTTTTTTCTTCTTTTCTGTCTTCTTCGTCTTCTTATTCTTATTCTTATTCTTCCCCTGCTCCTCTTATTCTTATTCTTTTCTCCTTCTTCTCCTCCTCCCTCCCTCCTTCTCCTTTTTCTCCTCTCCTCCTCCTTCTCCTTCTCCTTCTCCTTCTCCTTCTCTCCTTCTCCTTCTCCTCTTCTCCTCTTCTTCTTCTTCTTTCTTCTCTTCTTTTTCTTCTTCTTCTTCTTCTCTCTCTCTCCTCCTCCTCCTCCTCCTCTCCTCCCTCCTCCTCCTCCTCCTCTCCTTTGCCACAGGCGGAAGCGAATTTGTATGGAAATAGAATAGGAAAAAATATTTTTTGACAGAAAGTGGATGTAGAATAATGATGGATAAAAGTGGAAGATGAAAGATAAAGATAGGTAAAGCGGGATATAAGAATGTAAATGGAAGGATATCAGTTGAGAATGAAAGATAGGACGAAAACGAAAGATAACGACGGAGGAACAGAAAGTGAAGGTTAAAGAAGGAAAAGGGACGATGGGAAGGGCGGAAGATGGACAAGGGCAAAGGGGAAAATGAATATGGGAGGATGGATAAAAGGGGAGAAGATAAAGAGGAAGGATGAAGGGAGAAGAGGAAAAGAGAATTATAGCACCTGGTCTGCTGAGTGTCTCTCGGTAGATGATGACGGACGTGACCAAGAAGGCGCGGCGATAAAGTGACAAAAAAAAAGAAAAAAATGCAAAAGAGAAAACAGACCCAAGTTGGAAAAAATGGCGGGAAATTTTGGCCTGTCGTAACGGGCGACATTTTGCGTTGGCGATTTTATTTCGACTTTTCTCTTTTTTATATTGTTTTCATAGTTTGGAAAAATCTCTTTATTTTCTTTTTCGTCTTTTTCCACGTCGCTCTCTTGAGTGTGTGTCTTGGAGTCTATTGTGAGACTTTTATCCGGGCAGACTCGAACGCGCGCCGAACCACTCTTGGCGTTCTCATCTCGGTGAAAACTCGTCGATTTTACAGTTTCTCCTGCGGTCTTTAAGAGAGAAAAAAGGAAGAAAAGAATAGAACATGGAAAAGAAAATTTTGATATTTTGAGTGGACTTTTTCTTTTTTATTGGGTGGGGGGGATGTTGGTGGGCGAATTGTTGCAAGAGAGTGGATTCGATTAACGGATCGCTCGTTGAATTATCGGACGCGCTCGTGTGTTTCAAGACAGGAAGAATAAGTGTTACATACACACGTGCACATACACACGCGCACACGCACGTGCACATACACATACACACGCAAATGTACATGCACATGAACACCCACCCATACACATACATGCACACGCACACGCACGCACGCACACACACACGCACACACACACACACACACACACACACACACACACACACACACACACACACACACACATGCACACACACACACACACACACACCACACCACACACACACACACGCACACACACACACACACACACACACACACACACACACACACACACACACACACACACAACACACACACACACACACACACACACTAGCTGAATAGATAGATAAATCGATAAATATATAAAGATATAGCATTATCGATCACAATATGCATTCTAACTCATATAATTGGCAGGTATGCTGAGCGATGGGGGTGAGAGGGGGGCGGGGGGGGGGAAGTGCTGGAAAGGGCTGAGCTCTGCCTTCATCCGGATGGTGTCAGCTTTGTTTATTTTCTGGAGTTGTTGATGTTAGGATAATATACAGGAAAAGGTGAGGTTTTAGCAGGTAAGAAGCTGTCCGGCAGAGGTAGGCAAGCAGGGAAGCAGGAGATAAGTAACAGACTGACGGTTAGCATTTGGATAACAGTCTGGTAGCAAAGAGGTAAGCAGGGATGCAGTATACGGGCAGCAGGCAGGCATGAAGAAACATAGGCAGGCAATAGAGTCGACAATAGGCAAGCAGGGTGGTAGACAGGAGAGTAGACAAAAGGCAAGCAGGATGATAGACAGCAGACAAGTAGGAAAAAGGCAGCAGAGAGACAGCAGGTCACGCCTCGAAGCAGGCAGAGCAAGACCAATCGTTAATCTTACCCCGTGTAATGAAGTGGCAGAAGGGAGGGGGGAGGGGGTACGGAAATTTGAGCTTTATTACCCCCGTCATAAAAGTCCTTCGATGTGAGTTGTGGTTGCGGGGTTGCGGTTTCGATTAGGGGGGGGGTAGGGGGAGAAGGGTATGGAGAGGTGAGTGGGGAGAGAAGGAGGGAAGAGAGAGAGAGAGAAAGAGGATGAAGGGGTATGGAGAAGGGGAGGGAAGGGAAGGAGAAAGGGAAGGGGTATACAGAGGTGGGGAAAGAGAGAGAGGGGAAGGGTATGGAGAAGGGGGGAGACAAGGGAGAGAGGGTGTCATATCATCGCTGGATTTATGGGGTGTTATAAAGGTGTGCGTTGTCGAAGGGAGTAAATATAGAGGGAGAGAGAGAGCGAGGAGGAGGGAGAGAGGGGAGAGGAGAGGAGAGGGAGAGGGAGAGGAGAGGAGAGGAGAGGAAGAGGAAGGGAAGAGGAAGAGGAGAGAGGAGAGGGAGAGGGAGAGGGAGAGGAGAGGGAGAGGGAGAGGGAGAGAGAGAGAGAGAGAGAGAGAGAGAGAGAGAGAGAGAGAGAGAGAGAAAGGAAAGAGAAAGAGAAGAGAAAGAGAGAGAGATGAGAGAGAGAGAGAGAGAGAGAGAGAGATAAAAAGAGAAAGGAGAAGGTACGGAGATTGAGAAAGAGGACAACAAAGAAGAACACAACGGATGAGTATAAATACAACATATAATAACACAAAGATCAACAAAAACAATAACAGGGCCGCAAGCAAGAAAACTCACAACAACAAAACAATAAACAAAAAATCACAAGCAAGGAAAATCACAAAATTCATAGGAAAACAGCATTTTGTCCGATACGAAATTTCGTCTTATCGCCATCCCCAAGAAACTCAACCGGGTTAGTATTATTCTTTCATGTCTATTATATTATCTATTATCAGAAGGAATTTAAGTGACTGTGTGTGCGTGATAGGCTGAAAAGAGGGGGGAGGGGGGAGGCGTAGGGATAGGATTGTGTTAATTGTGCCTTGTCGTGTCATAGGGGATTAATGGGGGGGTAATGGGGGAATGTGTGTGTTGTGTGTGTGTTTGCATACATTGATGTCCATATGTATATATGTATTACGTATATACGCACTTGTGTATGTACGTATGTGCGTGTATATATATGCGTACGTGCGTGCGGGGCGAGTCATTGCGGTCCTCCGATCACGTAATGAGGAAAATTGATTACCGGTGGCAGTTTAAACTTAATGAGATCGGGTTAAACGTGGCGGGAACTGAGCGTGTCCCCCAAGGCCCGTTGTCAGCAGCGGGGTTGGTGTTGGCAGGGATGTTGGCGGCGTCCGCGTGGTTCCAGATGGTGACAACATTAATGGGGATTACGTTTATGGTGGTGGGGACAGCCTTAATGGTGGCGGGGTTGATGGTGGCAGTGATAGCACTAATGAGGAAGATGGTGGTAGTAATAGCATTACTGGTGATGTCAGAAGTGGCAGTGACAAGAGAAACGAAGTCACTGATGACACTGCAGTCATTGTTTCTCCCATTTGTATTGATAAAGTGCGTATTATTATTTGTAAAACTGAATGTCATTATTAATGTTATTACCAGAGTTCATGTTGCAATCGTTATAATTATCTCCACTATCACATGAGCCAACACCGCTTCTACTACTAACACCACCATCACCATCGCATGACGACTACCATCACCATAACCACCCTCACCAACGCATCACGAGTGCCACCGCCATCATATCAACCATCACCATCACATCATCAGCGCTTCATCATCACCACTATCACTTCCATCACCATCACATTAGCCATATTCACCACATCAACCATCACTAGCGCCATCGCAACCGTCACATCAGTCATCACCATTCATCACCATAACATCACCACATCACCATCACCACCACGTCACCAGCGCCATCACCATTACCATCAACATGCTTAACGAAGGGCCCGTGATCTTGCAATCGCTTGTCTCATGATCGAGCTCTATCACGTGCCCCCCCCCCCCCAACTCCCCTACCCCCTTTAGTGCGTGACCCGCCTCCATGATCCTGCAATGTTGCATGTTGCACCTTCCTTCACCTAGGGAACGGACGGCGCGCAGTGGTTCCGGATGGTAGGTGGGGTGGAGGGGAAGGCGAGAGGGGGGGGGATTGTTGATCATTGGCGGTTTATTGTCTTTTGGTTGCGGGGAGAAGGGGGAGGGGTTAGGTGTGGTTGTTTTGGCTATTTTGGGCATTTAATTTTTTGGGGGGGATGGGGGCGGGTTGGTGGTCGGTTGGGTTGTGTGGGGTCGGTTTTTGTCTTTTTGGCATTGTTGTTGTTGATGTTCTTGTTATTGTTGTTGCTGTTGCGTACGCCGTGTGTGCAATCCCGCACGCACACGCAAGAACACACACATACACACACACGTATTAATTCACGTATACCCGTGTGTACCTAGCCACAGAAGCGTACAGAGGCACACAGCCGCACACGACCAGCAGCGAAATACCTGCACGCGCCGGCGGTGTCTCCGTCGGCCGTTCCCAGAAGGAAAGTCGGCTAAATACGCGGCGCGTGACATCGCCGGCGCAGGAGATGCAACTAGCGAACAAGAAAATAAAAGAAATAAAATAGACTGTCGAGAAATCTGTGTGCTGCGGCATCTGTGAAGTCTGTCTGGGAGGTCTGTAGGGGATGTGGGAGTTGTATGGGTCTCTGTTTGGTCTCTGTAAATATATGTGTTCTCTGTATGGTTTCAATCTGTCTATGTGGTCTTTATATATCTATGGCCTCAGTGTGTCGGAGTGGTGCTCTGTGTCTGTGTTTATGTGGTCTTAGTGTATCTATATGGTCTTTGTTTCTGTGGTCAGGGCTGTCAAACTCATATCAGTATACAGTATGCGGGCCAAATAATCACGAGCCGACACGACGAAACGGCAATATGGTTGACTTAAAAGTGGAGGAAGATTTCATTGCAAAAATACAATAATGATAAAAAACAAAGATTTTAAGTGGTAATCTTAAAAGACGAAGGACTGGCTTAATTAATCATGTAAAACACTTAGGGGTGTGGCGGGCTCCATGCCGCGTATTTGATACCCTGGTCTATATGGTCTCGTGCCCCTATAATGGTCTATATAATTTCTATGGTGTCAATATGTCTATCTGGTCTGTTTATGGGCTGTATGGCCTGCGAGGGGCTAGCATCCCTGTCGTGTGCGGTTCTCGTTTAGGCAAGACCTCTGGTGTGCATCTGTATTTGCATTTCATTACAGGTGATCCGAAATTTCCTTTGAAGACTCACACGCGAGCGCCTCTCCCGTGACAGGCGCCGAAGGAGGGGGGGGGAGGACAGAGGTGTGTGTAGGGGACCGGAAGGGTTTAAGGGGCGGAGAGGTCTTGAGTGTCTGCTTTGGGGTTGGAGTTGGAGGGTACGGGAGCACGAGGTGGGTGGAAGTGTGTGTGCGTGTGTGTGTGTGCGTGTGTGTGTGTGTGTGTGTGTGTGTGTGTGTGTGTGTGTGTGTTGTGTGTGTGTGTGTGTGTGTGTGTGTGTGTGTGTTCTGTCTTT